>JAQJVL010000020.1:2143429-2159355 GCA_035578905.1 Stictocephala bisonia
TAATCACAATTAATCAGAATAATTGGGAATGTTCATTTCATATTTAGTCAGTATTTTAATATTATTGATAGAGGAATAAATAAATTACAGTATTTTGTACAGTGATGTCTACTTTCAATGTTTAGTAGTGTAACAAATTAAACTGAAATAGTGTAAATGTAAAAATGACTGCACATAAGCCTTATTATCAACCACCCTAAGTAAAAAAATAATAACCACACAGTGTAGAATGCCAAAGTAGAATTAAATCAAGACACTCTTATAATTAGACTGGAATTTGGCTAAATATATCAGATAGATTAAAACTGTTGGACAAAGTAGTATTAGATTATTGAACTTAATGCAATAACACCATAAATAATGATGACACTGTTAACCCAATAACTGGTGACCGTTCGATTACGGACAGTCTATCACTCTCAATAATTGGTGACTTTCCGATTAGGACAGTCTATCGCTCTCAATAACTGGTGACCGTCCGATTATGGACAGTCTATCGCTCTCAATAACTGGTGACCGTCCGATTATGGACAGTCTATCGCTCTCAATAACTGGTAACCGTCCGATTACGGACAGTCTATCACTCTCAATAATTGATGACTGTCCGATTACGGACAGTCTATCACTCTCAATAACTGTTAACTGTCCGATTCGGACGGTCAAACATTGCCTTGAAAATTACGTTACCTATTTACATAGTGATGGATATAGTTATAATCAAAACTATTGATACTGTTCAAAAGGAGATTAAATTATCTACAGATTGATACCAATATCAATATGTTTATATCAATCTGACAACTCACACTGATTGAGCGAGAAATCAGCAGTCAGGTTTCAATATCGCCATTTTTGATCCTATGGTATCTGTCAAAAAACTGTTTGCTAAACATTCCGGTTTGAAGTGATTTTTGTGTTATGTTTTGCTATAATAATTATTGAAATAACATTTACAGTTTTGAGATAATAGTTTTTTAATCTTTGTTAGAAACATATTTTTTCATAGTGACTTTGGTTAGTGAGATCAAAATGTGCATAGGTAGGCTAGTTAGGTTATATGAGTATTTTATAAGTAGTAAATAGTTATAAATAGTAATAACAGTTTTATAGAAATAATATATTCAGAGTTTGATGTAAGAAAATATCCTGTTTCAAGCTGAAAAAATAAACGAAAATTCAATTCACCTGTACCTTGTTACGAAGGAAATATGAAATTTTGGCAGAGTGCACAATGCCCAATTTCAGATTTATCAATATAAAATTATAAATTTCTATGAAAATTCGTATAAACTATATAATTTTCTGAACGTTTATGGAGCTGAGAACAACTTGTATATCTTGGAATTTTTTATGAAATACATAACTTTTACAGGAATAATCCCCTCCCTACAATGAAAAAAACATCTTTTTTTATTTAAAATAAAAGTATAACTAAAATAAATTGTTATAGTCATTATATTTAGTTCACATAAAAATACGTACTTTTACAAAGAAATTGGCATATAATAATAGACAATAAAACATAATTAGTATTTTAACCATTTTTTTGGAAAAAAATCCTTGTGAAGTAAGAAAAAATGGCTTGCTACTAGACGGTTAGCTAGTAGATGGGTTAAATACCCTTTATGGAATGGCGTATTTATATGCATAAAATGGAATGCTAACATAAATATTAATGTGCTTTAAAGGTAACAAATCACTTGAGTACATGTGAACATGAATGCTAAACTATATCTTTCTTTCTCCAGTGGCTCCAAGGATTGACAGGCGCAATCTACGTGATGTCACAATATCAGCTGGTACCACACTGAAGTTTGATGCGAATGTCATCGGTGAACCTCCTCCAACCATTGAGTGGAGAGCTGGAGGGGTGCCTCTCAAGTAAGTACCCCCCTCTCCTGCCCTACATATAAAGTTAATTATTTAATTATTTGCCTAGGTTTTGTAAAGCATCAAGATTATTATTTCAAAACATAGTCAGTCAGATTTTTTAAATATAATATTATGTAATTACTTAAGTTTAAATGAGGATTCAGTTATGTTCTGAAAGTTTTAATAGTTTATTGATTTAGTTTTAAAAAATACAAGATTATAACTGTCCATCTATAACTGCAGGTTCAAGTATTGTGCAAGATATACATTGCACAAAAAAATCTGCTAAAATGTCATTCTATCTTTTCTGAATGTTCCTAAGCATCACATCAATCAAAATGTGTCTAAATTTTAAATCAATAATTGTTAATACTATTTTTAGGACAGGGAAGTACGTGACCGTTGACAATAGTGATTACAATACAAAGTTAGTGATCAGACCGGTACAACGAGGTGACTCGGGTGAATATACTGTGACAGCAAGCAACACCTCTGGGCGAGACTCTGTCACTATCAACGTAGTTGTCACCGACAAGCCTGACAAGCCTCAAGGACCCTTACAGGTAAGATTCTTATTTCCCATCAGTAAATAACAGTGTGTCTTTTTTAACTTCAAACAAACTTATTGTAATTAGTTATAGGTTTTGATTTTTGTATTCCTTGACGCCATTGCAATTTCTTGAAGATGTTGTAAATAAAGAATATTTTGAATTTGAATTTAAACGGAAGAAAAGTATATAAAATATTTAGAGTTGTGAAGAAAGTGTTCGATACTTATCTTATGTTATAGTGAATTAGGTAATTATAACATTGTCTTATACACAATACTTGTCATTTTATTATTCATTTAATACTGAAAATATTTATTGGACCACATTTTATATTACTTTAGATTGACATTTTAATGATCAATTAATTTATCTGGAGCCATTGCTTTCCTTGTACTAGACTTCAACCTTAGTGATTTCTCAGCAATGATTTACACTATTTAATGTTTTTAATGTGCCACAGGTATCAGATGTGCATAAAGAGGGATGCAAATTGAAATGGAAGCGACCTAAAGACGATGGTGGTACTCCGATTGAATATTATTTGGTGGATAAATATGATCCATTGAAGGCTGCATGGGTGCCATGTGGAAGATCTTCTGAACCAGGTGCATTAAACATTTGAAGTTTTTATTACAAAAAATATATTTATATTAAATTGATAATTTGAATCAAAACTACAATACGAAAATTAACTCAGAATAAAAGTACATAAAAGATGGATTATAATATGAATTTATTTACTGACATTTAATGTTTACCAACACTTATATGAGTTAGAATAATGAAATTGAAGTATTTTGTAGATCCTAACATGGAACTCCCTGCAAAACACCTAAATAACTATTTTTTTCTCTTATTACTCTTTTAAGGAGCTAAAATACCATGATAATAGGGAGTTTTTGCAATCTCTTAAAATTCACGTTCAGCGCTAACCCTAAACGTTCAAATTAATGTTTATCGTAGAAGCTTCTCTCAAATAGTTTTTGCTGCTCCAAATCTGAAATGTATGTTATACTTACCGCTAAACCAAATGTTTTTTAATACAAAGTTTACCCTCATTCAAGTTTGTTCTTTACTTGTTATTACTCCCATAAGTTATGGAGGAAATTTTGACCTCATCAGCTTTAGGAGCTATAACGTATCAAGAACTAGAAGATAAATCAGATACAAGGTGTTTATCAGTATATAAAACATCCTTGTATCTTGTTTATCAATGTATCCTTGATTATAAAGATTACATTTCAATTGATTAAATGAGTTTGAGATATATGGTAAATCTGAATCACTCTTTTCCAAGTTCAGCAAGGAGCAAGGCAAACGTTCAAACACAGTTGTCATGGGTGCATACACTTGACTTTTAGGTTGTGTTTAGATCAACAGCTGGGTTTAACGTTACGCTACAGCAATACGGTAAACCTTATAAAATAGCGGGCCCGTTATACATTATGTAGAACAGTAAATGCTAAAAGTAGAAAAATAACATACAGCGTTTATCATATTCATTTAAAATAAAGTGCCAAAACTCTCTATTTTAAAGGTGAACATTTTTAGTTATCTTTATCAACAAGTTTAACTACAATCAATCAAGTTATGTTTATCTAATAATTTTATTTCTACCTAAATTGCACACTGCAGCTTACTCTCTTGGTGATGTTATTACAGTACATTCTTAAAAATTTGATTGATACGCCAAAACAATTGTGTATGAAGTCAAAGGAATATGGCCATATAAGTGAAATATAACAATGTTGTAATTTACAGTCTTGTTTATCAGATTTGATTAACAAAGATTTCAACTTAATTGTGGTAGGACAACATGAAAAATGTAAATAAAATAGAAGAGTATCTGTTAGCAGCCAAATTATTTTCTATGGAGTTGACTATTCAAGTGAAGTTTGGCAACATGAAAGATGATTATTAATATGCAGTGTAATTAAAATGTATATTATTATTCAATTAGAGTGGAAACAGAATACTGGAGTGAATCAGCAAGGCAAGGCACATTATTGTATTTTCTTAATCTGATAAGATTAAGATTCTGACTTTTTTGCACAATTGGAAGAATCCCATTTTTTCCAAACTGCATTAGTATTCATATAAAAGCGATTTTTTGAGTTGTTAATATCATATAAAAAGATCAAGCTGAAATTACAAATTATATTCTAATTATTCTTAGTCCTTTCGTACTTATAACTCAAGTTCGGTGGTCCATGATGACAGAGGTCAGAAACATTTGTTTTCTAGTGGTCAGTTACAACATTTTTTGTGGTCAGTATATATTATCGGCACACAACGACAAGCCATGTTGGCTTGTTGGGACCGCATGTTATAAAATGTCTGGTAAATAAAGTTGAAAAAAATAAAAATCAGTTATTTCGGCAGATAAACAAAACGTTGTAAACTAAACAAATCATACGACAACAAACACTGCAAACGAAAATGGTGGAATCCAAAACAAATGATTCAAGTTGAGACCTGTCTTAGTATAACAGAAGTCTTAACTATATATGCAAAAAAGTAAAAAAGTAACAAAAAAAACAATACAGTAGCAACCACCATTTTTGTTTTTGATTTTGATGTTAGGTGTTAACGTTGTGTTCATTATAAAAGTATAACAAATGAGCAAAAATTAAATTTATTTGTACAGTCTTATTTTTCTGTACAACAATCATTAGTCATTTGGTTTTTTATATGTTTCAATAAGTCTCGAAATAGTTAATTACAATGCTGTTCTCAAAACAAATATGCACTACTAATTTTGTTCCATACTTGTTCAGTTGTTTGCTACAAACTATTATTGTCACTGTTCTTATGGTGTAACCAAGAGTTATAAGACATCAAAGGAATCTATCAATTTTAATTAATAATTAAGTTAGTCTGAATTTCAAAAAAGACAATTTTTAATTTACATGTACATTTTTAGGTATTTAGTCACACAACTGGTTCAGTTGTCTATTTAATTTCTAGTATTTATTGTATTTTTTATTTTCAAGGGAACAAATCATTATTCATTTGTTTTGTTGACCTTGATTAATTTATGGTTGATAACACTGGGATAAAAGGTAGTCCTTGCCTTAGTTGAATCGATCTTACATATTTGTAACAGATTCACTCATCTAAATTATTATTTCCATCAGAAACAAATAATTAAATATCCTTTTCTAATGATCGTGATTAATTTTTTGCAGAGCTGGCTGTAACAGGTCTCACTCCAGGACATGAGTACAAATTCCGAGTGGCAGCAGTCAATGCTGAAGGAGAGTCAGAACCACTTGAGACCTTAGAATCGATAATCGCCAAAAATCCTTTCGGTAAGTTATCAATATACTATCAGTTAAAAATGTATTTGGATAGCGATATTAAAAAATTAATTGGGATCTGATGGGTAGGAATCGACCAAACTGTTGTTTTACTGTATTAGTAGCCATCATGGAATAAGTATTGTACTTTACAGCAGTAAAGGAGTAATAGCAAATTTAAAAAACAAAAAATCATTTGGGTGGGATGAGATTCCTGTGCAGGTTCTGAAAAATACTGCAGGTTATATTTCACAGCCTTTGACGTTTCTAATCAATCACAGCCTTTGACCCTCATAGAAGCAAAAAATATCCCTCATTTTGCTTCTATGAGGGAGTTTTCCCAAGTCAATTAAAATATGCAAACGTAATACCAATCCATAAAAAATACAATAAAAATAACCCCGATAATTATAGGCCTGTGTCAGTATTACCAGTTCTATTAAAAGTAACTTATTTGAAAAAGTTGCTCTCGATCAGTTAATAAGTACATTTCTCAACAATAATAATATAATTTGTAAAAATCAGTATGGTTTTCGACCGGGGTATAGTACAATTGATGCAGCCACAGAATTAATCAACCATATTACAGAGGGGCTTGACAAGTCTAAGAGCACCGCAGGTGTTTTTTGTGACTTGTCAAAAGCATTTGACTGTGTTAATCATGACATTCTAATTGAGAAACTGAAATTTTATGGAATCAACAATGCAGCTCTAAATTGGTTCAAATCATACCTGACAAATGGAAAACAATGAGTCATTATAAACAAAACAGATGGTAAATATATGTCAGATTGGAATGAGAATATAAATGGAGTTCCTCAAGGTTCGCTGCTAGGTCCATTATTATTCATTCTATACATCAATGATTTACCTTTAAATATTAACCATGCTGAAGTTTTTTTATATGCAGATGACACCTTAATTCTATTGAAATGTTCAAATAATAATGAATTAAAGAAAGCAGTGGAAAGAGTTTTACCTGAAATAAAGCAGTGGTTTGATATAAATGGACTTAAATTAAATAAGGAAAAAACTGAAATAATAAAATTTCAAACACAACATAACAAATGCCCTTTTGGTAGTTCCATTACCATCGATGACAACATCATAACTATCAAAGACATGGTAAAGTTTTTGGGGTTAATCATTGATCAAAACGTTACATGGAGACCCCTAATAGAAGCACTGAGTAAAAGATTAAGTTCCTTATGTTTCCAAATGTATATTTTGAGAGGAACTGTGGAGCTGAGTGTTAGAATGACAGTGTATCATGCTTGCTTTGGTTCCCTGCTCCAGTATGGTCTTGAACTATGGGGTAGCTCAACCGATATTCTTAAGATTTTTAAAATTCAGAAGACATACATTCGAACAATGCTTTTTATGGACCATAACCAATCATGCAGATCTGTATTCAAAGAGCTGAATGTTCTAACACTTCCTTCCATGTATATTTTCAAATGTTTATTATTTGTACATAAAAATAAAGATTTAATTTTAAATAAACAGCACAGCCATATTTACAACACAAGATTCAGAGAACAACTCCAATATCCAATTCATAGGCTAAAACTATTTGAAAATTCCCCTCATTACATTGGTCTAAAGTATTACAATAAAATTCCTTCTAATCTAAAAACCCTAAATATTATTAAGTTTAAAAATATTGTTAAAAACTTCCTGATTCAGAAAGAATATTATGATGTAGGAGAGTTTTTAAGTGATAACTCTTTGATCGTTGATATGTAATTTTAGAATAAGTTTTAGGATAGTTTTAGTTTTTAGGACATTGACTCTTCACCTGTTTACTTACAAATAAAATTTGTAAAATTATGTAAACGTTATGTGAAATAAAACATCTTGAATCTTACAATACTGAAAAATATAAAAAACATACCATATGGTGGTGAAATTCTGTCAGTCACGTCCTTGTACTTTAAATGTTATGTATTAGGGTTAGGATGCTTCAAATTCTCTGCTTTCTCAGTTGTTATTGGAATCCAGAACAGATAAGTTGAAAAATTAGCCATAAAGAGGTAATAAATAGATATTTATAGGTGTTTATTTGTGTTTATTTGTGTTTGCCTTACTGAAAATTGAAATATGAATTCAACTGTTTGGTAATATAGAAAACATAAATATCTTCAACTTTCATGCTAATTAGTAACTAACTAGTGACACCTAATTTAGAATTGCTTTTGGCTCATCATTGATGATAATTGTATATTTTTAACTTTGGTATTATTTAAAATCTTTTGAATTAAATTATTACAGTACAAGTGATTGTTATACAACACAAATTATTACAATATAAGAACTGATTTCCTTTGTAAGTCCCTCAGGTCTAAGAATGGTAAACATGGGGTACTAAAAATTTATCAGAATAATATTTGTGCTGTGTGACTGTCACTTATATTGTATATCTACCAACATATAACATGTTATAAACTATTGAACTATTTTGAGTTATGTTAATATTCATGTCGGTCAATCCTAACATTAGTATTCCCACATCATATTCATCAATCCTGTTAGTTCTTCAATTTATTTATTTTTGCTTAACTTTTTTTCAGTTTCATTATAAATATATGTAGGTTTAGAGATCAACTAGTTATATTATGGATTGTAGCTTTTTACCCTATATTTTATTTTCTTGTAATTATTTCATGCATTTTTGTTAGATTTACAGTCTTTAAATTACTAATATTAGACCTCTTGCTAGCCTAGTGGTTAGTATTCCTACCGTCAATTCAGAGGTTCACAGGTTAAAGTCCCAGGAGATCCAATAAAACTTAACGAAAGGGGTACAATATCCATACTTCTGTTATTTTTGCTTAACTTTTTTCAGTTTCATTATAAATATATGTAGGTTTTGAGATCAACGATTTATACTATGGATTGTAGCTTTTATACCCTATATTTTTATTTTCTTGTAATTATTTAATGAATTTTTTTAGATAGTATTATTTACAGACTTTAAATTACTAATATTAGACCTCTTGCTAGCCTAGTGGTTAGTATTCCTACTGTCAATTCAAAGGTTCACAGATTATATCTCAGGAGATCCAATAAAACTTAACGAAAGGGGTACAATATCCATACTTCTGTATAGCACAAAAAGTTTATTAAGTACAATAATTATTAAGTTAATATTGTTGTTGGTATCTCATTGTTGTCATTTATTTTTTTAGTTCTCAAATTCAGACCTGTGTTTCAATGCCACAGTGCGTGTATTTGAGGGCAGGTTGGCCTTGCCATACTAAGTGTTTGTGAGGGTGGGGTGATGAATGTTACACGTACAGTGTAAGTACCACTGTATGTGTAGGGGTGGGTGGGTGGGTCAGTACCACTGTACTTTAAACGGATGTTAATTTAGGTTAGTAACATGATGTGATTATATCGTCACAGTTAATGTCGCATCCAATACTGCAAGTAAATCGCACAATACAGATCGTTGATAAAGTTGATAGCTGGTGCAATTAAATGACCATAATTCCGAATAACAGAATTAAAAATATAATTCCATCCACAGTCGATTCAAAGTTCTTCATTGCATTGGACTGATTTGTAACTTATAATAAATTAATACATCTTTTTCCAGGCGTATGTTTGATGTTGTCCATTGAAATATCAGTTAGTATTTATGTATTTTCACCAGAAAGCTGAGATCAGACCCAACAGGATAATCCTTTGGGTTTTCATCCCTGAAAAAAATATATACATTTTTAATAGGTTAGCAAAATATACAATAAACACAAAGAAAAACAGTACAAACATTTACCTTCCCCATACCTCAGAGGACCCACCCGCCCACCCATACACCTACAGTGGTACTATTCAATAATACCACTGCGCGTGTATGGGTGGTTGGGTGGGTCAATACCACTGTACGTGTATGAGTGGGCAGGTGGGTCAAAACCACTGTACATGTATGGGTAGGTGGGTGGGTTAATACCACTGTACGTGTATGGGTGGGCGGGTGGGTCAATACTACTGTACGTGTATGAGTGGGCCGGTGGGTCACTACCACTGTACGTGTATAGGTGTGTGGGTGGGTCATTACCACTGTACGTGTATGGGTGGGCTGGTGGGTCATTACCACTGTACATGTATGGGTGGACTGGTGGGTCATTACCACTGTATTTGTATGGGTGGGCGGGTGGGTCATTATGACTGTACGTGTATTGACCTATTTTTACTAGTGTGTGGGGTGTGTGGGGAAATGTGTGTCAAGTTGTGTCGAGCTGTTCTTTCTCCCCATGTCTTGCACTGCATGGTTCGGATTCCACATAAAATATAATGTCGGCACAACTAGCGCGTGCTGTGACCCAGGTACTTGGGGACAAAGTGCTGTGTAGATTGTAGGCGATAGGTTCTATTAAAATGCTCGGTCCTCTTCATACCGACATGGTGTCCTTTCAGTGTTTGCTATAGTACCATTGTACGTGTATGGGTATGTTGGGTGGGTTAGTACCCTTTTACGTGTATTTGAAATACAAGTGTAGACTTGTAGTCCACAAAACTGACTGGGATAAGGATAACTTAACTGTAAAACTTAGGGTCATTAAACTTAACTGTAAAAGGTTAAATTTATCTAATTTAGTACTAACTATTAAGAGTTTGTTTTAGTTTTTCTTAGGTTTTATTTTATTGCTAATGATCCTAAAATATCCTACATAATATAAAGTGTCTTAATTTAAGTTTTAATTATAATATTGATTATTTAATTTCAGATGAACCTGGAAAGCCAGGAAATCTTCAGGCTACTGACTGGGATAAGGATCATGTAGATTTGAAATGGGATCCACCAAAGGATGATGGAGGATCCCCAGTAACAGGTTACGTTGTAGAAGTAAAGGACAAGTATGGAAACTGGGAGAAAGCAGTGACAGTTCCTGCTGGTCAGACAAGGGCTACAGTCCCAGGGCTGACAGAGGGTGAACCCTATGTGTTCCAAGTGCGTGCCATCAATGCAGCTGGGCCGGGTGAGGCTAGTGATCCCACTCCAACTATCTGGGCTAAGCCACGCAACCAGCCTCCCAAGATTGACAGGACCAACTTGATCGAGGTAACTAATCTATTTGTTTTTGAAATAATGTTCTTTTCTAACCATATCATTGTATGGACTAAGAAATTCAATTCAATATCCTTGCCACAAGTTTCCAAATTAGTGTCATTTTCAGATGTATATATTACGTTTGGTTCGCTCATGTAGATTTATTTTGAAGTATTGAAATTATTTAATGGATAATGGCTTGGGTGTCCTACATTTTTAATAAGCTGCATGTGGGTAAACAAGACATAAGGAGTTTAATGATATCTCACTATAGAAAGTTATATGCTGTTTTTTTTTTTTCTGCAAAAATAATGCATGACTTTGATTCACATTTTTAAATTGCGCAAAGTAAATCTTTAACAGTTTCATTTGGAGAGTCATATAAGGAACTCTAATTTATGAAGTTGGATGGTTCATCAGTATCCAATCATGAAGTTAAACAAAATTTAAACCGTTCGGATAAACTTTTGTTTAAAAATGAATAATGATGTTGCATAATTATTTGACAACTGTACCATTTCTTAATTTAGTCAAATATTAAGTCTTTTTTACCACAAATGATTTTGTTATACCAAGATCCACTTATCAAGGCTGGTATTTAACTTTGTGCATGAATGAGAAACATGAATTAAACTTATATGTACAAACATGTAAATTAGGAAATTAGGTAACTGGCTTGAAACTCAGCTCTAGGGTTAGAAACAAGAGTTGAACAAATGTTATGTCAGTTTTAAGATGAAAGATATATTGATTAACTTCATTTTCTTGTCATAATTAGTTTTACTTCATTACATTGTTCAATTATGACACCTGTTTTTCATTAAAAGAAAAGAATAAGATGTTCCATATCAAGAAAAGAGTTTGATATGGAATAGTACGTAACCAATCCAAGATGCTTAGATAGTTTACGAGGCTTGTTTTTAAAGTAAGTACCGTTTTGGAATCCCGCCGCTGTAGCGCTGCGATCGGCATTAAACGCACGCATGCTGGGTCCTACTATCTATTGGCAAGCCACAGCCGCCGTTATGGATCCAATCTACTGTATTTAAGGTCATTTATGACTGTTTAAAATTCCTCCTCCGGTTAAAAATGCCACCAACTGTGAATTATGCGCTGTGTACGTTTTCATAACGCTAAGGGTGTGGAAGCAGTTGACACTCATCGTGAGTATGTCACAGTGACAATTAATTCGGTTTAAACAATTGTAACCATCACAATTCTAATGTAAATAAATAAATAAGTATTTTATTGCATAAAAACAATTATTACAATTGTATCGCAATCGTCATAACGTGCTTACTGTTTAAACTAATATTTAGTCCTAAGTCTAATTTAAAATATCAATGAATAGTATATAACATTCCACTCACTCATTCAAACATACAATCAAACATGCAAACAATTCACACATTCAATCACAATTCAAAAACAATTCAATCACACAGGCCGACATTTAGGAAATTATGCGGTCTCCCAGCTATAGGCCATAAACTCGTCCACACTGTAGAAGGCTTGTGCCAAGAGGATGGACTTTAGACGAGTTTTGAATGCCTTCGGCATTGTGGCATTTTTAATTGAATCTGGCAGACTGTTGACGAATTTAGCTCCTGCCTGTGAGGGCAGTCGCTAGGATGTTCTAGGAATGTGAAAGAACTGGTTAAACTATTTTTGTGTGATTCTTGTCAAACGTTTGTTTATTTTGATTCTCTTTCAGCATTTTGGGAACCTTCCGTAAGCATAACTTTCGGTACCTCAAACAGTCTATCACAATTTCAATAATCACACTTTTTGACACTTGAAGACATACTACATAATGATGCAGTTGTAAAGCGTCTGTTTTCTCTGAATTTTTTCATCAACATTTTGCACCAAGTCATCAGTAATGAGTGAAGGTTTCCGACTTCGTTCATCATCATGCACATTCACACAACCTTAAAAGCTCCCACCCATTTCCATACCATTCCATCACTCATTCTGTTTTCTCAATAAACTTCACAGATCTCTCAATGAATGTCAGCTGCTTTTATGTCTTTATTGTTACGAAAACTTATCACAACATGTACTTTACAGTTGGCGGCATTTTTAATCAAAGGAGGAATTTTAAACAGTCATAAGTGACCTTAAATACAGTCAAATGGGTCCGTAACGGCGAAAAGATAGTAATATCTAGCAAGCATATACTGTATGCCGATCGCAGCGCTACAGCGGTGGGATTCCAAAACGGTATTTACTTTAAAAACACGCCTCATACCTCGTTTTTATACCTAAAAATGTACACTGAAACACATACTCAATACATACATATTTATTATTTGTCCTGTGTGTGTTGGGAGAGACATACATATATTTTTGTACAATCTTGTATGTTGTTCAAGAGTTTTGTTGCCTTGTGCCACGTTATGTATTGAAAATGAAGTTACTATACTGTGTTTTTAGTTGCATTAAGTGAATCTATCTCTTTGCAAGCTATCACAACTTTGTGGCCATAAACATAACTGGCCTAGTGTCGATCAATATAGTATGTTAATTATGTTTAATATTGTCTTTAGGTCAGAATAAAGGCTGGTCAGAATTTTAACTTTGACGTGAAAGTGACTGGTGAACCAGTGCCTATAACTAAATGGTTCCTAAACAAGTCAGAACTGAGAACCAGTGAAAGAACAAAAGTGACAAACGTAGACTACAACACCAAGTTGAATGTACGCATGGCTACACGAGCAGACACTGGCAAATATACAGTGACTGCGGAGAATATCAATGGAAAAGACACAGCTGATGTCATGGTCACTGTTATTGGTAAGTTTGTTTTAAGGGGCTATAAAGTTAATATTAAAATTAGTCAGATTGAAAAGGGATAAATTTGCATTTGTACTGTGCTAAAAATATCCTAAAATACATTAATATATAATGAATGACTCATCGAAAATTCTTTAAGATTATCCAGACATGCAATTTGACTACAATGTGGGGTGACTTTCTCTAACACTCTGCACACATGCACGTTTTGTGAATGCTAAACACGTTTGCTGTGGCTGTTGCCAATCGGCAACATTACAATTCTTTCCCCAGACACTGCTGTTACCAATCGGTAACATCTGTATACAATAATAGGGAATATTCTTATATCTTGCAGTGTGGCTGTAAGGAACCAGTTGAGTGTCATAGCATGTGGCAGAAGGTTTTTTGCGTGTGTTGTGTTGTTGGTCGAGGTTAGCTGCCATTCTCTGGTGAGTTATTACGTCGTATTTTACGTGTTGTGATTATGAGTGTCCTTATTGTTTGAGTGATAATTGAAGGAATTCTTGAACCTTCTAATAACGTTTATTTTAGTACTACAGATAATACATCATCTGATCAATCAAGGATTCATCTCTCTGATAGTAACCTTGATGAAGCAGAGCTCAATGGAGTGAGTGATGACGATGGTTCAGTAAAGTTAAAAAAATCATAATATCATTAATATGCGCTATTTTCTTATAACACCATAATTTTTTATTATTTCACATAGTGATTTAGTTTTTCTGAGGGTTTAAAACCAAAATCAGAAAAATTTCCAATACAATTCTTTCCCCATGTGTGGCCGTTGCCAATCGGCAATAATAATAAAAACAAGTTATAAAATCATAAACATGCATTATTTTCTTTCTTTATCATAATGTATATGTTTTTGTTTTTTTTGCTCAATAATTTGTCAATTTATGAAAAAAATATTTCAGCACCTACGGAAAGGTATATCTTTCCGCCGCATTGATCATGGGATTGTTAAAGGGATTGTTACATAAAACTCAACTACAGATACATGCTTTAATTGGATAGTAATGACACCAATAAACATGTGTACATACATGCATACACATATCATACGTACAACTTCATATTGATTGAATATTCAAGAACATTATTACCCTCTAAACATTGAAGATGACTATCACTCTCTATTGGATTATCACTGCAATTGTAATATAATTGCAAGATTAATTCATAGAAACATATTTTCTATGTTCTGAATTCTTTCCAGACAAGCCAAGCCCTCCAAATGGCCCCCTGAAGGTATCTGATGTACATGCTGATGGCTGCAAGCTCGCTTGGAAACCTCCTGATGATGACGGTGGTCAGCCCATTGAGAAGTATGTTGTTGAAAAAATGGACGAAGCTACAGGTACAACTAAAACTAACCATATTTATTTAGATTATATTACTTAATTTTAAGACAACAATTTTCATTTGATACTTTTTAGAGGAACCATTGCTGTAACTATGATTGATCATATGGAAGTCAGCTGGGATCTTTTTGAAATTGAATTTGTTGCTTATTTTCAGTTTAAAGGTGTAGAAAAACTTGTATGAACTTGGAACTTTAATTTATAGAGTAAATTTATTAATTGCTCACTAAAATGTTCTTGTGCGTTTTTTTCCAGAAATTATTCTTCATATACATTATTAAAACAAACTGTTTTAAACACATCTACTATACATATACACAATGTACAACCAAAAAAATATGCAAGTATTATAATCGTTCTGTTTATATGAAAATAATTTGGAAGAAGTCAATCATGGCTTTCAAACAAATTATACAAAATATTTAATTATAACTAAGCTATTTGAGCAATATTACCTTCAAGTAAGTTAATTTGTTATCAGTTTTAGTTATAATTTAAGTAATGTCGTATTGGTAAACACCTTTATTTTTAAATTTAGATTTTGATAACTTTTAAATTGTCTTTGTTAAGTAAAGTTTATCTTTTTAATTTAGGACGTTGGGTACCCGCTGGAGAGACCATTGGACCAGAGACTTCTCTGGACATTGATGGTCTGACTCCAGGACACAAGTACAAGTTCAGGGTACGTGCAGTCAACAAGCAAGGGAAATCTGAACCTTTGCAAACAGGACAAGCCATTGAAGCAAAGAATCCATTTAGTGAGTATGAACATCAGTGTTGTCTTTATACAGGGTTAGGCTTTCCATCATGCTTTATTTCATCAGTTGTTAAATAACATTACAGACAGTGGATTCATGCTGTACGACATGGTGGGGTGAAGTCTTAGAGAGGACTTTACAGTCCTAACTTCACCTCTTAACAAAGGAATTTTTCATTTAATTTCTTGCCCATTTTACAATATGTGGTAAAATATTTATATACCTACAAT
>JAQJVL010000020.1:3359852-3812352 GCA_035578905.1 Stictocephala bisonia
TGCAACATCAGATTCTGAGTACAGGATCATAAGGTTGTTCATCCTTTCTTGCACCATAGTACACCGCAACCAGTTGTGAATCCTCCTCATCACTGAAAAAGATCTCTCACAGGTGGCACTATTTGATGGCAAGATGAGAGCAAATTTCAGGAGGGTGCTGAAACTTTTGTATGTTTCTGCGCCGGACATTAATTCAGTTTCCATTAATGCTGCTACAATTTCTTTAAGGGAGTTTGTTTGCAGACATATCCCAGAGCTTTCCACAACTCTTCTTAAAACTGCCATTTCTGCCTTCAGCATATTTCTATCAACTCCAGGCATAGAGAACATTTTAATGAATGGTTCAGCTCCAAATTCATCCAACCGAATAAACTGTTCGCTAGCATTAGCAATTTCCAAGGCTTCGCCGCTGAACCTTCTTTTTAGCTCTTCAGTCAAAATGTCCAGCAAAGGATAGTAAAAATTATGCTTGTACTTATTTTTTTCGAGTCTTTTCTGCTCATCAGTTGTATTAGCGAACGTGTCATCTCTGGTTCTCTGTCCTACTGAACTACACACCACAAATTCGTCTAGGTTTTTTGACATCATTCGCGGTCGTTTTGGCTTAGAGCTACTGCCTGCAACAATGCTGCCATCCCCATTGTTTTGAAAAATCCTTAGATCAAATTCTTTATCAAAACTCTTGATGTCTTGCCATTTCTTATCCCACGAGACTTCGTTTCGACTGTCAGTTAGCTCCTCGATCACACCCTTAGCAACACTTGCACTTTGTGCGATTGATGAGTCAGTGTTCTGTAGAGCTTGGCTTAGTACATTAATCAATGGCAGGCACTGCGAAAACACTGATAAACATACAATAAAATCCAGTGATGTTATGGATGAAAGCAGACCCTTTGCCTCTGGGTTTTTGGGATTCCTTATGTCAGATACTGTTGCTTTTAGTGCAGAAATAACTGCAGAGTAATTCCTTTTTACAGATAATACTGAAGTGGCTCTGCATGACCAACGAGTATCACTTAGCTTGTGAAGTTCATGAGGTCCTGGGCTGGTTATGTTTAGTCTTTCTGTGCTATTTTAAACTCAGCATGCATGTCAGGATAGCTGAAATACTGGTACAAACACTGCATAGTGTTAAAAAAATTGCAGCTTAAATCGTTATCTTTGCAAGCTGCAACTAGAACTAGGTTAACCTTGTGCGCCAAGCAATGGACATATATTGCAAAAGGGTTACGTTTTTTGACAATAGCTTGTAACCCATTCTTTATTCCAGACATTACACTGGCTCCATCATAGGCCTGGCCAACCATCACAGCACTTAATCCAAGATCTCCCAATGTTTGAAATATAACATCAGCTAAACAAAGAGCGGATCTTGAAAGAGACACATCTTCCATGGCTATTACTCTTTCTTTTATCTTTTGTCCAACTAAATACCGAACGCAAATGCAAAGCTGCTGAGTTCTATGGGATTTAGCTTCATCTACCATAAGAGCAAAAAATCCAGAGCTGTTTATTTCATCTACGATAATTTTCAATACTTCTTTTCTTAATATACACAACAACTCGTTTTGGACGTCAGGACTGGTCCTGTTAAAATACTTATTGTATTTTTCTTTGAATTTTTCATCGTATTTGGAAACAAAATCACAAAACTCCAAGAAATTTCCTTTGTTGTCCGACATGTCAGACTCATCATGACCCCTTAGGGGTAAACCCTGCTTTGACATATATAACAAAATATCGATCAATTTTTTCACATAGTCTCTGTTTTCTAATAACAATTCTTTGTGAGAGTTAGACAAAAGTGTTGACACAGACTGCGTTGGTTTTCTGTAATCTACCCATTTTGACATGGAAAAAGAATGGGCCACACTAGTTGAATGCTTATCTAATTTCTCACCTATTTTCTTCCAATTTCTCATACCCTTTTCAACGAACAACTCTTCTCTGTTGCTTGAGGGAAACTGCCTACAGGCAAAGCAAAAAACTGCATCTTCGTTAATGCTGTATTCTACCCAGTCGTACTTTTTGTAGTACAAAAGAGAGAAGTTGCGTTTTCTACTACCTGGAAAGTCTGTCAGGGGACAATGCTGCAAGACTGGACGAGCTGGTCCACCACAAAGATCACCAAGGTCATTTGATGGAAGCTTAGGCGCAATTACAGTCTGTGTTCTTTCATAAGTTGAGGATGTTTGCGGGATGGTTGTCTGTTTACACGTATCACTTATTTCACTTTGCACTTCTAGTTTGTTGACTATAGTTTTGATGCTTTCATCAACTGTAGGTTTTTGTTCTCTTTGTTTAAAAAAACGAACGAATGTCGGACTTAGTTTCAGTTTGTTTACTCATTGTATACATGAATACATGCACTGTCTAACGGTAGGTGATGACACTGCACAGTGAACTGACACGATAACACAATGGCGACCTTAGCCATCAGTGTTGCCAATGGTAATGTTAAATTTCCCCGCACCGATCTACAAAATATCCCTATTCCCTACTCATTGGTCTCTCAATGTTCTGTTTAATCTATGATAAATGAGTTTTCTTTTTCAGTGTCATACGTGAATGTCTATTATTTGTTCAGTACTATTTTCAATGGAAAGAGTAAGATAGCAGCAAATAGATTATTGAGAACCTAGGTGAATATTGTAATTATTAAGCTGTTAAATAAGCTAATGTTTTTAAATTTTTTGCCCAAACATTTTGGGGGGGCCGGGCCCCCCCAGAAACTCCGCCCATGGACCTGCTTCTGCGAGGCCTGTAGGGGTAGATGGGAGTTGCAGTGGTTGTGGTTCATGTGTATGTGTGAGGCCCCAAAGCATAATAACGTGTGACAGGGCGACATTGTCGGAGAACGAAAGGGACGGCTGCAGAAAGAAACTATCTAATTGAGAAACTATTTTCCGTACCCCAAAATTAAAAGATTAATTTCTGCAGAACGAGTTCTGGTTTTGTGTATAAACAACTAATTAGAACCGTATTTGTAGTGCAACTTAATAACATACTATGATCTGACTCATTCAGAATGACAGGTGGCTTTTGCGATTTTACAAAATGAACAACAGCTAACTGCAGTGAGACGAAAGTCAGGCGCCGGTCATCTTCAACGCACGCGAAGTTCGCATAAACCCTAAACAAACTACGCCACTCTAGAGATGGGTAACTTGCAAGATAAGTACACAACCAAATCTTTCACTGTATTGTAAAACTAGATGAATGAACAAGTTCAATATGATGCAACGAACAATGACTTGTAGAAGCGACGGTTGAAGTGATTAACAGTTTTGTTATGAGCTTTGTTTCATAGACAAGCTTTTATTATTTATACTTGTAAATTTTTTCAACCAACTTTTTTCAAACTCCAGTTTTTACTATTAATATTGTTAAAAATAAATAATCACATTTAATGATTTTATCAGTGTTCTTTCCCAGCTCTAATGTTCACTTTGAACTGAACTAGTTCAAATCCTAATGAACGAACTTGTTCACTCGTTCACTAAGCTTACTAGTTCATTTGACTCGATAGTTCGTGAACTACCCATCTCCCCACCCCTGCTTTCCAATTATGATAGTATCGTGTTTGAGTAATGATAACTTCGATTCAGTTATTATTGATTGATAATGGCTGCCTTTGGAAAGCGTATTGTTTGTAGTAACGGATCCGAGAAAATACTACTTAAAACATATTACTTATGACACAATCCAGGACGTTATGTGATGAATAGTCTGCAATCAACAGAAATATTGGTTATTTTTGTCAGTCAAGTACATTCCGACAGCTACTGCTAGTCAGTCTAGAAGGTTATTGGAATTCGGTTTCTAGTGGGGCATCCAGTGGATGTGATGCATGGCTTATCTTAACAATCGATGGTAGCTGACAAAGGATTTCGTCAGGGATTAGGTGCTATCAGTGTCAATAACCTTTCTGACGCCTTCAACATTTGCCTCATGAGTGCAGGAAGTAAAGGAGCTGCCAATTCTTTGTTCATCAAGCAATGTTTCTCATCCTTCAATAATTTATTAATACCAACAAGAAACCATTGATCTTGATATCTCATTTTCACCGTAAACACTATACAATGCATTATAAATGTAGGTATCTGTCAAAAAACGAATAACAGCATGAACCTCACAATCGGCGGTAGGAACAAGTGGAGTCTCCATATTGCCTTGAGTCTGATTGACAAATTGATCGACGCATGCACATTGGAATTTTACAGTGCTATCACTATATCCAGACTCCAAATCCCTGTGACTCTCAGGCTTCTGCTGCTAACCAAAAGGATTTTAAAAAAATAGTGTAACTTACTTTTGAGACAACCCTCGTATAACATAAAAACTGACAATGGACCTTTTCAATAAATCAAAAATTGCATGTATAAATGTAGTATGAATGGCATGAAGGAAGGTTAGATTTTTCTGTTAACTAAACACAAATGAATAATTAATAAACATTTTAAAAGAAATAACAATAACAAGACCAAATTTAAGTGGTAGGAATAAAGTAACAGAAATAGAATCGTGTATGAAGTTTATTGACTTTTTCAGTTACAAAATTGGTTTCAGTTACTAAATATTACAAACCCAACTGTGGACATTGACTAATATTTTGAACTAATCGACAGAATTATATTTTCCTGAAGCACTTTCTACAAAACAATCTTAAAACTAAAATTGCTTTGATCCACCTAACCCTCTAAAATAGCCAAACGTAAAGCATAAATAAATAAATAAATTATACACATATATCGGTATTTTACATAATATTTTACATGAAGTTAACTAAAAAGCATGCACAAACTATACATGGAATATTAATAAATATAGTAACTCACAACAGTTTGTGTACAATCATCTATATAAATATGAACCACATGTCCCATTGCACAACAAAGAAAGATAGATTAATTCTGTTACTTCCTTTATATCTACATGAGATGGAATCATTGTTAAAATATTTTTACATCCTTAAAAATCAAACGCAATTATTTTTTTATTTTACTAATATATTAATAAAAATCAATTTTTATATGATCTATATTACTACAGAATATAGTTTTCAGAAATAAGAATTTTAATATTGTTCTTTAAAATAATTATTCTAAGAACTAAAAAGAATAACAGTTACTAGGAATGATCAAGATAAATTACATTTTAAACAAAACAAATGTTGAAAATTTGTTTGGAGAAACTTAATCAAATCAGTACATTAAATATATCTACTAACACAGAATTCATTTAATACCTGCAAATAATTATAGTTCAAATTAAACAAGTCTTTATTTTAATCAAATGA
Organism: Stictocephala bisonia; assembly: GCA_035578905.1. NCBI lineage: Eukaryota > Metazoa > Arthropoda > Insecta > Hemiptera > Membracidae > Stictocephala > Stictocephala bisonia. The sequence continues at coordinate 3,365,152 of JAQJVL010000020.1, forward strand.
AAAACGACTTTTATTGTTTCTTCATGAGGTGAAGTTAGGGCTGCAAAGCCCTCTCTACCACTTAACCTCAAATTGTCCTTGTTTGTTATACAAAATGTGATCTTAGGACTATGGAGTCCTTTCTTATACCTAACCATTATTATTAAACATTTAAGGTTAGGTTAAAGGGCACTAGGCCAGGAATTAGTATATTGGAGAGATAGGACATCAGCAAACTTACCTTAAAAGACAAGTTCACTAACATCAGAGTAGTAGTAACACACACAAAATAGACACAATCTCACAAATTTTCAACACCACAGGCATTTTCTTCAGGTGCCTCTCTCTCTCTCTCTCTCTCTCTCTCTCTCTCTCTCTCTCTACTCACCTGTGAGAAAATGCCTGTGGTGTTGAAAATTTGTGAGATTGTGTCTATTTTGTGTTTGTTACTACTACTCTGATGTTAGTGAACTTGTCTTTTAAGGTAAGTTTGCTGATGTCCTATTAAACATTTTAATTACTTTCACTTTACAAATAATTGGCAGAAACTGTTTCAGTTGGTAAGTAAAAGTAAATAAATGAATAAATTAAATAAAAAGAAGAGTAAGATAATTACAATTATAAATTATTAAGAAAAAATAAAATAGCAATAATATTATACCTATAAATATAATGATATTTCAGGAAGTGTATATTACATACAAACATAGAAAAAAGTAAGCAAATAAATATGTAAATAATTCTGTTAGCTTGTTAGACCGACGGCTTAAAATGACTACTGAAGCTCAGGAGTATCAATGACATAAAAACTTCATGGTTCCGTTCGTTCTTGATAAATCTTTCCTCTGGCTACAGCTGCTAGATTACTTTAATTTTTAAATACTTTATTCAGTAGTGCATTTATTGATTATTCATCTCAGAAGTTTTAATCAATTATTTTCTTTTAAACAATACTTTAACATTTTGTTTAGTTTGATTGCATCATAACTAATTATTTCATTTTTTAAGTGCTGCAAGTCAGGGGTTGATACTTACGTTTGTTGTAAATGATGAGGTTTTTGAGGACAAATATTTATACAATGACTCCTTCCCTAGTAAGAAAAACTATCCATTGAACAAAAACAATCTACATTTATCTGTTTACCGACAGAAATAAATGTTCATCACAAATATCTACCAGGATATATTTGTCTTTGGGAAACCTAAATAAGAAATAGAAATTGTACTTGGATGAGATAAAAAGTATTTTATTGTGAAAATTAACAACATGGTATATTGCTAAAACAAGTTTTTTACAACCTTAAGATTAAAATTGTTTAACCATTTAATAAAAAGTAACAACATAAAATTAAACATTTACATGGACTTTGTGATAAATACACATGGATCAGTATACATTAGACACGTTTTCAACTCACTTACAAATGTGCGTTTTGTGTTTTATGTGTATCTACTGTACTAATAACTGAACTTAATCCCTATTACTTAAACACTGTGATAATTTTGAAACTAATTTTTACTTGTATCAAATCTTATTAAGCTTAAACACTACTTGTTTATTTGGCCTTCGTAAATGCGGATGTCTAATTGATCTAGATCCGTCAGTGACAATACAAACTTTTCATCCGTTTGAAAACAATAAGTTGCAGCTTAAACAAATTTACTGACAGCTGTCCCTAGCAACAGTGTTGAATATTCCTTATACAACTGTACACGAATAAATAAAAATGTTTTAACATTTAAAAAAAAACTATCCTGCAAGAGGTTTTATTATCTGCCATAGCTAATTTAGTTATACTGATACATTGTTATACTGTTCACAATGATGAACTCACAACATAAAGACATAATAAAACAAAATAAATTTATATATCTTTTTTCCTTACAATTTATTAAAAGTTTTACTAGGTTATTTTGACAATATGTATAAACTAACATTTTATTTAGTAAATTTTTATATTATACCATATTTACATGTTTTATATAGATTCTTGTTGATAATAAACATAAATGGTAAAATATAAGTTATAAAAAATAAATATATTTATATATTGGGTTTCTTTTGAGCAAGGTTTATGAGATTTGTACTAAAACTGTTTGTACTCTGAGTAAATAAATCTTTTCAGTATATATATTACATATATATATATATATATTACATATATATATATATTACATATATATATTTATTTATTAGTATTTTGCTTAGTTTTTAGGTGTAAAAGTTACCTTACCCCTTTAGGAAATCTATTTTGGTATACAATACTAATTTTTTGGTATTTCTGCAGTCTTAGGCTAAAACGGCAAACAAAATATCCATACCTTTCCATTTTTTTGTATTGTTGTTTATTTAAAAAAATTCCTAAAACACATTTATTTCAGTGTAGAAACAATTATATATTTTATTTTTGTCCACCAAATTTAGTTCATAATATAAATGTAATTATGATAATTTTATTTTAATATTTGACCTTTGCCTGTGCAATTTTATGTATTGTTTGTGGCAATAAATTATTTGACTTTAGCTAATTTTGGCAACCTTGGAAATATTTACAAAAATGTTTTACGATTCCCTTTGGGTATAACCCTCTTTAAACCTTCCTACAGTAAGATAAATCATAAATAGAAATACTTAAACTCGAGTATGTTTGTTTAGAAACTTCATTTCATAAGAAGAAAAATGATATGCTAGAGTATATATAATGGTAATATTTATTTCCAAAATTAGCCTATAAGTGGTATCAAACTTGTAAATGGATTGGAACAATATTATTTGCATATTTAATTTAAAAATATACAATAAAAATATGAAATAGTAAAATTAATTATCCTGAAATTTTTAATTTGTTCTTTTAACTTTTTTTGCTGCTATCCTGAAATTAGTGTTGAGTTTTTTTTTTTTATTCTGTTGGCAGTAGACTAGGGACATGTTTATCTGTAGTACTTAATAAGAATACATTTTTTTAAAATTTATTGTTAATAGTATAAATCCATTTTATAAACAGAAAGTTAACCATCTAAAACTTTGTATGATTTGTTGCATAGAATTCAACAGTGTGAAAAGCATTCTATCTTTCTATAAAATGTTTATCGTGAGTGTACAAAGATGTGCCAGACTGTTTTGTTTTTGTCGGGCGGGCATATTCCATAGAAATTCGTTAGCTTCAACTATTGATAACCAAGTTTGATTGTTTTATTTTGTGTACTGCATTAATTTCTGCGTCTTTGGATGAATATGGCTATTTACAAAGTGAGCATTTTTTAGATTAACCCTTTCATAAACATGATTTTCCACTATATCTAGCATTTTAATCCTAATTAAGAGTTTTAAGTATGTTTAATTTTTAATATCTTTACTTCATTACTATTGTTCACTTTTTTTAGCTTTAATATTTTATAACTAGATTTAATTTGTTTATATTTTATAGAGTATCTTTCTGATTCAATTAATAATTGTTAATAGCAACTTGTAAAATTAAAAAGAATTACCATACATCAACTAGTTATTTTTACGCCTAAATATGTCAACTGAATATTTATACACTTAAAACAACAAATTCTGTGCTATCTGTAACTTTCTTATTTATTAAAATTTACCTTAAGTTATGTACATATTACATTAATATGTAAGCAATTTTTGCTTATGTAACTAATTGAGTACAGTCTTGGTCTATAAATAGATACCTTGACCCTCGCTATTGGTGGATGCGAGTGACGCTTATTCTCCATTTTTAGGCCTTTAAACGAACCAGATGCAAGCTTTTAATGGCACAGCGTTTTATCAGAAAATTTGATCATCCAAAATAGGCTTGGTTCTATTAAATTTAATTGCATCCCTAGTGTATGTTGAAATATTTTACACCTTAGTATTTGTTAGTTCATTGATCAATTATTAATTGGTTTATTGGTAACAATGAATTGTTATAACGCATTATTTTGTAGGTATTTTTTTTCTAATGATCATAATTAGAAATAAGGACTTTTAATACATATTCTTCTTTGATATTTAATGGCATTTAGTTATAATGAACTTTAAGTCCAATAATTTCGTATATTCTATTTTGTGGTAAATTAAATGGTCTGAGAGATGTATCATACAGTTCTCTTAACAAGTTGTCTGCGGCTGTCTAATACTATGTACTTTCCCTAGTAGCTGAAGTATAAAAATAATGTTTTCACTTACCACATTTACATGGTTTTATATCCATGTAAACAACCAAGGAGCTGTTTGAAGTTGATTTTATATGTATATGAGACATTATAAATGTATGACCGACATGTGGGTCATAGCTCCTCTATACTACTCTATATAAAGAAGCGGCACCATGGCCTGAGGGTGGGTCAGACGCACTGAACGTGTTAAGCCAATTATACCATAAACTGCATTACTATGGAAAAGAAAAGAGTATATTTGTATTAATATCTTCTTCTTTAATAATATTTACCACAGTCTATAGAATTCACTAGATATTTCTTTAATACTTACTATTTTTTATGATTTTAAAAAAGAACATGCAACTTGCGCAAACAACTGTCACATTATGAAAATTTAACATTTTTCAGTTCTTAGGTTAACATGATAGAAAAAATTAAAGCACAAACAAGTTTAGTTGTATAGTATTAAAAATCTTTTTTTTAATTGCAACTCCTTTTTATTAAATGGTTAAAAATACTAAAGTAAAAACTTATTCCTAATAGATATTTCCAACTAACTTACTGATATGGACTTATGAATTCAAAAACTGGTAGTCCTTTTAACAACCTACCATGAGATAACAATCTTTTACAGATTAACTCCAAAATTAAACAGTCTTATCAAATCACATAGTTTCTGAATCTACAGCAAACACCAGCTTGTTGGATCATTGGTAACAATATAAAACTAATTGTAGTAAATAAAAACATAGTTTGGTTTTTGACTTTATATTACATAAAATCACTGTAACATGCATCATTGTTGAACATAATTTTTTTGGTCAAACTAAATTTAAATTGGTGTGGAAATGAATATTTCCTATGTGATATATTTCAGTGTCATGAAAAGTACCTTGAGGCAGTTGTTTAAAAATTCCATACTTAGTGTTAAAGTTTCACCATCGACTTTCAACAATTGAAAGTGAAACCAGCACCAGTGCCATCTTCACTATATTCTACATCTTTAAAGGTAGAAATTTAAATTCCAACAAAAAGTTCCTGCAAACATAGAACATTTTCTTATTAGTTTAAATAATTCCCTTCACTAAGAACGATCTTAACAATTAAAAAATATTACATTGATTTGTATGTTAAATTTTCATGAAAATAAAATAATTTTATAATATTATAAACCAGTAGAAATTACCAAAAAACAATTCATCACAAAAGTCTGAATTTTCTTTCATTTTTAATCGGTACGTTTTTCTCCGGAGCAAAAATGTGATTACTGTCCCAAAATTCAAAGGAGCAGCATTATTCGTGAATTCAAAACTAATATCATAACATTTTTCTTTCATACATTTATCTGAAATAAAATCTAAATTACATTTGTAGCTTTATTTTCAACCTTAAGCATCACTGATGAGGAAATACTTAATTGTAATATAAAATGGCCAGGTGATATGATGGCTGTGAGTATCTGTATTGCTGATGGAGAGCCTAATCAGGGTCCTTAGCCAAATACTAGGCAAATGGGTAAAACTCCAATTTTTATCTCCTCTTACCTGAGCATTGCACTATGGGTTTAGGCCAGGAGCTCCCTCATCCTCCCAGAGTAAGGACACAACATATAAATTATATCTAACCATTCAAAATAGATAAACATCTATTGACTATCCATTTCAAAAATTTTAACAAGAACAATTATTTTCTCTATATGAATGTACTTGTGTTTGGTATAGAAAAATACTACAGACAGCATCATCTTAAAACACAAGTGTAGGGTAAGTGGGGAGTTGCTGCTGTAGGACATTATAAGGACACACAAGGGACACAAAACACCATAACACATGACTATATAGGTAGCAGGTACTCAAATACCTCTGGATGGAGATAATTCTGCTCTTATTTTAATAATTGAAATTAGATGCACAGACTAAACTTACACTTATAGTTTCCGAGTCTTATAATACAGGTAATAAATAGGTTATCTATAACAAGTTTCTTTAAATTAATGTGGATTCTAAAGTTCTAGGATATATTTTTAGAAAAATGGAGGCAGTAGTAGCTAGATAATCAAATTAAACATTAGCTGGATGGCCTTGAGTAGTGAATAGCTCTGCCACTTACAGTTTTTAACAAATTCACTCTTTAGATCTTACACTGGACTTTCAAATGCATTTTCCTGCATAAACAAAGCTGACAGTCACTGAATTCATCGAACATGTAAAGAAAAAGTTATGAAATATAAAGACAATTTTTTGGACAGTCAATATTACATTGCTTTACTGATAATTATACATAGCACAAAAACAGAACATTTATAACTAAGAGGATACATAACTGCATAATGAAGAAATGTCCCTTTAATACTGTTTAAGAACTGGGAAAACCCCTGGCTGATGTTTAAAAAATGGCCACTTACAAGTCTTCATCAAAGACTTTACAAAACCTAGCTGATGTTCAAGAAGTGGCCACTTAGAAGTCTTGATAAGGGACTGGATGAAACCTGGCTGATGTTCAAGAAGTGGCCACTTACAAGTCTTGATCAAGGACTGGACAAAATCTAGCTGATGTTCAAGAAGTGACCACTTAGAAGTCTTGATAAAGGACTGGACGAAACCTGGCTGATGTTCAAGAAGTGGCCACTTATAAGTCTTGATCAAGGACTGGACAAAACCTAGCTGATGTTCAAGACGTGGCTACTTACAAGTCTTTATCAAGGACTGGATAAAACCTGGCTGATGTTGAGAGGGTGCTATTTTTAAACAGTATATTAAGACCTCATATCTCATTTGTGTAAGTAATATTGTTTATAGATAGAGCAATCAAATTTCATTGAATTTTCTCAGATAAAAACTGACAGAATATTCTGTGAGTTTAGGGTCACAATGTATGTGATTATGGAACATTACCAAGCACCCATTAGCTCTTTAGGACTTTGTAAATGTTGGCCTTATTCACCAATACTATCTATAACCAAGTGACCAAAAACACAAACAACAAGGGAATGGCGTAATCTTGCTTCCCTTCAAGCCCCCGATCAACCTGACCATCAAACAAAATAATCGAGTGCATCAGCATTGTAAAGAAATATTTTAAACTGATAACACTTTTAAGAGATTAACAATCAGTGTGGTGAAGATTAATCATAACCTCTACTCTCACGATATTATTCACGATATTCTGATTTAGCAAAGAAATATATTGTTTTGTAAGCAGCCTTACTCTACACACATTGCCACCAAACTGGAGTCTCCACTCTGAGTATGTTTACAGTCATTAAATAAACAACAAGCTAATACATCAAGACACATCTCTCATTCTTTATTAGGATTAAGATTAAACTGAATTTTGTGACTGCTGGCAGAAATATTACATGGTTTGTTATAAAAAATTTGATGTCAATATTAACTAATAAAAAAATTCAATGTCCCAATATTTTTTTAATGCTCTTGATATAATCAAAAAGTAAACTGAATAACACAATAAACTGACATTAACTAATTACGATTATAATAATTCATAAGCTGGAAACTAATTATATAAAAACACAATAACCTAATCTAAAAGGCCTACAACTAATCATAAATAAACAAAAAAGTATTGTTGTATTCACCTTTTAATGGTTTTCTTTAAATTAAAAATAAAAACATGGATAAAAGTGGGCTGAGCTCAGTCTTTATCACATTTCCAAGGTTGCTTGCTGGTCTGAAACAAACCAACATTTATTAACCATTATTGTGATCACTACTAACAAATAGTAATAATAGTAATACTAACAAATAGTAATAACATTTTATTTTCGATACATTAAACTTTAAGCTTACAAAGAGTGAGCTGTTGAGAAGACAGACCTATTGCAGCGTCTTTGAACAACACAATTATTGATTTTTATGTTGATAACTGTCTTCTGCAGATTAGACCACAGACTACCAACGTGGTGGACTCCAGATCTGAATCTGCAGAGGAGAAACACTGGAAAACTCTTCAATTGTGCCACAACCACTGCAGATTGGGGAGTTTACCACTTAACCTTAACAAAATATAATAAGGCAATAAGGAAAGCAAAGTTTGACTTCGGGAAAGTTTTTACTGAGGAGCTTAACAGCTAGAAAGATGTAGCCAGACTAAACAAAGTACTAGCTTTGAAACCTTTGAACCTGACTGGTACACTTCAAAAATCAGATAGGGAATATACATTGACGGAAGGTGAAACTCTCGATCTTCTCCTCAAGGCACACTTTCCGGGATGCGTCAAGCATAACACTAAGCTGGCTGGGGCCAGTTACGCTGGTCAAGGGCTTCATTGTTGGATTGGAACCTGGCCAGATAGATTGAACCTTTTGCAGGATGAAATGGATTATTAACAAGTTCAGCCCATACAAATCACCCACGGGAGACAGTGTGTACCTTGCTCTTTTGCAGAGCACCCGACTCGGTTATACAACTGCTTTGTTTACTTTTTAGGGCCAGAGTGGCATATGGTTATGTATGCCCGACAGCAGGGACTGCTTGGGCAGGAACCAAAGCTGTGTTTGTTCCGAAGCGAGGTAAATCTGACTATAGCCAAGCTAAGGCATTTTAGAACAATCAGTCTCTCCTCGCTTATGATTAAAACACTGGTAGAAAGATCCGGAATGGGGTCCTGCAGGAACAACCTCTCCACCTGGAATCAATATGCCTATCAGACAGGTAAATCGTGCATCACTGTCCACTAAAAACTGGTATGTAGAGCAGAGGATGCATTAGAGAATAAAGAGGTTGCTCCCTGAACATTTCTAGACATTGAAGGTGCTTTTGAAAATACATCTCATGAAAAAATTACTTTTTTGAGAGAAGTAAGAGTCCAGAAGCATGGAGTTCCTTCAACACTACGCAAGTGGATAGATTCTATGCTCTGTTCTAAACAGGTTAGTGCTTCCCTTCTCGACACAACCAGGCTGGTCCTGACGGTGAGGGGATATCTACAGGGTGGGGTACTTTCCCCACTTATGTGAAATTTAGTGGCTAATTACCTTTTGAGATCATTAACCGATAAGGTGTCTTCATACAGCGATATGCAAATGAGATAGCTTTAATGGTCATAAGAAGGTTTTGTAATATTATTTCAGGCATCATAAATGAAAGCTTGAGACTGGTAAGCATATGGTGTTCCAGAGAAGGACTTTCCTGTAAATCCTGGAAAACCCATCACCTTGCCATTCACAAGAAAAAGGTACCTTGGAGTTCTGAGGGGTTTAAAACTTAACGTTCGAGTAGTTATATTGAGACTTTCCGAGAAAGTTTAATAGCTAGGCGTAACCCTAGAATGCAAGCTGACTTGGAACTATCATCTTTATACTACTCTTAACAGAGCGAAGTGAGCACTTTTAGCGTCCAGAGGCACTGATAGTTTAACATGGAGGATGAGGCCGCAAATGGTTCGCTGGCTCTATGAGGCAGTCAATAATGTTCAATTGAGATGGGTTCCAGAGGAGCACAGCGGCCTCACAGGCAACAAAGAGGCTAATCTCCTAGCTAAGATGGGAGCAAGTACTCCATTTGTAGGATCCAAACCAGTATTGGACTTACCACTGCCAATACTGAAATACTTAACTTGGTGAGAAATTGCCACCAAAGCAGATGGTAACGGTTTCACGGCCAAGTCTTTGCAAAATATCTGGTGAGGGGACCCAACCCTACGCTGACCAAATCACTAACCGCCATGAATCGGAATATTACCAGGATGGTGATTGCATATATTACTGGACACGACCACTTCAGGAAACATCTGGCATAGATTGGTATCTACAGAGAAGACACCAGTTGTCAGCTTTGTAGTGAGACTCTTAAGTCTGCTGAACACCTATTAACAGAGTGCAAAGCTCTGGAGTAGGAGAATATTCAAGGACAACCTCTCAGAAGAAAGAATGATAGCTAGTCTAGAGAAAAAGATTTTAGAGCTAGTTAAGCCACGCAGAATAGCCACCCCATTCTAATAGGCAACAGAGGACCACAATAAACCCAAGGTTAAGTGAAATCTAGGAATGACCTCAGGGCTCTCCTTTCCCCTCAGAAAACTAAACTTAACTCAGCTTACAATGGTAAAAATATAATATTATTTTAGGCTGCAAAACTTGTTGCTATCAACTAAGAAATTATGGGCTATTATTGATATGGGCATTTTATGGGTACATGATCTACTTGATTATTTCTCAACCTCTTCTGTTTCTCTCGCAATCCTTCATTCATTTATCCCAAGTTTTAGGTGATATTTTCAATCTCTTAAAATTGTGCTCACTTGGTTCAAGGTTATTCTAGTTTGTCATATTACATTTAAATAACATTAAGTACATTATGATTAAAGTGATTTTATCATGTTATGGCTTGATATTATTTGATCATTACTCAGTAAGTTAGCATTACTTATTTTAACTGTTTTTGTGAGATGTCAACGGTTTTTTACATGTGTGTGTTGATTAGTATATTTCACAATTTAACACAGGGATTTAGTGTCGATTGATTTTGATGAGGAAGATAGTAAAAACTTCACATCATAAGACATTCTCAAAATTTGTTAAAAAATGTCAATATAATGTTGAGGGATGTAAAGTAGAATACATTAAGATATTAAATAATCGGTCATTTTGTATAGCTAGTTGACTTTGTTTTTTTAATATGAACCTAAGCATATAACATTTGTTTAAATTTTCTTTCCATTAAATTTTAAATCTCATATGTGGAATATTTCCAAACAATTTCACAGAACTAGTAGCTTGAGTTCTGTTAAAGGGTGGACGGACTGATTGGGAAAATGCTCAAAGTTACACAGTCTTAGCGCTCTTTGCACACAATCACTTGATTGATCAGCACTTGATTTACAAAGGGCTCTTCAAAATGTAATTTTATGTCCAAGATTTATCAAAAAACCAATTTTCAAAGGCGGTTCAGACTATCTAAATTGGACTTGCTTCTCTCATATTCAGACAATTTTCTGTGTGTATAATTTCAATGGACATTTACTGTTCAAACACTGAAGTTTTTAAGTGAGTAGTTTGTTTGAAGTCTAACACTATTCATCAGTATTGAAGGAATTTGTTTCACATTAAATGAGTAGCCTATATAACTCAAGATCATATGAGTACGAAAGGTAGATAGCAATGTCCGGACATAACATTTGGGCATAACACAGATTTATTTACAATTTTCACAAACAAAACACCTTTGAGGGATCACAAAGATACAGACAATAACTTTTTCTGTGAACTTGAGTGGTACGCTGAATACATTATATAGAATATCAATCTTTACTTTACACGTTAACAGTTTTATTTTATATATACACCAAACTATTTGGCTAATTCATTATTATTGTACATGTTTTTTGTTAATTAATAGTCAAAATGTCCTTGCCACAGGAGAACATGTTGATATTTTTAGTTTAGGCCGTACATACCCAAATGTATAAACACATACAAATCCAAACAAAAAGTGAACGATAATGAATACAAGTTTTAGCATCGACCCTCTTAAACATATTCATGACAAAAATTCATAAACTGTCAGCAAAAGCTTCTCAATATCTATAAGCTTAATAAATTTTTATTTTAAACATGAACTTTCATATAAGAGGAACTCTTGTTTCAATGTTGGCCTAATGTAAACAAGAGAACTTCTATTAACTTTCTACAACCAATTTTTCTTAATCTTGTACAACTCTGCTACTGAATACTTTGAAAAGATTTATTTTAAAAAACTAGTAATTGGAAAATATATTTAAACACCATTGTCTGGATCCACCAAATTTTACTCTAATTTGATCAAATCAACTGAATACCAAATCTTTCTCTCATGTCAGTAATTAGTTCAAAATCAAAACATAATATTAATATTATTAAGAGTAGAATATATGCCTGGTTATGAAATGAAATTATAATTGTCATAAAAAGAGCTTACCTGATTACACAGACCGGGAGAGTTCTGTCTTGGATCCCCTGTGATTGTAAATATTGGTGGTAACGAAATGACGTACTGTCATGCATGATGTCTGATTGCTCCAATCTCCAGTTGGGATAGTTGTTCGGTAGAATTTGGATGAAGTTTTATTAAAAATTGGCAGTAATTCATTTGCCTCATTTGATAGAGCCTGTAACGTAAAGCATTGTTAGATATAAAATTTACCAATTCTTTGATACAGTCAATGCTGTTGAAAAAGCCATTCATTTTGTTTATTTTGGAATGTCTTTCTTAAATGGATATTTTCGATGATCTGGAAGTAAATTTAAAATGTTGGGTTCTGACTGCTTTTGACTTAAATAAAGGGACTAAAAACACGTGGTGAAACTACTGTAGGTGGAATATATACAAATGGTAGGATAAAATAATACAAACATTGTACTATTGGAGGTTGACAAGATGAAGGAATGCTGTGCTGCGGTTGCCAACAAATATTATATTGGAGGAAAACTGTCCAGCCATAATATAAACTATGGACACTATTTCTATACTTTTACAAATAAATCATAGTATTCCAGTCTTTTTCTGACTTTTCAGACTGGTCAAAATGTAATGACAGCTAGACACCCCACATAACTTTTGAATAAATCTAATGCTCATACCTGCTTACAAGTCTGAAACTGATATTTTGCATTTTTTTCTTGTATTTAACTACTGTACATTTTCATGACTCATTAATTATTCACATTAGTACATTTAACCTCTGTATTATCCGAGTTTTTATATATCCGAGATAGTCTCAGTCCAAATTACCTCGGATCTACAAGACTACTGTATTTTTAATTTATCTCAAATCAAAAACTTATGGGTAACTTAATAATATAATTTATCAATTTTAATAAGTTAATTGTTTAATCTATAAAGCTTTTGTATTGAATTGTTGCCAATATAATTTTGGTTGGTTTTTAGTTTGTTTCCTTGGATTAGATTACACATGTATGTATATAAAAAAATCAAAGTGGTAAACATTTTTGGATTTGTACAATACATAAGTTTTATCATAAATTTGTTCATATTAACAAATCAACCATTAAATTATGAATTTATTACATAATTAGGCTAAAATTCAGAAAGACAAATCAGTTAAACTAACCATGTAACCATTTTATTGTAACTCAGCAGGTTTCACAAGGAAATGTCCCAGAGATGAGCAGAAGACAAATGTGTGGTGTATCAGCTGTCTCTTGTAGGATTACTTACAGGTTTCATAACTAACTTGTATGTTTCCCATTACTCGATTATTTTTGTCAAAGTAATAATCAATCAACTTCCAACTAATGTTAATCTTTCTGCTGCTTGACTAATGTAAATTTACTCTGCCCGTAAATGAGACCAATATTAGTTCATTGATTGTCAATACCAAAATAAAATTGAACAACAACCTATAAACTAAATAAAACAAACCATTTTCATCAGGAAAAGCTAGAAGTTAACAATCAGAATCTGCTCAAAGAAAAAACTGTTTTGTGCTAATAATTTGGTGAATTTAATTTGATCTGACTGTAGTTTTTGAAAGCGACATAGATCTAAACTAAAAAAATAAAACAGCTGATTCAGTTCAGTAGATAAAGTTCCGCACCTCAATACACAGTTGTTTTGAACTATATACAGGACATTTGTTTATTTATCATAAAAATAGATTCATTAGCTTAAATAATTATTTGGTGGACGAAGAGTGTTTAACAATCAGATGCAAGCAGAGAGATAATTGCAAATCTAAACAGTGAAAATAATAGATTTAATTGGAAACAATGTAAATACTTGATTACTTTAATCATCTAGTTTGTTTGTTGCATCACTTTCACATTCCTCCTTATGTCCACTATACCACACCAAACTTCCCCTCTCGCACACGTCATGTCTGTTACTTCAGCTACTGTACTGTACTAGAAGAGTTATTGGTGATAACAAATAACATAATAGTTATCAAATCTTCTGAATTTCTCATATAAACAGCAAATCCCAACAACCCTTAAAAAAATCAATAGAAATACAAACATTATTATATAAATAAACTTCAACAATAGGCTTAGACCTAATACTTTCACATAGGAAAAAACACACCCAATCCTTAACTATAACTTAAAATAATTATAAAAAATAGAATTACAGTAAAACCTTGATAGTTCGACACTTTGTGGATTACAGAGGTGTTGAAGTATCAAAATGTCAAAATATAAGCAATGTGTGATAAACATAAAACAACAAAAATGATTTTATAAAGAAGTTGTAGTCTATTTTCTTCATGAATCGTTAACAATTTAACAAAAGTGTAAACAAGCTATACATTTCTGTAACAATGTATGTCCTACTGAATTGATATGGAGTTACAATGGTAGTTAATAAAGTATGGACTGTAGAGTACCTACAAGATAAAGTAACTAAATGTCCAAATATTCGTAATTTTAACTACTATCCACTTTGACAGTGTTATTTCATTGATCTGCACCAGGCTGACTCGCACACAACCTGCCATGGACAAAAGTTATGCAATACTGTGTTGCCATTACTGGTGCCAAACTTATAAGGACTATCGAAGTATTGAGTGTCGAACTATCGAGGTTCTACTGTATTAATAACAATTCAATAATCTCTATTCATTGTTCTATCATACTATTTGTTCCAAAAAACAAACGTTTTCCAGCGTAAATAGGCAATCACATTAAAAGAAAATGAAAATATTGAAACATTTGTTAGTTCCTAAATTTTTAGGGCAGCCGATTAAAGTAGTTTAATCTTGGATACAACAATAACTGCTCACAGAAACTTACAGTATATTATTTTTTTTCACAAATACATTTTCATAATTAAATCCTTCTTATATTGTGATGAACTCTGTTTGAATCTTTGTCCTGCTTCTTAGATAAATAGTCTGAGAATTTTAAAAATATACAAATTTTGAATTGGTGAACAGTATTTAACAAACAGTATTGACAAATATTTAACTAACAGTAAAGAGGAGAAGACGATAACTCATCTAGTCCTACGTAATATTTAAGAACTTATTTTGAGATTTTCTTATTGAATCAATAATTGTGTTACAAGCTGTGCCCCAGCACACAATACCCTATTCCAGCTGTGAGTAAACCAAACCATAGTATAGAGTTCATAATAAAACAACATTTCTTAAAAAATGAAAGGTCCTTTATTATTTAGAGTTTGTGATTTTCTTGTCTTCTTAAGAACTAAAACAATAATGGTGTTTTTAAATATTAAGAAAAAAATACTCAATTCAAAACTTAAATTTGTAACATAAGGAAAAATTGGAATATGTAAGCTATTTGTTTTACAGGATTAAAACTAAATTGTTTAGATCTGAAAATTTATTTAATTGTTTATAACATTCAAGCTGTATTTATTAGAATGATTTGTTCACTATCAAGCTATTTGTTTAACATATTATACAGGTCTGGATATCTGTTGACAGGCAGTGCATCAAAATGTATGAAATAACCAACTCAATTCCACTTGATGCATGGAATTGAAGATTCAGTAAACAACTAGTCAAAATATTGATGCATCAAAAGTATTGTGATGCATTCACATGTACTGGTACTGTATCGAAGTATCAACGTATCAGAACTATTCCGATGTGCAAAACTGATGAGCTAGTAAGAACAAAGGCCATATAATAACTGATAAATTTGATTGTAAAGTGACTTATTTTGATAAGCAACTCAATGCCCTTGCCAGTTTTGCTAGCTTTCAAAAACTCCTAGTCATAACCCTTTTAAAATACATGGAAAAATAAATAAGGATACTTCATATTACCTTCATATAAACTATGGCATCTGTGCCATATCCATCGCATGAAAGAAGACTCAACTCTCCATGGAAATACCTTGCATATAATCGAGATATGGGCAATCCATATCCATAACCTAAAAATATAACATTACCAAGCAATTAAATATTTTCAATTAGCAAATAACTGTTAACTAGTTACAATTACTGAAATAAATTTAGTTTTAGCATGACTTTAAATATGCTAATAGATATTTTCAATAAAGACATATTGTATCATGAATTTGTTTTGAATATTTCATAAAAAAACATGTAAAGATAAAATGCAGAGTTGTTCAAACCCATGACCCAAATTTCCCCAAGTTAAACTAGCTGAGATCCATCCCATACACCCACCCATACACGTACAGTGGTATTGACCCACCCGCCCACCCATACACATAGATTAGTATTGACCCGCCCGCCCACCCCTACACGTACAGTGGTATTGACCCACCCGCCCAACCAAACACGTACAATTGTATTTACCCACCCACCCGCCCATTCACGTACAGTGGTATTCATTCTCAACATGTGGTACAAAATTAAAGAGGTGTGCGAATGCTTATAAAAATAGTATACATTTTTTATGAATAAATAACTGGATAGACTTATCTGTAAACAAACAAGAATAAATTCAGTGACTAATAAAAACAAGAAATTTACCAGTAGACACAAAAATAGAATGTTACAGTTCAGATGTTGAAACTGTTCTTGAATGGCAATGTGTAAACAATGACATAAAATATTAATAACAATTGCAGTTACAAGCATACATATTAAGAACTACTTGTATTAAATTTACTTCTTTTAACTTTTCTTATCTGTCTTTTTTGTTAATAATGTGACGGAACAATACTAATAATAATATAGAACAATATATAATAATAGAGGAATATGTCTCATAAAGAAAAGTAAGCACGCTTATGAAGACCAAAAAGTTGTACCATCAAATATAGCCTGAATCTTGAAATTAAAATTCTGTGAAACAGATACATGAAGCAAAAATTAATAAAAGAAAATATGGCACTAATTTTCATGTTAGGTTTTACTTGGACTGGAAGTTCTGATAAATCTATTAACAGTGACTGGTTTGTTTGAAAATTGTATCCAAGTATTCCATAAATCGTCACGATAATATGTCATTTAGAAACAAAATGTGGAACACAGAGCTCCTCCAGATTTAAGATGCAGAGGCCACTTCTCAGAGAGTTCAAGATGCCATCTACTGCAAATTTCCCTATTTTGCAAGATTTCCTACAGCAAGTTGAGCATCTTAAATCCATTAAACCACCTCTTTAACTGGCTTCCCAGTTAATCTCAAAAGAATTTTCTTAAAAAATCAAATGGACGTCAAATGGATGTGTTTTGGTTCAAACAAGTTTCTGGTATCAGACCCTATTACTGTCGTCAGCGAAATTTACCTTCTTCGTAAGGAATGGGCTATGTTGGGTTGCTTTCGAGGGTGTGGGGAGATGCAACTACTAAAATTTAAGTGGGGAATAGTAAAAGGTTAGTCATTTGATTGCAGTGCCAAAATTCAAACTATGGATCGCACAGTTAATGGTTGCCCATTGTGTTCTTTTCAGGGGGGATTGGCTGAGCTTCATTCAATTGGTAAAGTAGGTGTTGTATGGTTACGAAACCTGGATTTATCTCTGTAACAGGAGATTAATATTTAAACATTAAGACATAAGCACTTTGTACTTTAGATATTATTTATTTAGATTTTTAAGTGTCAGTCCGATTTTGAATTTTTCACTCCACCTTTTATTTTGGTAGCTGGCTTTGAAAGCCATATTATGTACATAAAAACAAAACATAAGATTTTGGGTCTATAAGATTTACACTTAAAAGTTTGTTTGGTAGTCCTAAAGAGTAGAAAACTACTATTGAAAAATTGTGTGTCAAAAATAAAATCAGAATGATCTTAATTCAACTCAAAAGATGTAATTTTGATTGCTAAATAGAGAAAAATCATAAAATTACTCATTTACCCTGTGAAGCAAAACGAGTGTCTCGTTTCGATCAATGAAAAATGTAAATTTCAAAGGTTTGTAGAATACGTTGGCCAAAAATTCTTCCGCTAATTAATTTGTTTGTTGTACAGAAGAAACAATCAATCGATCTGTGATAAGTAACCTGAGCAGTTTATATGCACCATTGTGATTTTCTACGGTAACCTTTATTCCTGACTCTCCAGGGAACACACATTTTACATCCACCTTTTTTAGCAGACTGATATTTTTACTATAGGCAAATGTCTGTTTATTATAATTTTATTGTAACAAATTTTTAAAATTGCCATACATTTTTAATGCACTTGCTTATCTAGGCTAAGTAGAATTGATATTTCATTATTAACGAGTCAAGTTTAAAAAATGTCTAATTACTGTACTTTTTTGCTGAACTTCACTCTCCAGTTCACATGGCCCTGCAGGCCTATGTATGAACTTTATTCAATAAGTGACATACCGACCATTGTCTCAGTGAGGATTCGAACCTTGGATCTTGTCTTCCACAGTCCGAGGCCTTTGCTACTGATCCACCACGCAGGTAGACTTATTGACTCTATATATTTCAATTTAATTTTATCAAAGACAACAAACTTCTTTATAGAAATAACCTTAAGAAAACTGCAAGGTTTTTGGAGTCCCTTAATTTTTCAAACCTTTAATTAATTTAATTAATTAATTCAAACCCTTAATTAATTTCAATAGTACAATATGCCCATAACATTTGTAATCTAGGACAACCAAACACCACAGCTATGGCTTACCTGCTAAAGGAACTGTATGTGCGTCAGATTTGGATGGTTGCGGAGCTGTGCTGTACATATAGTGGAACAGCTGGTCTGTGAGACTTCGTGGAATACCACCCCCTCGGTCAGACATCTTTAACAAAACCTCTTCCAATATTACGTTTAAATTAGATATGCCAATAGTGGCACGGATATAAACTTAACTCACAAACTACTCTATAAAGCATTCAGCAACTGTAGAAAGGCCTTAAATATTCAAACCTAGTTTTGATACAGATGTTACAAGATACACTTAAATATAACCATTATATGTTATACTAATACTATAGGTGTTAGCGATCAATCCTAATGTAGTATAGTATAAGCCATGTTACATTATTCCAGTTGTATTTTCAATATGATACTATATTAACCATACATCTTGTTTTAGTGCAGGGACCTGTGCTAGAGGGCTCGGTGTAACATCACTGATTAACTAGATTATGCCTCCGCAATGAGACGGTTAAAAAAAATTGCTGGATACAAAATATTTTACTAACAATAATGGTGAAAATCAAGAGGTTCATATCTATACATACTAATATGTTTTCTGCACAATATGATAATATTATTACAATTAATAAAATACAAACAAGCTGCTACAATTCACTTAAAAACGATTCTTAAAACTTTTTTGAAATTAATGAAATTTATTAATTTCTAAAAATTATTATAAACAATCCAAAGGACAGAAACACATAAACGATTGTCAATAGATAAAGGAACTAATATTATTTGTACCATCTGTATGACATTTATTGATATGAGAAATGTTGATATTTGAGAATAGTTTTGTGTGTGTGTGTTTTTTTATATACGATAACATCAATTGTTTTTATACTTCATTCATCAATACTTACATTGAAGAATTTAGTCTTACAGGTTGGCTACACTGCTGAAGAAAAATTGAGCTAGATTCTGGCAATAATGAAAATTAAATCTGTGAATTTTTTGTATTTTGCAATTGCTGTCAGTGCTGTAATTACCAGTAAAAATATACTGGTTTTAGTTGTTATTTTGCAAATAAGTGATAAAAAATAATTGTTTGTCACGTTGTAATAATAACAGTGTTTATCTACACCTATAAAAAGCAAATACCACTGACTCACTCACTCATCGCTGTAACTACAAAAGTACTAAGCATTGAGTTAACTACATTAATTTGTGCCCTCTAAAAGTGGACTTACAGATTTGTCTAGACTTTGAAACTTTTTTATCTAAGAGAACAAACTGATTTCAATAGGAAAATTTTAAATTTATATCTATATATATATATATATATATATATATATATATATATATATATATATATATATATATATATATATATATAAATTATAAACCATTTACAACTCAACACAATTTCTCATAAACTACATGTCCAATTGACTTGAAATTTTGTACATAGGTTTATGTTGGCCCCTGGAGGCTTAGTAAGAAAGGATTATCCTCTCCAACCTCAGGACTTTGTCTCACTGGCCTCCAAAATTCCCATGGTATTCTTATAGAGCTATATTGATTGATTGAATTATTTGATTAACAGCTGTTAAATAAAACCAAATTGAATAAAATTGTTGTAGGCTAAACTTTTAAAATTAAAATGTAAATTATATATAACATCAGCTGTTCTAAACTGGATATTAGATTAAATAATTGTTTTCAAAAACAAAGTACTTAGTTAATTTTGTAGTGTTCTTGACTTTGTTGAAAGTTTTACTTATATTTTGATTGCAAGACTTCAAACTGACAGTTTGCTGCACATTTCGATTATATAATCAAACTCAATATTATGACTGGCGAAGCGGGTGGATACAGCTAGTAATGATATAAAAGGTTTAAATATTGAAAAAATTATTATATCTTCAAGATTATCTTAAAAATTACTTCTTATCTTCCATTAAAGGAACGAAATTGACTATTATTTTTATACCTACACTGCTTGTAATTCTATTTCTTTTTATATAGTGAGTATTTTTCAAGAAATGTGTTTTAAGAAAATATATGTAGTGTACAAATGTATTTATATTATATAAATAGGTCAACTCATATTTTAGTACTGTCATTGAATTATTGAAATGTGCACTGTGCACACTGAATTATTTCAATGTACAGTACAACCTTGGTTATCCGGCCTAATGTGGCGAAGGTCAAGCCGGATAAAACATAAGTTATAAATAACTTGGTTGTATTGGAGAAACACGTTTAATAACTGATAACAGACAACACACATAAGCGGGGCGCCTACAATTACATGTGACGCTGCTTGTGGGTGTGTACATAAAATGAACTGTTCTACTTCCCCCACTTGTGAAATGGACTCTTCCAGCCAGCAACACTGAGTAAAACTAAACAACATTGCCAGCTCAGATCTTCAGACACATTATTATATTATTATGCGGTTACAAGCGACCGCTTCTCGAGAGAGGGTGACTAGTCAATACAGCACCTGTAATTTGCGAAATGCAAAACCGAATTACTCATGTACGACATTTTTGTTTCAAAACTGAAAGGCGTTTCCGATTAATTGTAATTTTATCTTGAAAATAATTTTTATTCTTTTATTCTTATTCCTATAATTTTTATTCTTGCCGAACCGTATAACACGGACTGCCGGATAAAGCGAGATCGGATAATCGAGGTTGTGCTGTAGATAATTTTTCTTAATTGATTAATTTTTTATAGTATTTGAATAAAATTTACATCAGTTAGTGTCTAGGTCTGCTCCTCAGTAAAGATTGAACAAAAAAGAAACCAAGTCTATATTCATTATTGTTTTCTTATGTTACTAAATAAAAATAAAAACAAAAATTATAAATTCATAACTATAGCTGTTCTACAAACAAAAGCAAAAGGTTTGAAAATAAGAAACTATGAAATTTATTTTTTAAATATGTGCTACCATATAATTTTACAATTATATTATTGTATTAATATGGTGTTCTGAATATTTTTTTTTCTAAATGTTACATATTTCAGACAAAAAATTAAAAATGTGAAATAATACAACTGATAATAATAAAGGTTGAACATGTTAATGAACTGTTTTTTTATTGAGTACAAAATAAATATTAATTAGTTGAAAGGAAGTCTGTATATACATAGATTGAAATAGTGGGGGCAATATACGAATCAACATACAATTCTCTTTTTCTAAGTCTATAAACTGCCAACCTTCTGGCTTTTTCAAGCACCTCTTTATCTACTATCTGTAGTTTCCACTATATGATGCTGTAGGTATAAATAATTTATGGTCAATAATGGACAGTAAAAATTACCTTAACACATATATCTTCCTTGCCACGGACAACAGTCACTTGAATGGGAGGATACTGTTCATCAGTGTGATGCTCTACGACTGCTCTCATGGAGTTCTTGAACAACTCAAACAGCATGTGATACAGATGTGATGGCACATAAACAATACGAATTGGCTCTCCTGGTTCTGGGTCTACAACAAACAATACAACAGTTGTTGCCTGACATTACAAGATTCAGATTTATTACATCAGTACTAAAGTTGTTTTGACAAGCAAATTTGTCTTATTGTTCAAAGCAGATCGTTACATAAGTACACTTTTGGCAGACAATTTGACTGTTCTACTGACAAAGTAAAGATGTCTTCCTCACACAGTGTTGTTCAATAAACCATTAGATAGACGGCTACCTGTGCGAGTAAGAAGCAAGCATGTACACTGTGTGTTACATACTGAAGACCCCTTCACAAGTTTGAGGTTATAAAACAATGTCACAGCTGACTCGCTCTTACATTCTCATTCTTGTCTTTGTTTTCTAATTTATTCTATAATATTGTTTAGAATGGCCAAAATGCTAATTCCTTGATCATTCACTGGTAAACTAGTACAATTTTAAGCTAAGGAATTTGTTTATAATGTTTCAGATCACTTAAAATTTTTGCGTAAAGAGTGTAGCTACATGTAGTTAGAGGATATTTACATATTTAGAGGATATTTAATGCCAAGATATATTTACAGAGATATGATTTTATTATTCAGTGTAAATTAAAAATCACTGTCAATACAATGAATTCAAGAACAATATTTTCAAAGCATCAGTTTTTTTCTTTTTAATTTTCCTACATGAATCTTTATTTTAAAAATAACTAAACCTTAGAACCTCTAGTATCTAATAAGTACGATGATACTTTTTACAGTAATTAAACCATCAAATGTTTTGCCCATGCTAATATACAACATCCCAATTGATATCAATAAGACTACAATAAACTTTTTATAAATTAAATTTTAGCAAAATGACATGGTTGTTTTGATTCTTCTACAGTCATTGCTGTTTTCACCCAACACAAATAAGCAAAGAAATGTGTTATTTCTGAATCTATTATTATGCTGCTACATTTAATCCCAATACAAAGATAAATTTTGTAAAATAACTGATATGACGGTTTGGAGCATATTTGTAAGAACAAAGTGCCAATTACCATTATGTTCAGTAACAACAAGCTCGGGTGATGAGAGGTAGTATTGGTCACAGAGAAATCGGGCATTCTCATAGGCATCTCGGACAACTCCAACCAGGTCACACTGTGGGTCGATGCATCCAACATGGCGGTGGTGTGGGTCATTCGTCAGCTCTCCTCCAAACAGCAGAGCTGAAATACATTGCAAAATAGTTTAATCAATAAATTCAGGACAAGTTTTTTGTTTAGTAATATTATTAAACTAAATACTTAAGATTAAATTTCAAAATAACTTTCTATTGTAGGAGGTATATTTTAGTAGTGCTGAATGTTTATTTCCAACCAACAGTTTCATTTTCTTCACTTTTTCTTTAAAACATCACATGTTATTATCTATCTTTATTTAACTCTCACCTGCTGTCGGCTGATTTCTGCCGATAAAATATGTACACCAAAATGTCTGTTGGCTGGATTCAGCTGACTTTGCATCGGTTCACTAAATCATTTGCTATAAAGAATTGTTTCATGTAACAGTCATGTATTATATATTGATGGAATCTTGAATAGTAATGAAGCAAATGGTGTATTTAGTTTGTTGCTATGATGACTGGAAGAGGATTAAATGGAATGTAAACAAAACACAAAGCAGCGTAATTTTCGGTCTATGCGCGCTGGTCTTAAACACTGCAGTAATAGTTATATTTATTAGTTGTAATATAACTATAATGTTATAAAATCATTCTACAAAACATGTTTAGTGACCTTTTATATGTGTACTGCCGTTTTATAGTCATGAAAAATAGAGTAATGTTTTTGAATAAGGATACTGCATATTTTTCTAACCATGAGAATGATGTGAATAGTGTTGTTTCTATTTTTGTATACACTATTTATATCATTCCAAATTTATATTCATTTTGAAAAGCAAGTGTTAATTTTAGTGCTTACTAGAATGCTCTAGTGTTACAGTAAATTTTTTAAGGATTTACAAACAAATCAGTTGCCATGATAACAAATTTTTAGGTTTGTGTACTGTATGTGGTTGGTTATATTAGTTTAAACTATTTATTTTTCTATATATTATATATGACCTGTATATTTTCTGAAACTAAATAAAATTTTTAATGTTTTGGCTATCTATCTTGGAATTGTAAATTGACATACATAACATCATTTCCTAGGAAAACCCCCACCCTTTTAGTATTTTTTCTAAACTAATTTCTGAAATATATGTTACTACATAAAATAAATACAAATATCTATTTTTTTTAGTTCTATAGGTGGTAGTTTCATTATGAACAAAATGGTACTAAACATAAGTAAGTTTATGACATTTTAAAATATATTTATATATTTAGAATAAATGTCTACAAATTGGCAGAAATTATTCTGGTGTTTTGGAAAAAAGTAGAAAGGTAGATCGAGGTAGATAACCACTTCACAAAGTTAGTCGCTTGAAGATTATTTTATTTCATTGTGAAATATTTATAATTAATTAAATTTTTTTATTATTATTATTATTATTAGCCACCCAAATGTTGGTGATGTATATGAAAGATAATTTCTATGATTTTAACACACAAGGACTACATATTAGCTAAATACAGTGGTCCCTCTGTAATCCGGCACTTCACTCGTCCAGCCCTGCCAGTAATCTGGTGTTTAATAAGGGCAGCTACTAAATGCATAGTTATGTAATTTACAGTAGGAATTGAGAGTTTAAAACATGTTTCTGCGCATGCCATTGTGATTGGCTATCGTGCTATGTGCATGCTTTTTTCAATCTGGTACAAATCTGCTACGTATGATACGCTTGCTCGCTAATATGCTGTTTTTCGTTAGTGTAATTTTGCATGTTAATAGTGCTTTGAGTGAAACATGTCTCCACCCCGTTAATCGTAAACATAAAACATAAAACATTATCACTTGTGAGTAAAAATAAAATTTTGAAATGATTTAAAAAACACTTTAGTCTTGCTAAAGAGTACGGAGTTGGCTGGGCCACAATCCATGATATAATGAAGATTAGTGAGAAGATAATAAATTTCTTTGGAAAAAATGAAAATTTGAAAAGTTCATGGAAAACATCAACAGACATGTTTCCCCAGGTTGAAGATAGCCTTTTCTGTGGTGTCTACAAGAACGCAAAAGGCATTTTTAAAAGGCTATGTCAGGGAAAATTTTGAAAGACAAGACTAGATTTTTTTTACAAAAAGATCATGAACAATGATGACTTTCATGCCAGTGAAGGTTGATTGGACAAATTTAAAAGACAATTTGGTACACGGCTACTATGTATGACTGCTGAAAAACTATTATGTGACACTGGCGCAGTTGAATCTTTCAAAGAGGAGTTCAAAAAGGTTATTGACAAATTGTGTTTAACCCCAGATCAACCTGGATCTGTGGGTAAGAGTAGGTTATTTTGGCTTGTTTTACATCATAAAACCTACAAAGTGTTTATATCATCAGTGAAGAAATTTCTCAAAAAACAGAAGCTTCAATTAAAGCATTACTTATTTTGAACAACTTTTACAACTGGTCACCCTCATGAATAGGACCTGAACATAAAAGACAGTCTGATCCTTTTAATGTTTTCTTGTTTTATGTCATGTTTTTGCCTCCCAACCTAACACCCATTCTGCAACCTACGGACCAAAATGTGATACAAGCCATTAAAGTGCAGTACAAAAAGAGCTTTCTGTACACAGTTCTGTCTAGAAATGGCAGTGTGATCTTTCAAGTGCTAAAAAAAGTTAACTTGAAAGATGTGGATTTCAAGCAAACTGCTATAAAAACTTATGAAACTATTCAAATTAACTAACAGAAGAATAAGCTGTTATAATTAAATGGCTAAACAATACAAATTTTAAATAAAAATAATGTTTAATATTTAGGTTCAAGGAATCACATTCTTTGGTATCATCATGAAAACCTCACTTTTTATAGGAATAAAGTTGAATTAAAATAAAAAGCTATCAAGGTCAAAATGTTTGAATTTTTCTGATACTTTCACAAAATGATCAGCTTATAATATAAATGTCATCACTCACATGAAAATATTTAAACACTAATAGACTTAATGGGCATAATTCAAGTGTCACTGCAACTATTCCAGCAGCAAAAATAACTCAAAACACTGTTATTGAATTTTTTAAATTCAGTACCAAGGGCGTTACTGACGGATTTTCAGTGAAGGATATACTAACCTAATTAAGATGCTTGTTCCAACTGACAAATAGATAGTTAAAAAAATAAATCAATTCAATTTAACTCACTGTGTTGGTTGATCAGCATGCGAATGCTGATTCGTGACATATAGAAGCGGTCAAGGAAGTACTGGATGCTGTTTTCTGTTTGATGGTCCACATCATGGGACTCCTTCAACTCAAGGACGCCTTGTGCCATTGTTTGTACCACATCTGTATGCCTGTTCCTGATTTTGATAAGCGCTTTACAGAACCTAAAACAGTATTAGAATGTTAATTTCGAACATGATTTTTTTTTACTATTTAACTACCTTACATGACATATTTTTATTTTTCACAGAAATAATTTCTAGTTCTAACGCTCACTGTTTCACATGATCTTCTATATTTGGCTGTTTTAAAAGTTAATTGATTGTAGGATGCCATAAAAATTGTAATTTTAAAACAAGGTGAGAAGATACCAGATAATTTATTTTAACATATTACATGCAACAATACATGAGTCGTTTTTGCAGTGGGTTAAATAAAGTTTCATATTTTTCAATAGCGGATGAAAACCCAGTGAAGCACAAAACTATTAGATAAGAAAAGGCTCTTAACTGCATTGGCTAAACAAAATACTTAAAAACAAGAAATATGAAAACCAGCTAAACATATTGGACAATCATAATACAAAACGAGGGTCCATGCTAACTCCTTTCTAAATTTTACAATCACATTATTTAATTCCATAGCTGGTGGTGTAGATGTGGACATGTCACGGACTGTCTTCAGAGCAACATGTAAAGACTTGATACGTTGAAGGGTTGCTGGAACCATTAGATTTCTCAACCTCAATTAACTGAAATATTTAAATTCATTTCTTAGATTGTTTTTTTTCTTATTTTTTTTTTTTTTTATTAATGTATTCAAAGACGCATTGTTTGGAAGAGTAAAGAGTTTCTAATCATTTAATTTCTTAAGTATTGTTTTTTTGTGCAGGCATGGAGGTCTTAATCATTAATTTTTTTTTTCATGCGGTCCCCATAATTGGGCCCTTGGTCTGTTGGGGTCACAGTTGTTTTTCACAGGTTACAGTATGTTTTCTTTTGTTTGTTTTTGAATATATCTGTTTGAATACAAATAAATCTTATGTTTAATAATTTAGCCTATAGCTGGTTGTATTTAAACTGTATTATATATTATTGTATTATAACCAAGAATGTTATAATTTGGTTGTATTATAACCTTTCATAAGGTTATAATTTGGAGTACTTTATTTAGACGCTCAAGTTATAATTGTGTTTCTTCAGTTATTTAAGTTTTTTTTATTTTTCATAAAATTAGCCTTTTTATTGTGATTAATAATTTTGCCTGTGAAACTGAACTATACCCGTGAAAACAATAAATTCATTTATTATTATTATTATACGATGCGTGTTTGTAAAGTAAGTACTGTTTTAAGATCCCGCTGTTATAGCGCTTTGGTCGGCGTTCAGCGCATGCACGCTGGGTACTACTGTCCGTTGGCAAGCCACAGCCGTCGTTACGGATCTATTTGACTGTATTTAAGGTCGATTATAACTGTTTAAAATTCCTCCTCCGATGAAAAATGCCGCTGACTGTGAATGATGCGCAGTGTAAGTTTTCATATGGTTAAGGGCGTGAAAGCAGATACCATTCCTCGTCAGTCTGTCACTGTGACAATTT
This sequence comes from Stictocephala bisonia, assembly GCA_035578905.1. Classification (NCBI taxonomy): domain Eukaryota; kingdom Metazoa; phylum Arthropoda; class Insecta; order Hemiptera; family Membracidae; genus Stictocephala; species Stictocephala bisonia. The sequence continues at coordinate 3,393,179 of JAQJVL010000020.1, forward strand.
GGTTTTAAAAATCTTAACCATCACGATTCTAATGCTCTAGGAATATGAGAGAACTGGTTTAGTATTTGTTTTTGTGCTTCTCGCCAAACATTTGTTTTTGTGATTCTCCATCAACATTTTGGGAACCTAGCGTAAGAAAAACTCTCGGTACTTCAAACGTTCTGTCAAAATTTAATAAATCGCACTTTTTGAAATTTTAAGACACTACATAACGGTGCAGTTGTAAAGCATATTTGTTCTCTGTCTCTTATTCATCTACGTTTTGCACCAAGTCATCAGTAATGAATGAAGGTTTTTCCATTTTGTTCCTCATCATGCATATTCGTACAGCCACCTTGAAAGCTCTCACCATTTCCATACCATCCTATCACTCATTCTGTTTTCTCAATAAACTTCACAAATCTCTCATGAATGTCAGCTGCTTTCATGCGTTTAGCGTTACGAAAACTAATCACAACATATAATTAACAGTTGGCGGCATTTTTAATCGGAGGAGGAATTTTAAACAGTCATAATCGACCTTAAATACAGTCAAATTGATCTGCAATGGCGGCTGTGGCTTGCCAACAGATAGTAGTAACCAGAATGCATGTGCTGAACACCGACCGCAGCGCTACAGTTCCAAGCAAACATCAAGAGCTGGGAAGGACCACGGACAAAAATCATTAAATATAATTATATATTTTTATCAATGTTAGTGTTTTATTAATCAAGGTTGGTCAAACAAATTTATAAGTATAAATAATAAAAACGTTTCTATGAAAGAAAACTCTTAGCAAACCACAAATAACTCCAACCATCGCTTGTACAAGTCATTGTTCATTGCGTCATTTTGAACTAGTTCATTCATCTAGTTCATTACAGTAAACGATTCCGTCGTGTACTAGTCCTGCAAATGAACTACCTTTGCCCATCTCTACAATGGCGTAGTGTGGTTAATTTCTGCAAAACCAGATATCGTTCTGCAGAAATTAATAATGCAATTTTGTTGTACGGAAATAGTTTCTCGATTAGACGATTTCTTTCTGCAGCCGTCTCTTTCGTTCTGCGACAATGTCGCCCTGTCGCACATTATTCTGCTTTAGGAATTTACACAAACAGTGAAATACAGAACTAAACTAAATAAAAATAAAACTTATTACAAATACGAAGTATATAATTCAAATTTTTCAATCTGAATTATATTATTACTGAGTGTATATCTAACTATAGATATATCTGAGTATATAATTACTCTTTTTCCACGTTTCCAATTAGCTCAATGACATTTTGAGAAATTGTACAACAAATTATTTATCAAACTGCTGTGAAGGGCCCTTCTGAGGTTTTTTACCACCTGCAATGGTTATAGTAAACCAAAACTATTTTTATTGTTTCTCTTATGAGGTATCACATGATAAATTTCAAGGTTATACATTATTTCGGCTGATGATTGATAATGTTGCTTGTTTGGTATAATTTTAGTTCAGTGTTGGGAACAGTTTTTTATACCTTCACATTATGCCAAAAGGCAAAAAATTTAGTTACATTTTATTGTGTCCAAACTCCAAAACGTAGTGCTAAAAATGGAAACAGCTGTAAACAAAGTTGATAAGTAGGAAAACAGTTACACAACAAAACAAACAAATTGTAGAAATTTATTTATCTTTGTTGGTTTAGTGCTTATCTGTATGCGTAGTTTTCATATCTCATGACCGTTTGAGATAAAGAGATAGATAAAATAAAAATTATTCCAGATCAACACATTTAATGAAAAATAGGTAGTTTTCAATATCAATACACCTTTATAATATTTAAATTGTACAATTAAAAACTATTCACTCTACAAAAATAACTAAGATTAAGTTTCACAAGGACAATCATGTAGTTATACAAGGTAACGTACATAATAGGAAAAACCCCAATGGCAGACCTATTGGTTTAATTGGTCAATTGGACTAAACGAGTAAACACTAGAGTAGCCCAGCACATCCTACTTAAACACCTCTTGTTGTAAAGTTAGTTTTACAATCATATATTGCTCATGAAACCACTATTGTTAATATTAAGTAAATTTATATGATTCATGTTTGTTAAAGAAAAAATAATCATTTCTTCATTCCATCGAGACATCCATTGCGTGAGCAGGAGGAGCTATTACAATGGATGTTGGATGAGGGCAGTTGGCCATGTCCAAACATACATTGGGTGGGTAGGAGAGCGCACTAAGACATACATTGCGTGAGTGGGAGGAGCCGTTACAATGTATGTTGGATGAGGGCAGTTGGCCATGTCCAAACATACATTGGGTGGGTAGGGGAGCCCATTAAGACATACAATGCGTGAGCAGGAGGAGCTATTACAATGGATGTTGGATGAGGGCAGTTAGCCATGTCCAAACATACATTGGGTGGGTAGGAGAGCGCACTAAGACATAAATTGAGTGAGTGGAAGGAGACATTACAATGTATGTTGGATGAGGGCAGGGCAGTGGGCCATGTCAAAACATACATTAGGTGGGTAGAAGAGCCCATTAAGACATACATTGTGTGAGTGGGAGGAGCCATTACATTGTATGTTGGATGAGGGCAGTTGGCCATGTCAAAACATAGATTAGGTGGGTAGGAGAGCCCATTAAGACATACATTGCGTGAGTGGGAGGAGCCATTACAATGTATCTTGGATGAGGGCAGGTGGCCATGTCAAAACATACATTGGGTGGGTAGGAGAGCCCATTAAGACATACATTGCGTGAGTGGGAGGAGCCATTACATTGTATGTTGGATGAGGGCAGTTGGCCATGTCAAAACATAGATTAGGTGGGTAGGAGAGCCCATTAAGACATACATTGCGTGAGTGGGAGGAGCCATTACAATGTATCTTGGATGAGGGCAGGTGGCCATGTCAAAACATACATTGGGTGGGTAGGAGAGCCCATTAAGACATACATTGCGTGAGTGGGAGGAGCCGTTACAATTTATGTTGGATGAAGGCAGTTGGCCATGTCAAAACATACATTGGGTGGGTAGGAGAGCCCACTAAGCTCACAAACTGAGATACAATTACTAACAATCTTCCCAGCCACCATAATGTGAATGACCACTTTTGAATCAGATGTTCCTCTTTACCTATTTCAGACTTTGTACCTGATTTGATGAATTCAATATGCTTTGTAAGCGACAACTTCAGCACTGGAGTGTATTCTAAATGAGCTCTGCTTTTACCAACCTATATAGTCTTCCAATCCTACGTCTTCTTAGTTCGTTTTGGTATAATATTTCACCCAAAATATTTAATTTGATTATGTAAGGCTGCATTGTACAATCTGCTTGTGTGCTAAATTTGTTTGTGGTATTATTTCATTTCCAAAATTTACATCATTTATGCTGTGAGATCCCCACCTTTTGCTGATTTACCCAAAGTCAATTATGTTATATGAGGTGCATACAACCACCCAAGTAGTGTGTTGCAAAGTGGATGGGTGGGCCTACAAAGCCACGAATCTAACAGATTGGATGGGAGGGCAAATAGAACTTAAACTGATAACAGTTGAGTGTTAATTTAATTAAGCCATCAAACCATATCTTCAAGCTCTTATATCAATTAGTGTAAGCCAGTGCTATTTTTGTGACAGAACGTAATTCCAGCACTTTTATTAATACCAACACGATTGGTTTAGTAAGCGTTTTATATGAATCAATATTAAAGAAATATATATTATATAACTATTGTTGTTGTTTAAATGTGATATTAAATCTTCAAATAGAAATTTCTGTATATTTTACTGAATTATAACTATTCTAAATTAGTATTAATATTTTAAAATTTTAACAATATAAAACTCATAGAAAGTGTATCTATTTTTGTCATTCCAAATCTTAAAGAGACAATACTATATTATCATTTTATATTTACTTAAAAATCTTAAAATACTGGAAAAAAAGATTTTATTTTAAAATAAATGCCATATTAAAACAAAACTATCCTAAAATAATTATGTTCCTGGATAAATTTTAGAACTTCTCCAGGACAGAGACCTTGGACTCCTCGAGTTCTATGAGGTAGTCTAGCCCCCCCCCCCTTTTGTTAGTCAGTGAGTTCTAAGGCCTTATCTTTACAAAAACAGCTCTATCTTCAACAATATCATACTTCAGAAACACAGCATCATTTTATGCAACAAGTAACTAATTGTCCTATTCTCAAACAGATTCAGAGAAAAAACTAACTCTAACCAACCTACAATAAAGTTTGAAACAGCTTGGATTAAAATAGCCATTATTTTGATATTAGTAATTCAGCCTGGGTACAATTAAAACAAAGGCACCAAGATGTTTAGTTGACTTAGCTGGATTCGACATTGAAGTCATTAAGTGATTTATTAGCAAATGATCAGTCAAGTGATTGCAGACCTAAATTCAAACTATGGATCACATAGTTAACAATTATCCATCACGTTCTTTTCAGGGGGGGATTAGTTGATCTTCATTCAATCGGTTGAAGCAGGTGTTGAATGGTTACGAAACACAGATTTAGCTCCGTGAAGGGAGATCAATATTCAAACTCTATGGCATGAGTACTTTGTGTTTTAGATTTTATTAAATTTATATTTTTAATTGTCGATCCAACTTTGGATTTTCCACTCCTCCACCTTTTATTTTGGTAGCTAGCTTTGAAAGCTATATGGTATACATATACTGGCAGATTCTTGTTATTATTACAATAAAGTTGAAGACTATTACAGAATGCACACTGAATAGAAATGCAGTAAAACAACTCTTGTCATGAGTAATTAGTATTTATTACATGATCTCACTTTGTGGCATTGCTCATCCCAATATAATATTCCTACAGAGGAAATAGCTAACAGACAAAACAAGGGTACAGGAAGAGATATAATTAATATTATTACTGTCAATAATCAATTATTGTTTGAGTACTCAATAAATTTCTTGTATAGTAATGCTGTTCCCAATGAAGCAATTTGGCTCCGCCTCAACTTTGGCATGTATCTCAGACCAGCAATGTTGTGTTATTTTTACTTTTCTGCTGGATCATATTCCACCTTTAATCTAATTTTTATCATAGCATTGTTTAAAATTCGTACGAATGCTTTACATGAATAATCATCATAATTTTGAGAATTCTTCAAAATATAATGAAATATTAATAGAAATAATTAATTTTCTCAGTGCATAATTAATTCAAACAACATAAATCTTTATGAACTAAGCCAATTTAAAAAAAGGGACAAATTTCCTGTCACTCTGTAGGGAGCAGCTGACATAGCCACTACTCTCATCAGTACCAATTCTTTATAAAATGATCAACAAGTCCATCTATATAAAATACACTTTGTAATAATTTTATATTTTACTACATAATTTTTATTTAGTAACAATTAAATTTCTAATATAAGAGAAGTCCACTTAAAAAAGGACTATACATAACAGGTAAAGGCTTCATGAACTTCCATCTGTCATTCGCACATTGATTCATAACCAGACATATACTAACACACAAGGATTCACACTCACACATTACAAGTTATGGGATTGACTGACTCTATCACTCACTGATATAAATGCTTGCTGATTTCTGGGAATCTTAGAATACAGTCTTGTAAAATCTAATGTAATCTTAGAAAAGTAGTTGTATGTGAGAAAGCAACAATGGAAGCATCATATCATTTATTTTTAAAACAACATATTTTACCATTAAAATATATGTTTGTTCATAAAGTTTTAAAAATGTACTATGTAATGAAGAGAAATTTTCCTGAAATTATCGAAATATATAAAGTTAAGCTAAGAAAAAAGGATGTATTTATGGTTCCCTAACCAAATCTCACTTTCTATACAAAAAGTTATTTATTTCTGGGACCAAAAATGTTTAACTCAATACCAATTGTTCTGCAAAATTTGAAAAATATAAATTTATTTTCCAACAAAGTAAAAAATTGGCTATTAAAGCAAGAAATTATAGATTACCTTTTAAATATTCAAGTTTAAAGCAATACACTTTGAAACATATTTTTATTATTCATTTATAATCGTATAAAATTTAATACCTTGTAAATACTTATTCACTGTATCATATATTTAATTCAGATAACATAGTAAAGTATACATATTTGGTTAGTCATAAATTGTTTCGTTTTTATTTTGTTCCTATTATTGTATTATATAGCTATACTGTTAGGGTTAGGGTAACATTAAATTTAGAGTTAAGGTTTAAGCTATTTATGTTTTTATATTAGTGTTTATATTTTGAAGAATTGGGATATTTTATTTTAAATTAATATTATTTGCTTTTGCGCATATTAAGATTTATTTGAAAAGAAGGAACCTCTAAAACAGGCACTGCCTTAGGAGGTCCTAGTATTTTCTTGAAATATGTAATTTATGAAAGGTTTTGTTATAGAACACTATAACATAAGTTTTATTTTGTTAACAGATCAATTAAGAAGAAACCTTTTTATGTTTAAATGTAATTATATGTATTTTATGTATATATTTCGAGAAAATAAATATATTCTTATAGTTATAACAATGTAAACACCATGAAAGTTTAGACACTTGCAAATAATATGTGGCTGTTTTGGGTTGTTAAAACTTTCAAAATAGTGCAGTGCAATTTTGCTACACCAACTTGATGAGGCGGCCGATAGGCCAATTTTAAGGAAAGGCCAGACAAACAAAAGGCCATTTAAATTACCATTTTGGGACATATTAAAAACCTGCAAAAAGTAGATACAATATTATATATATTTAAAAGTTTTTTTTTTGCTGAACTGCTCAATCTGTTTGCAATTTTGCAGTCGATCAAAAGTAATTCATTTTGTAATGAACTGTGTTTTTATATGAGAAATATTTTTGATTTGTTTGTGATGGAATATATTTTAGACGCTGATTCCAGGAAAATGGTGTCATATACATCTACCTGTTCGACTTAGTACAGCAAACTTCGTAGTAGCGCACAGTGTTTCCTTGATCTTTCATTCTAATGTTTACAATAAAACTAAAAACATTTTTTGAAATTTATAGATTTCCTTATAAAATTTGTATTTTAAAAATATTTTTTTTCTTATAAAATTTGTATTTTTAAAATATTTTTTTCTTATAAAATTTGTATTTTTAAAATATTTCTTTTCTTATAAAATTTGTATTTTTAAAATATTTAAACTAGATGGGAAATTTCTATTTTAGAACAAATTCCATTCAATCAGTAAAGGAATTGGGATATCACCAAGATAAATTTGTGTATAATAGATAGGATTAGCCAAGAAGTACTTGTATGTTTCTGGTAGAGGCTGACAATAGTTGAGTAAAAACTGATTACGAGGCATTTGCGTAGATGGGGAGTCTCTTAAATTTATGTATCCCTTTATTTCAAAATAAAACACAAAGTTTTTAAAAGACATATTTTACCTGTGTAATTCCAATAAAAAAAACCTTTGTCAAAAAGTCTTTGTTATAAATTTAAACTTTGGGCTTCATGTTTTAGTCTTATTACGCTAGTGGCATTTTTACCTTAATCAACAAAGGTTATTTATGGGACAACTGTCTAAACCCATCAAGCAAATTTTTAGTGGACCTCCCTGGATTTCAACCTGTGATCCTCTGCATATGGAACAAAAGTGCTAACCACTAAGCTAGCAAGAGGTGTCATTTTCATAACCTCAATATTGCATTCTACAGACAAGTTGAAATTTACTCCTAAATTCTCCTGGTATAACAGCAGTTTGTTCAAGGTCTAAAGGACAGTAACCTCTTTCCTAATGAAATTACTTCTGTATAAACGCATATGTACAGCATATATATATGTCAAGTGCATAAAATGGTGTGATTTAAGGATATTTATGCCTAAAACTGAAAAGTCTGTGTAGTTTAAATTAATTTTTTCCTAGCCTCTATAACACAAAACCTCATTAATTCACTTCATTGTAATTGCCAGTCATGTGTGAGCAGAGATACGTACGTCACCATCACAAGGCAAATGGTGGGCCACGTTTATTTATTTATTTATTTTTTTTGTTTTGCTAGTCAGTAAATATGTGTAATCTTTACCTAAAACTATAAAAAGGTGGACTTTAAATTATATATGAATATTTTACATGAATTGCTTTCTAGTTGGCAATTTCTGTTTACTTAATTAATGCTTGTAATTGATAAACCTATGTAAAATCTTTACAATATTTAATTCATGATGATGGTGGCTATTTCATAAATTCATGAAAAATAAGAGAGGCGTACAAATGTTTATTCTTTTAGTCAGGAGACATATTGTTAAGTGCATGTGCTTCAGATCTCCTATCCCTTACTTATTTTACTTCTCTTTATCTCTCCATTTAGGAAGTTCAGTGATATATTATATTATAAGTACAACAGGTTAAATAAGTTGTAAATACAGATCGCCATAACAGACGCCACTTAACATGTGTCGAGTGTCTGTGATATGAGCTAAGTAATACTTTACTCGAGCACTGACCTGTCAAGACTCTTACTGCTGAAGTCAGCTTTTTCAAATTCCAGGATTTCATCAAAAGATCGTGCATACCATTCATTGACCATACCCACAGAAGGCATTCTCAGCAGATTATCTGGCAGTAAATGGATTTCTTTCATGATATTGGCCAATCTCACGGGTAGCTCCTTGCGAAGAAACGTGTATGATTTCTTTTCACAAGCGCTTAACCCTGTAAAAAACAGTCAATGAGAATTACTACACCCGGAAACATTATTTTCAAAAAACTAATTTTGCTATACTTAAAATTTACACTAGGCAAATGGGTCAATACCATTGTACAAGTATGGGTGGGTAGGTGAGTCAATACCACGGAATGGGTATGGAAGGACAAGTTGTGCCATGTAACCAACAATCCAGACGTCACTCTATATGAATTTTATTTGCATAGATCACCAGGTGTTCATATTTGTTTCTTTTAACTCTCTTAACTGATAATCGTCGCCCAAGTGTCAGTAAATGTTTATAATGAATTATGAACATCGTGGCAGCGATTCGATTCAGTGCCCAATAATCGATCATATATTTTACTGTAAAATATCTGAACAGTTGTAAAATTTGTACTTGAACCTTTGCAAAACCAGTGGCAACTCAGAATAGACGTGTGGTTTTTTAAAGTGTAAATACGGGTTTACTATGTTGTACAGTTTTTATTTTTATAAATAATTCAGGAAAAGTTTATTTTTTCTTGTTCTCAATAAAATTATGTATATTTTGGCTATTTTAAAATTTTATTTTGACAATTCTAAAGCTTTCATTGGTTAGTAAACAATTTTTTTTTATATTTTTTTGAAAATATAACATATGATGTATGAAATATATACTATCTATTAGAACTTGTTTTTCTGTTTAATTTGATATATAACAAGTTATTTATTATCAGTTACTTCCATTTTTTACTTGAACCTTCACAAAAAGACCAAAATATGCCTATCTTTCATAATGAAAATAGCTATTAGAGGGTTAATATGAATGTTTATACATTCTTCTATACAATACAGCAGCTTTATAAAATTATAAGGTTTATAACAGTATCAAATTTAATTTAAAGTACTTGAAGAGGTTAAAAATTAAGAGTTAACTGATCTTAATAAGCACGTTTAATGCACACAATTGTTATCTAAATGGTTAGGCAGTCTGAGACAACTTAAAAACTGACATAGCACTGAGGATCAAGGGTTTAATCCTGATTTTGACTGATTATTTATAAACAACATACAGAAAAGCATCATCTCAACGGCCCAAGATAAGGAGGGAACACATCAAATAACAGAGTCTGGCAATGTTACAAGTTGATAAGATTAAAAATTAAGTAGTTTAAGTTTCTAAAACAATGTTCCTACAAAACATTAAGTAGTTTAAGTTTCTAAAACAATGTTCCTACAAAACATTAAGTAGTTTAAGTTTCTAAAACAATGTTCCTACAAAACATTATGTAGTTTAAGTTTCTAAAACAATGTTCCTACAAAACATTAAGTAGTTTAAGTTTCTAAAACAATGTTCCTACAAAACATTAAGTAGTTTAAGTTTCTAAAACAATGTTCCTACAAAACATTAAGTAGTTTAAGTTTCTAAGACAATGTTCCTACAAAACATTAAGTAGTTTAAGTTTCTAAGACAATGTTCCTACAAAACATTAAGTAGTTTAAGTTTCTAAAACAATGTTTCTACAAAAAAATTAAGTAGTTTGTTTCTAAAACAATGTTTCTACAAAAAAAAATAAATTTCTATTTAAGTAACAGGGGAAAAAATGTTTTGCAGCTTTCTTTTACAGTTAGAAGAGAAGAACATTTATTCCAGCTTTAAAACGAATAGAACAGTACAGATGTTCATTAAACATACAAACACTGGACCTGCAAAGGACATTCTGACAAAAATATAGAAAACCTGGAGATTCCAAGAAAATTATTTGGATAGAAGGAATAAAACAAAATTCTGTCAGTTTAAATCTGATAAGGGATAGAGTACTTCTGTATGTGTAGTGGACAATCAACAAAAACAGGTGTAATATAGTCAATAATCACGGCAACTGGCTTTGTACATTGCATCACCTTAGCCCAATGACTTTCATTAATTAAGTGTTTTCTTAAGAGCTTTTTGTCTGTGTTTCAAGATACATATTGATATTGTACATAGAGTAATAATTGAAAATGTTTCTAATGCCTTATACCAATGTAAAATAATTGAAAAATATACTAATGTAATATTTTCAACTATTATATCTAAGATATGTATTGTAAATATTTTAAATAAGTAACTAAAAAATCCATATTACTGATGGCATGGTTAAATAAATGCAAGTAACACTTTAATAAATAAATATTAATTTAAATGATAATTTTAGATAAACAAGGGAAGGTTCCTCAGATGTTTTAACAGTCCCACATATAAAGCCTAACTAGCACAGGATATCTACTTCCAAGCAGAAACTGGTCTTATATATGATATGAAATTGGTCGGTAGCGTGGTTGGTTCATTGTGCTAAAAGTTCTCAGTTCGATCCCAATCAGAGTCATAATACATTTTTAGAAGGATCAGCTGATAACCACCAGCTGTTCATTTGTCATTGAGCTATTAATTAATTACACTTTCTAAGGAATAGTTTGTAACAATGACTACATTCGCTCATCTACACTCAGCACACTCATTCGAAATCCATATTCGCCCAAATCTTGACGATCGGCGTCTTATGAATAAATAAAAAAATAATATTTTAATAATTCAAATTTTAAAGTTATTTTTCATCAGGAAACAATCATATTAGATGTTTTGAATAAATGACATGAAAAAAACTAGATATTTCACATATATAGCAACTGTAACATGTAGTAATTTAAGTGATTTGTTATAACTATTTCAAGATGAAAAATTCATATTCATTGCTACTGTAGGTTGATTGTTTCAGCCTAATTTATGGTCCTGAAAGTAATATTATACTTTATACTTTGCAAATTAACCAGTTAACATTTGGTTTTGATGGAATTAACTTAAAACTAAACTAAACTTAGTTACTCACAGACTAACCGACTCATTGACTAACAAAATAAAATGTATTCTACAAGGTAGAAACATGAACTTGGACATGTAGAAGGACCTTGATTACTAGGTCATTTAACGGGTTTATAAGCTCAAGGACATTACAACTATAGCTAATAACTTTATTGCTAAAATCAGAAACAATTACATTTTATTTAGGTTAGTCAAAATTCATAAACATAACCCCATGGTTTCATTAAATGTTGTTTAAATTTTTAAACCAAATAACATTTGTTTTATTTAAATAAACCAATGCTTAAATATATATATATATATATATATATATATATATATATATATATATATATATATATATATATATATATATATATAGGTTAAAACCAGTGAAAACTTTAAAGGGCTTATCCTTATTTGAGTGGTGAGAGATATTAATTTTCTTACTATAAATAAAAATATAAATTTAATACACTATATAATTCAGATTAAATCTTGACAAAATTGCATACATATTATGTTTAAGTGAAATGGAGATAGTAAAATAAAGTAAGTCTCTCTCAAGATATAATTGGCTGTCGTAAGGGGCTAGTTTTCTAGGGTTAAGCCGAGTAAATTGCATTTGACAGTCTTCCTAGTAGTACCGTTCATGCTACAAGTACGTTCATAATGACTTCGGCCCATGGCCCAGCAAGTTAAAATATATGACTGTTACGTTGTCGCCTCTTCAACTCCTGATTTAGTAAACCTGCTCCGTAATTAGAGACAACCAGCTTAACAACTTGACTGTTTTTTTGTCTAATTATATCTCTATAAACAAGCTTATTTTATATCATTTTATCTAACTATATAAATTTACAGCTTATTTTATTTATTAAAAATTTGTATAATTTCATTTAGATTTTTTTTAAATAATAAAGAGGCAGACCAAGAACAGCTGCAGTACTGATGATCTGGTTTGTTATTTTTAATTTAAAATCCTTTCAATATTTTACACAGTAAATAATCTATCAAGAGTTCATGTACTTCATTTACTCAGTAATGTTTTATTAAAAACTTAAATTATAGGATAAAAATTGTATTTATTTTATAGCTAGAGTACAACCCTACATGCTTTGCATGCCAGTCCCATCACTCAATATGCTTGTGTCACCTTGCTCGTGCAATTTTATTACTTTCCTTGACATTGCAAGCTTACTACATTAAAAAATAACATCTTATTTCAAGTTGCACCATCCTTAACTCCTAAACTCTCTCATTTGCATGGTGAATAGTAACAAAGGCTCTGATTGGCTTATATACAGGATATTTGTGTACGTTATTTTAGCTCTTTGAGAAAATATTTTAAAATCTTTCCTTAATATTTATCTAAAGTGTATAAAGAATATTTTTGCTAGGTTTCGTCCTAAACCTTATTGTTTTTGATAAATTGTGAACAGTTAGTCGTGTTATTTGGTTTTTGTATTTATAAATTATATGTTCATTTATTAAAATGCCTATACTTACATAAGCATGATCCCTATATTACAAAATAAATTATCAATATGTACAACAAATTACTGCTCAAATAAAATGTGTGTTTGAATTTTACAAAATTCACCAAACTACTACTAAAACTCAACCAAAAAAGTAATTACAAATTAATAAGTTTCCTAATATGTGCACGAGAGGCTCATTAATAATAATAATAATTTTTATTTAAATAGTAAAAGTAACAAATAGCTCGCCATTAAAAATTAATTAGAATAGTTATCCTTAAACACACGACAACAAATAAACAAAAAAATTATGTCATATCAGAGACTATCTTACTCATTTCAAGATTTTTTCAAAAAATTTTAACTAGACAATTTATGGTAAACAATCAATTTATTAATCTTTCTGAAAAATGTGCTTAACATAGATAAATTAGACAAGAGCACTAGGACAAGTAATAGACTGACAAATTATTTCCAAAACAAATTGTATTATGAGCAAAAATTACTGATTAGAATCTATATGAAGACTTAAGATGTATATTTTTAAAAGGGAATAAACACATTAATATCATTATTATTGAATAATTTACGAATTTAGTATAGTAAACTTAAACTTTGATTATTTTATACTGAGAAAGGAGAACTAAAAATTCAATTATTATTACAAAAACATAAACAAAGCAGGTATGAAGGATATCGCTAATTGAAAAAATATTATTTCCCGAAAATACTTTATGAATATAATAGTAACCTTATATAATGAATATTTTTGTAGCATAGACAATATTTGAAAAAGAAAAAAAACAATAATAAAAATTCTTAATACCAAATATACGTTACTAGGGGTTGTTACGTTAATTAAGACATGGTTGAAAAATATTATTTCCTAAACAGCATTTGTTTTATTAATATACTTTTATAACTATTGTATGAAATATTGTACACTGGCTAAACAAAGTAAATAATAAGTCATGATAAAAATCAATAAACAGAATATAAATACTTCAAGAAGCAATCAAACAATACTATGTGAATACTAAAATACAATACTATTACCTTACTGGGTAATATATTGTATTTGGAAACAATTCTAACAGTTATATTATTAATATGATTTAATTGTTTTATAACTGTTAAAATGATATCCAAATATAAAACTGCCTTTTGGACCTTTTTCCAAATCGATTACAGCTTTTTAATTTTCAAAAATAAAATGGTAGTTGACAACAAACTATCCACTATATATATAACAGTAGCCAATAATTATATCAGAATAAGCTATGATTCAGTGACTAAATCAGTGCATTAAAAATAAATAATAAAAATATTGGCTGAATCGAAACAATTTTACTATAAAAAAATTGAAATCCAATGTGTTTGGATGAGCCAGTGGTACTTGGATGCTCATATTGTTGTTTGTCTTGTATTTGGGACAGAGTGACCTTGACCTTCATGAGGTGATATGAGGAAACCACTGCAAGGTTATCCATTCTGCTTCCTCTTCACCATGCAACTTTCAGTAAACTGTAAATATCTCAATAAAAATTAACTCGAGGTTGTCTTGATATAAAATTAGGAAACTTAACATTATTGAAGTCATAACCTTAACCTGGGGTCGCAACAATTTAGATATGACCAAATGGCTTTAAAACAGTATTTATTTTCAAGTATGAAGTTTTGTCTATCAGAAAAAAGAAATGTTAAAAAGCAAAATGCAAGTGCATGATTGAAAATGAATAAATGGTATTTGTATACTTATTATACAATTTTATTTTTTTAATATAAAAGACAATGCTTTTGTCTAAGACAAAATTACTTTTTAAAATAGATAATCTCAATGCAATTAATTCTTTTCAAAGTTTTTGAATAATTTAATCCCGTGTAAATGAACAACTCTTGTATAGTTTTATCACCATCGTTACTAGCTGCTTTTTTTAAATTATATTTAACTACTTATAAATAAATTATATAAAATGCTTAGTTATGTTATGTTAAGCAAACCTGATCCATCCAAATGAAAATTAAAAATTACAGACTACTACCAAGTAATTTCAAATTAAACAAGTAGATTGCTATTAAAATGTGCTTGACAGAAAAATTGTATCTAATTTATATATTTTACGAAATGATAAACAAAATTAATAACATATAAATTAATAGCAAGTTGTAAAACTTGTTATACAAGAAATTATCATAAAAACAAACAGATCTTAGCCTGCTTTCTATATAAATAATATAATTTCACCAAACTTGTTAACCAAGTTCTGTGCTTTGAAATGTACCTTCTTACCATGGATGTATGAACATGAATTTAATATAAATTTACATTCAATTCATGTTTAGACTTGTATAATCAGGTATAAAAACTTAAACCTATATTTAGGGTTAAATATATCCTTGGTTACCTTATTTTCCCTCTTTAGCTATCTTCACAATTTTTAATAGAACGAATCTTATAACAAACTTACTTTTTATTTTAAACATAATGATGCAAAGTATCTTCAATACTAACGATACGCTCAACTTTAGTCCAAGAATTACAGGTTGGTTATGTTTCTAGGTACTAATGTTTATAAGATTATAATGATTGTCTCAAGGCATTTCGTGTAAAGATATTGACTGCCAAACTTCCTGTTTTTAATAGTCAAAGACAGCCTGAACTGCTGAAGGTTGAAAAACACTGCAGAACAACAAGTCACCAAGACAAGATAATTTGCATTTGTTACTTGAGTGAACACAAATGTTTCAAATGCAATGCCATTATGCAATTACTGTACGTAGATAAATAAAATTATAAAAGACAATCTTGTTTTTGAAATTGTTTCCAGAACTAAATTAAGTACAGAAATAAATTATTTAATTAAAATGAGTGGGACACTCATTAATAAAAATTATGTTTATATGATTAAGCTCTTAAATTATTTTTAATTTGTATCCATGCTTAAGAGTCTGCAGAGGCTGTCCGCCATGTTGATTTTAATCCCATAAGAAAAATGTTGTTTGCGAATCCATATTTTTGCGTTATTTATTTACCAAAAGCTGTGTATGAGTTGTCATTTTAAATGTTATCATATTGCGCATTTGATATTTTGAATACATACGCCTGGGTTTGAAAAATAGGTTAAAATAAAAAATTTCAAACTAAATATTTATATATTTTTTTCTTTAAAACTAATTATGAATTGCAAAGCAATTATTCCAATGCACAAATTAATTACTCAACAAATTCAACTTATTTGAAAAATATCCGTTTGATAATAACTATTTAGTTTGGATACACGTGATTGTATGTCTGGTTCCAAAATAACATTGTTCTTATAGGATTAAAACCAACATGTCCGACAGCCTCTGCAGACTCTTAAAATAATGATTAAGAGTCATTATTATTATGTGCATAATTAGTAATAATTTGATTAATAGTACTTAAGTATGATTAATAGGTAATGATTAATCCTAATGTACATAGTACAAGTTGTGATTATAAAGTTATTAGTGACAAGTGAAATGTTGTATGCAATGTTAATTATGTTTGATAAGACAATTGTTGCTGTTCTTATCATTGTAACATAAATACTTCATTAAAATACCTAGTCGCTAGTTTTTTTAGGACTCTTAGATTAGTTTTTAAGTTCATTCATTATCTTCAAAGTTATGCATGAATTAGTGCAACTAATTGTTTAACAAATCAAGTTGTTTGTTGCAATATTTCTAATTTACAAATTATATTAAAATGATATTACCCAATAAAATATTATTTGGAAACATTAATGTAATCATATGTTATATTTATACTGCCTAAATTAATTATTATGTACAAAACAACATGTCATCAAATCGCCCTCTACCCCACACAGCGCTTCGTTTGTGAGTCAATTAACGTTTTATACAAGTTCTCTTCAGATGGGATGGTCTTTCCTACATAACTAAAGTTGATAAAAGTTCAATGAGGAGTTAAATAATCAATCAACGTATTATTATGTTTTTGAAAGTATGAAATGTTGTAGCTAGTTTTCTGAATGACTTGTGTAGCTTCTCTGTTGTTTACGAGTGCAGCAAGGTCATCTGTAGAGTCCAGGCATATAATTTTACATCTTGGCCTTCCCTAATACCAGTTTACATCTTACTTCACTTTCATTGCTCTCTTATGTTTTCCAGGATACTATTAAAAGAGATAAGATAAAATCTATTACTTTGTTTACTTATTTTTCTAATGGGTCACAAATATCCCTTTTAGATATATTAGTGGTTTTATTTTATCTTTCTGGATTGTCTGTTGATTTAGAATTGTTAGTGCCTCATTATTAAAACACTAATTGTTAAAATGTGGACAAATAAGGGACCATATGAGTGAGATAAATGTAGTCTTTGTTATGAAAAGGTAAACTAATCATTAGGGAAGACTATTAGTAGCCCAATTGGGTAACTAATAAGGCAACAACAAGTTAGAAACATATCTTCAACTGTCCATTAAAGATAAGGAGATTTTAACATGCTTTTAATGTTATTAAATTAGAGCATCTACAATAGTCTAGAATATTTATGATTGGTAGACCTACTGTCTTGATGAAGTAACAAATACATTTAGCATATCCTCTGTTAAGATAACTCTGCATTCTTAGCTTTAGTTTTCACTCAACGAAGATATCTTAAGAGTCGGCAGAGGCTGTCGGCTATGTTGATTTTAATCCTATAAGAACAATGTTATTTTCGAACTTGACATACAATCACCAGTATCCAAACCAAACAGTTATTTTTAAACTGATTTTTGCGAATAAACTGCATTTGATCAAGAATGAAATTGTGCATTGGAATTGCTTTGCAAATTCCTAATTAGTTTTATAGAAAAAATTCAAAATATCAAATGTAAATCCAATGAACAATATGATAACATTTAAAATGACACCTCATACACAACTTTTGGTCAATAAATAACAAAAAAATATGGATTCGCAAACAACATTGTTCTTGTGGAATTAAAACTAACATGGCCGACAGCCCCTACAGACTCTTACGAGTGGGCTGGAGTGATCAGAAATTCTTAACAGCCAGCACAAATCTATGCACTATAAGACCAGTGTTAAACTATCTCAAATCAAGCAAGAAAACAGTCCCACTGGTAGTCCTTTAGCGTTTTTCATTAGCGAAATACATATTTGAGAAATTCTTGAATAAATACTATATGTTGATTATTAGTTTTCCAAATTATTGGTGTTGGTGTTTTCATTTTGACTCATTTTTTAGCTAATCAATTCTAAGTACCTATATCGCACAACATTAAAATAAAAAAATAAAATAAGGTAAGCAGTCTGGAATTCTATATTACAATACCTACAAAACAACTTAATAACCATAATTTTATTTGGGGGGGAGCTTATCTGTTTAACATTCGTCTTATTAAGAATACATCCAAGATGACCAACATCTCCAGCTCCCACTTAAAAATATGACATGGTTATCTCCTTCTGCATACTGTATCTCTCTTTATCACCGTTTTGGTCTTCAATATATGAACTACGGGCACTTTTTTACAAAATATTTTTGTCATTAGAATCTTTGATATCCCAAAATTGTCTTCCCACAGCATTTTCACAGGAACTTCTTTAGTTACGTAAAAAGACATTGAATTAAAAAATACCACATTCTCTAAAATTTTAAATCAATAATATATAACAATTTTACCATAACAAATAACAACAATAACAATTTGCAATAAGTATAAAAATTAAAACTAGCAAGTTAGTATTATTTTAATATTAGTAGGTCTAATGGCAAACTTTTAGCATTCACTGTTGAAATTTGGCCTTAAATTTAAATTTCCAGGTAGTAAATTCTATAAGCCTTCATGTTGTAGAGGGGCCCTGAGTCAAACTTAGGGATAAATGATGCCTGGCTATTCATTTATCGATGGGATATTGATTAAATTACACTTTCCAGACCTAAGTTTGTAATAACCTGCAGAGCCCGTCAACAAACAACATACAACCGTATCTTGATTATAAGTGAGAAATGAAAATAAATACTTTATCTATTAATTTTGTTAAAATAATTCTAATACCAAAATAGAACATAATATATCACCTAACTGAATGTTATTTAAAAATTATCAAAAGATTAATCCACAAGATTAAATTGTATAGATACAATTCCCACAAACATAATGTGATTCCCTTCTTTGAAAATCTGTACAGGACTTTTAATCAGCAATCAGCAGTGCCAACTGGTAGAACAGAAACAAATAATAACTACTTCACTGGAGAGGGAGCGTTCCTCAAACTGAAGATGTGAAGATAGCAAGCCATTGTCACCACAAAGTACTGCCAACTGGTAGAACAGAAACAACTAATAACTACTTCACTGGAGAGGGAGCGTTCCTCAAACTGAAGATGTGAAGATAGCAAGCCATTGTCACCACAAAGTACTGCCAACTGGTAGAACAGAAACAACTAATAACTACTTCACTGGAGAGGGAGCGTTCCTCAAACTGAAGATGTGAAGATAGCAAGCCATTGTCACCACAAAGTACTGCCAACTGGTAGAACAGAAACAACTAATAACTACTTCACTGGAGAGGGAGCGTTCCTCAAACTGAAGATGTGAAGATAGCAAGCCATTGTCACCACAAAGTACTGCCAACTGGTAGAACAGAAACAACTAATAACTACTTCACTGGAGAGGGAGCGTTCCTCAAACTGAAGATGTGAAGATAGCAAGCCATTGTCACCACAAAGTACTGCCAACTGGTAGAACAGAAACAACTAATAACTACTTCACTGGAGAGGGAGCGTTCCTCAAACTGAAGATGTGAAGATAGCAAGCCATTGTCACCACAAAGTACTGCCAACTGGTAGAACAGAAACAACTAATAACTACTTCACTGGAGAGGGAGCGTTCCTTAAACTGAAGATGTGAAGATAGCAAGCCATTGTCACCACAAAGTACTGCCAACTGGTAGAACAGAAACAACTAATAACTACTTCACTGGAGAGGGAGCGTTCCTCAAACTGAAGATGTGAAGATAGCAAGCCATTGTCACCACAAAGTACTGCCAACTGGTAGAACAGAAACAACTAATAACTACTTCACTGGAGAGGGAGCGTTCCTCAAACTGAAGATGTGAAGATAGCAAGCCATTGTCACCACAAAGTACTGCCAACTGGTAGAACAGAAACAAATAATAACTACTTCACTGGAGAGGGAGCGTTCCTCAAACTGAAGATGTGAAGATAGCAAGCCATTGTCACCACAAAGTACTGCCAACTGGTAGAACAGAAACAACTAATAACTACTTCACTGGAGAGGGAGCGTTCCTCAAACTGAAGATGTGAAGATAGCAAGCCATTGTCACCACAAAGTACTGCCAACTGGTAGAACAGAAACAACTAATAACTACTTCACTGGAGAGGGAGCGTTCCTCAAACTGAAGATGTGAAGATAGCAAGCCATTGTCACCACAAAGTACTGCCAACTGGTAGAACAGAAACAACTAATAACTACTTCACTGGAGAGGGAGCGTTCCTCAAACTGAAGATGTGAAGATAGCAAGCCATTGTCACCACAAAGTACTGCCAACTGGTAGAACAGAAACAAATAATAACTACTTCACTGGAGAGGGAGCGTTCCTCAAACTGAAGATGTGAAGATAGCAAGCCATTGTCACCACAAAGTACTGCCAACTGGTAGAACAGAAACAAATAATAACTACTTCACTGGAGAGGGAGCGTTCCTCAAACTGAAGATGTGAAGATAGCAAGCCATTGTCACCACAAAGTACTGCCAACTGGTAGAACAGAAACAAATAATAACTACTTCACTGGAGAGGGAGCGTTCCTCAAACTTAAATCTGAAGATAGCAAGCCATTGTCACCACAAAGTACTGCCAACTGGTAGAACAGAAACAAATAATAACTACTTCACTGGAGAGGGAGCGTTCCTCAAACTTAAATCTGAAGATGGCAAGCCATTGTCACCACAAAGTACTGCCAACCAAAACTGTGATGCATGGTATAAAAAATAAAAGCCCAGTAGAGCAAAATACTTAAATTGAACAGAACAACTCAATTGTACTTTTGAAAGTATATAATCAAAAGTAGAAAAAAAATAATGAAATAAAGAAGCGTTTACCAATGACATGCTATTAAAAATTATCTAAGTAGGTTATTAAAGAAATAGGAATGGGAGGAAGAGTAAGATAGAATAGGTTATAGGTCTTCATAATTACACAAAATAGAGAATGACAACACTATAGAAGATAAATTGTTTCAACTAAGTGAAATGGTAAGCTACCCCACGATGGGAAAATAGAATATAAAATACGCCTGACTTCCATTGACTGCAATCTTCAACTGGTATAAAATAGTTCAATATTAACTACAATTAAATACAAAGTTTTTACAAGCTATTTAAAAACAAAATGTTTAATTCATTTTTAAATATTACCATCATCAAGGAAATCAAACATAATATTTTGTTCTATTTGTATTGGATTGTAAAAACAATATGTGTATTGTATGACAACAGTTGTTATGTGAGGAGATGTAGGCTATAGGATTGTTACATGTTGGGAGTAAGTAAATTGTGTCAACGCCCTGGTATAGTACTAGTACAGATTTAAACTAGACTCGGTGCCAGGTTTTTGATTTGTCAATGGAACGGACATGGCAAGCATGTGTTGGCCTTAATTAAATAAAAATTACTGTGTAGTTTTATTTTATATATATATATATATATATATATATATAATATTAATAAAATTATAAACACTTCTGAAAATAGTACTTATTTTTAATGCACTTAACCCAAGAATGTATAGTAATTGTTTTGAAGTATCTGAATAAATCACATTATTTATAGTTAGGATTCTGAAAAAAGCATTGGTAAGGCCAAAGTTATTTTTAAGAAGTGGTTTTGAATGAATAGATATTATTGTTCTGTGTGCTTTTCCATTAAATTTAAAACGAAGATATACTAACAGAAATACAAATATTCACAATACATTACTAAATTATATTGAGTAATAAGAATTTAATTAATACTGTACATGACCTATTAGTTGTCCTAATTCAATTTGCAAGGTCATGTAGACTTCATACAACAATACAATATAAGACCAACTACTTATGTATACATATACACACACAATACTTTACCGTAATTTTAAATAGGCCTACTTCAAGTAAATCTAGAAGAATATTCACGAAACCTAAAAAAATATTTGAATCCTTTCTGTCAATTCACTACCATAACAATAACTTAGGTTAACTTAAAATAACCCAACCAAACATAACTAAACCAAACCTAACATAACCTAACCAAAGTAGGTAGTGAATTAACAGAAAAGGTCCAAATATTTTTTGGCCATTCATTATTTATACATTTAAATCCACATAATAATAAAAAGTAAATTGTCTTTTCAATTAAAGCATTTTATAGTTTAACTTTGTTATGGAGGGCACTTTAACAAGTCACCTGAATTTACTTCTGAAGTAGTTGATGTCATGACCTATTAAATAGATAAATTATTTCCTAAAATTCAATTCAGTTAAAGTCACTGTAAACAGTTAAGATAAGAGGTGACACACTGTTTTTTGGCCTTGAACATGTTTGTGGTAATCTAGAATAATTTTTAATAAACATAAATATGCTGCTTGGAGCTTGTTTGCTCTTTATGTCTGATAAACAGAGCATAAGTAATATTTAATCTGAAAACTGCAGAAATAAAAAAAATCTTGTTAAGTTTCAGTAACCATAAATTATAATACTATATAAATCAAGGGACATAAATTTTTCTATAAATATGACATATATCTATTTAAATGTATACAAAAATAAATTGTAATCAAGAGAAAAATAACATTTTTGGCTACGTTCTATTTTTTCTTCCTAATGTTATATTTTCTTTGCCATTCCTATGATTATATATATTCTCTAAAATCAATGGTTCAACTACAATAAACCATAGCCACTTGATATAAATAAAGATCACCATTTTAAATTAAAGGTTTAAAATTGGATATCCTAAATTTAAAAAAATCCTGTTTAAATGAGGAAAGGAACACGTATAACAAATTAGTGCATGCTATCAGAATCATATGAGAATTCTGACTCAGCACACATACCATAACATTTGCGTCCACCATTTTCATTGTTATTTGGTCATCGGTAACAAAATGAAAATTTACGAACAATGTAGTTAGTTTTTACGAAAAGGGCTTAAAATTATCATGGGCTATACAAGTAGGTCGGTAGTTACCAGAGTTCATCACTGGGTGCTATCCATAACTTAAACATTCGCTACCTAACGTCACGTATGTGTGACGCAATGTGTTTTCTAGCGGACCAAGTATAAAACATAGTGTTTCACTACAGACTAGTGTAAAATTAAACTAACGCACCCACAGACCAAAACTTTTTTGCTTGATATAAATTAATATATTGGTTTATAATATCACTAAACAACACCTAATTAACTTTTAATATATTTTTTTAAGTTTTAAGTATTTTTATTTTACGTCACACATGCGTGACATCGGGCCACATAGTTGTTATAACTTGCTATGGACCGATGTCACGTATATGTGACAATCAAGAAAACTGGTGTTTTTAATGTTTTATGCAAAATATGAGTAAATATAATAAAAGTGCATTTTATAAAAAAACTTATGTTTATTTTACAAACAAAAAGGAAAGCTTATTAGGCTGTACATATAAACCATAATTGATAAAATGAAAACATGTTTTTTTTTTCTTGTCTAATCATTGTAATCTGCAAAACAAGGTGCTGCACAAAGTCCAATTTTGTTTTCACTGTTATCAGTGCAGTTTTCACAATAGTAACTCGTGGCTTTCCTCTTCTTTTGTGTCTTGAAGCACTGGCGACACCTTATTCTTCGCTCCCCCTTTACGAGTCTGTGCTTCTCGACAAGGCTTGGACGAACAGGGCGATGTGGTGAAGGATCTAACTGAAGGAAGTGTGCTATAATGGTGTCTCTGAATTGCAGGTAGGTAGCCTTACTTCCCAGGTTTTTGCACAGAATGTAGTTGCTATTCCAGAGAGCTGCATCAAGGAGGTGGAAAAATACCCTCACATACCACCGAAGTGACTTCCTTGGGGTACTGTAATATAAGATCATCTAATCGGAGCGATCGATGCCGCTCATATTCTTATTATATTAAAGTACCATGGAGGGTTTAGTTACGGTTTCACCTCTTTTTCTAATTATCACTTCAGTTCTGGGTCCATGAGTTGTAGAAATAGTCAAAACGTCACGCTTATCCTTCCACTTCATTACTGTAACATTTCCTTTCTGGCGGCTTATACACTCGCCCTTCTTAAGTTTTGCTGTAGTAACCTGCTGTGGATTACCTGCACGGTTAGTTTGCAATGTCCCACAAACATTAGTTTTGCACTGAAACAAGTGCTCTGCAAGGTCCATACTACTGTAAAAATTGTCAATAAATAAAGCATGACCTTTACCTAGATAATCTTGCATCAAACGTGTAACAACTTCAAAGGAATGGCCTTTCTGAGGATCTGAAATAGTTCCTTTTCCCGTGTAGATGAGAATGTTCAAAATATAACCATCTGGTGTGCAGAGTTCATAAAGTTTGATGCCGTATTTGTGATTCTTATTCTTAATATATTGTCTGAATGACAATCTTCCCCGGAACAAAATCATAGCCTCATCCAGCGACAGATTTTTCCCTGGGCTGTAGGCATTAGCAAAATTTTTTAACAAATGATTTAACACATTGTTTATTTTATGTAACTTGTCAGTTGTTAAATCAGACTCAGGGTTGTAAAAACATAAACACCTAAGTATTGCCTCAAACCTATTTCTAGACATCGTTTTACCAAAAACTGGATGACAATAAAGCTCAGAATTTGACCAGCAGTGCTTCATGGATGGGAACTGCAAGTTTCCCATTAACATACATAGACCCAAAAATTTCTTTTTCTCATCTAAATCAACAGGCTTCCACCAACGCATGTTTGAATGCTTGGTAGTAGGATTTCCTTGGACAAGTAAGGCATGCGTATTTATCCAAACTACAATTTTTTTCAACAGATCTTCGTCAAATATATTGAGAAAGATATCAAGAGGATTGGTTGAATGTATATGTGTTTCCTCTTGACCAGTAAATGTGTGGACCTGAGGATCGTTATTTGAATCACTCCAAACATTTTGTTGGTTTTGATAATTATCATGGATATTTGCTACAACAAATGTAACGTTTGGATCATTGGAAATGTTTTCAATGTCCATTTCATCATTACTAACCTCTTCAAACTGATCATCTGAGTTATCTGCCAAAGGCATATTTAGTTCTAATCCTAAGTCATTGCGCATATTAATCTGTTCTAAGCACTCACCATCTTCACCGGACGAATTTGAGTAGTCTGAGTCAGGTACATACTCCGAGGCACCATCTGAACTAAATAAAGATTCTTCAGAGTCAGAGTAATCCTCTTCCACAGCACGATTAATTTCACTCGATGTCAAAAAATTACTCTTCTTGTCATCCATCACGCAATAACACAAATATAAATAAGGAATAACAAACAATAGCAACAACAGACAAATTGAATGGATATAAAGGCATACACAGCGTCCATGTATAGGTTAGGCAATGCTCGAGAAAATCATCACGTGCAGTCACTGACAAAGCAGGTTTGCCAATACAATTACAGAAACAACAAAAAATCCCACGCAGAGACCAAGCGACACGTATATGTGACGGAAATTCCCACAGCCCGACATGCAATAATATAGTTGAAGAAATAGACTTACTGTGGACCAGGACACATTTAGTAACATTAAGCATGAGTCACATATACGTGACGTTGGGCTGTAGCATGCAACCCAAGAGTCATACATGTGTGACGCTGGTCTGTGGTGTAAATTGTTGTGTCACAAATACGTGAGCTGGTATATTTCAAAAGTCCATTTTAGCAGTCGGTAGCGAACGTGTTAACTAAGTAGGTCACTGACTATCAAAGGTGATCATGGGAACCAAAGTAAAACAGTGACAACCCAAATTGGATCAGTCACTGCCCAAATTAACCCTAAATAGGTATCATACATAATTTTGACATGATTTTTTTTTTTTTTCTCTAAAGCAGTTGTTTATCATGGCAGATGTTTTTCCAAACTGCAGTGCTTCAATTACCCCTGCCTTTAGTGTAATATATCAATGTTGTGTAATTTTTATTACATTTCAAGACTAAAAGAGAAAATATGTCAAATTGACGTACAATACCGAAAACCAAAACAAATACTTTTCAATAGTGTCTTATGGGACTTCAATAGTGTAATCCAACACAGCTAACAAAATGAACAATTGATCTTCAAATGTTTTTTCGAGTTTTAGTGATTTTTATTAAAAGATTATCGATGTATCAACTGTCTTTATCAAGTTTATATATTGCGTAAAATTTACATATATACACGACCTTAGCGTCATACTCATACGTGATACTTATCTAGAATTAATCCCAAAATGAGAGATCTGTTTAAATTCTCAACAAAATTTGTAGCTTCTTTTAATTGTGAGATACTGCAAAAAGGAAATTTTCTAAAAATATTGTTTTTGACAAAAACCTATATTTTAAAATTTTTTGCGA
The DNA here is from genome assembly GCA_035578905.1 of Stictocephala bisonia. Lineage (NCBI taxonomy): Eukaryota > Metazoa > Arthropoda > Insecta > Hemiptera > Membracidae > Stictocephala > Stictocephala bisonia. The sequence continues at coordinate 3,419,771 of JAQJVL010000020.1, forward strand.
AGAAACTAAAGAACTATATTCAGAAAACATTTTTCTTGTACAATTTAATTTAAAGTTTTAATCTGTCATTTTATAAGTTCTGTTTTTGTTATTTACCGTTATGTCACTTAGTGAATGTGAAAGATAACACTGCAAATGATGTGTGATAGGGAGATAATGTATGATTATATGATGCAGTAACATATTTATTTAACGATAGTTTTCCTAACAGAAATCATATCTCCAAGTCAACAGTAGTTAAAACAGCTGCTCATTTTGAAGAGACTGGCAGTGTTAAGGATCATGTCAGAACTGGAAGACCAACAATAATAACAGATGAACATCATTAGATTTCCTTCAATCTTTTGTCGAAAATCCCACTGAATCGGTTTGAACAGCAGCATAAGAACATGGAATGTCTCAAGTCAATCAGAAAAGTTTTTTTTTTAAAATAAGGTTTTAAGGCGTACCAAGTATATCTGGTTCAGGAACTCAATAAAGACGACTTCGATCTACAACTTGAATTTTGTGAAGGTATGATGGATAGAATTAACCGGACCCAAATACTTCTGAATGATATTTTATTTTCAGATGAGGCAACAATTTATTTCTAACAAGATGGAGCACCACCACACTATGGTGTTGACGTTAGACAATACTTGAATACAATATTCCCTCAAAGGTGCAGTAGGGAGGCCTGTTCGTTCTGATTTATCTCCACTTGATTTTTTCTTTGGGGATACCTCTAAGATAAAGTTTATCGTACTAAGCCTCGAGATTTGACGCACCTATGACTCATATATGAAGAAGCTCAAGATATTCCTCTAGACTACCTTCAAAATGCAGTGAGGCTTCTACAACCGCCTAGGACATTGTCAGACAACAGGGGGAGGACTTTTTGTACACTTAATTTGATCTCAAGTAATTAAACATTGTTCAAACTTGTACCATAGTTTGGAATAGTTTTAAAATTCAAACAGCAATTTCTTCTGACTGGATCAACCTTTTGAAGCCCGGTTTGCGGCATTGTTTTCAGTAAACTAAGACCTTTCAATTGATGTACAACTTGACATAGGCTCTCATTAAAGATTTTGTTCTGACTCCTAGCGGGCCGTCCCTCGAAGGTCGGTAATTGAACAGAAATGTAAGTTACTGTCACCATTATTTGGGATGTGTGAACTTTCATATTTTTCTCTGTTGTGGTTTAAAAGTTTTAAAAAAAAGGGGTTCCAGACTTAACTGTCACCCTGTATATATGATGATGATGATGAGTTTGAGGAATGAAATCGTATGGTTTTTTTAACAGCTGAAAAATGATTTTATTGCAAAATTTATTATAATTAAAGACGTTTTGATGTTCAGATTAAAAAAATATTTCAAAATAGCTTTTATTACGTGTAAGAACATTATAAATGTTAAAAAACCTAACTTCACTTAATGACCAAGGTCATAATATAATACTGTAAACAATTGACATGAAAAGCTTGGTAATTATGCACTTTCAAGATGCTTCTGAAACTATGATTTGTTGTTAAAAAGTTTATAATTGTAAGGCAGATTGTTTTTAACAACAGAAAACTTATTTTTTGAACATGTTTAATGAAAGATAAAAAACAATTAAAAACCCTTTGAGCAATATTTTTATCTGACTTGTTTTTTTAGCCTATGCTGAACACAAATACATAGGCTAATAGGTTTTGTGGTAAACTTCTCTTTTCAAGTCAAAATAAACAACACAATTTTCACTTACTTAACCAGCCCTAACCTATTCCTATGTATAGGCCTATTAAAAAATGCCCATGTTAGTTGCATGAATTGCACAGCAAGGAATGTTACATTGTATTTATCTTTTTGTTTGATGTGTGTAACTCCAAAAACCATAGCAGATTTTGTAAAATACGCAGTATTCGTTTAATATTAAATACAGAAGTTAAGTTCTTTAAATGCATTGTTGAAACTTTTGTTAAGTGATAATTGCATGATTTGGTGAAAAGGAGATTCACTATTGTTGCTTTTATTTGTCATACCAAGATGGTAAATTTTGGCTAGATTATGTTAGGTTAACCTACCTCTCGTCAAACTCTCAACCTAATTTATAACTTTAACAGTAACATCACTGAAACCTGAACCACTAAAACATCCAGCACTAACGTGCTTAGTAACAGTTTGATTGAAAAAAAACCTTGCCATACTCGTAATCAGGACAAAATTCCACACAGTTTAAGTACACACATCGCTGTATTTGGTAATTATGCACTTTCTTGCCACTTCTGAAATTAAGATTTCAAGTTGAAAAAGTGGTGAAATATGAGTTTATATCTCTTGAGGAGTTTGATTTCATCCGTGGAAAACTCGTTTTTTACCGAAAAATCGAAAAACAAGTTTTTATGTGATAGTGAAAAAACCAACGTTTTTAAAAATTGTTATTTTTCGACAGCTTTTTTTTTCATTTCTCGTGTTTTTTTTATGCTCAACACAAATATATAACTCAGCTCGAAATGCATAACCGCTTTTACTGACATAAATGATAATACTTATCCTAATTGTCTATTTTCTCAACAAAAATTAGTAATTTGCGTTAAATTTGAGTGTTTGGCCTCCGTGACGGCCTACTGACCGTCACTCCGGCAGGAATACAGGTGAATTCGGTTTTGTGATTAATAGTTGTTGTATATAATGATTGTATAATGGCCGCTAATTGCGATTCGCCGCGATAGTAGTTTTTCCGTTATATCTCGAGAAATATTTGTAAGAGACCAAAATAGTATTAAAAATTGTATTTAGCGAAAAAAAAAATCCAAATAAAAAAGATGATTAAAATACCATTAAAATTAACAGAGATATGACAAAAATACTAAAAATTGTAACATTGGTTTTTTTCAAATTTTTCGGTAAAATGCGTTATTTCCGCGGAATAAAAAGCATATATCGTGAAAATAAAGCCAATTCTAGACCCATTTCAAGTAAAATGTTCCCAAATTTGTTTGGTGGCAAGAAACTGCATAAATACCCTGTATTTACAGAAAAAAACTGTTGTTTTTCCTCATTTTCTTAATTTTCCTGGCTTTCCGCTGAAAAAATATATTCTTGTTTCTTAGCTATGTATCTAATATGAAAAGTTAGCCAAAAAATTGTTAAAACTGTTATAATAGAATCGTAATAAATGGTGCTGACTGTTGAAATAAACAGCCTATCAGTTAAAAAAATTTCAGCGGAAAAAACTACGCCTATGTTCCCAAAAAATTAAGACCTGATTCTATCTAATGGCCTAAATATGTCAAAGATTTACAAGAAAGTGAATAAATACTAAAATCATTTGAATCAAGTGAAATAGACACTGTCTGCTTCCCGCTTTACAGTTGACTAATGAATGCATGCACAAATTTATTTTGGGCTAGCTGCCTATATCTAGGCCCAAGATAAGTAGCAAAAAAGTATATCTAAAATTTAAAAAACCAATTTGAATTATAAAAAAAGACTAGGAAACAAGCCTATTCTGGTTGTCCTTGCACCTGCATAATAAACTTACTACATGCATAAAAACAAAAGGATTATCTAAAAAAAGCTTAAAAGTTAAATAGTGCAGACATTGGATTTAACTTACCAAAATCAATAAATTGTTTTATTGACAGCGGTGAAGGATTGAATTGAGCATAGAAATCAACCATTTTATTAACTTTAGCAAAGATACGATTAGAAACTCGCATTATGGTGATTTAACCATTCAAAATAAGAAATCCCACTATATTGATGTTCATCAGAACGTTACAGCCACTAACACAACAAACTCGCTGACTGAATTGAATGTAGGCTAAGGCTAGTAAAGTGCGTAATTATTAATTCAAGAACCCGAACTGAGTGATGGGAAGCATGAACTAAGGGAAACTTAGTATACAAGTTAGTTATACAGTACAAGTACAAAACTTAATAAAATCATAGGGCCCTGCCATGGAGTACTAAAAGCACATAACATCTGATCTGAACTGAAACATAGAGAACACATTTCAAAAGCCGGAGAACATTTTCTTTGTTATGCAAGAGAAAAAGAGCAAGGAGAGAGAAAATAAATACATAACACTCAAATTAAAACATCTTTATCTAATAATGTTAGTTACATGAAATGTTTACCAATGGTAGACATTTCCTGAACTTACGTTTTATAATAAAAACTATCACTCCATTTTTTCGTTTGTTTGTTAGTTTTTTTTTATTTTATAGATTCCTTATTATTTATTGCCATGAAATTGACATGCATTGAAAACAAAATCATTGAAACAAAGATAGAACCTACAAAAATAAGTACATTACTTAAAAATGTATAGCAAGTCCAATTATTATCCAAAGTTCAAATTATTACCATGCGTGTACCGTTAAATTCCGTGTTTATTTATTTACATGACGATTAAGAGTTAATTGCAAATTGTTAGTAAATTTCACTGAAAATATACAATACAAAAATTTTCTCATAAAGGCATTATAGCTCCTCCAAAAATAAGACGTCAGGAGGCACTACTTACAGAATTCAATAAGATTTTGAATGCTACGAACCTCCCCATTACTCAGGATCTCCCTCGTCAAAATGGTCGCTTCAAATTTCGAAACCCACCTTTACGTACTGCTTTTCAAATTTCTCGCCCAATACTAGCTGGGCCATAACGTGGAACAGTTTTGGTGGACGTAATAAGTTCCTTATTAACGATCCGTCAATACCTGTAGGTGGGATGAACCTCGCTCGTACGGAGTGGACATTGTTGAGTCGGTTCCGAACTGTAGTGGGCAGATGTAACTGCTGGAAATACAAATGGGGATTGACAGTAGATCAGTCATGTGATTGCAGAAAGTCTATCCAAACAATGGATCACATAATATTTTCAGCCTGCCTATAATGTAATTATATTTGGTTATGAATAGATGTACGTTACTTGAATAACAATAATATATATGTTATCCAAACATTGTTCTTCATTGCAAATTTCATTCCGTAGTTAGCCATCGTTTTAGATAGAGAGATAGAGCACTTATTGCCCCCGTACCTAGAGATTATAAGAAACTAAAACTAAGCAATATCAATAAATATTTTGGATACTGTATAGACATTAACATACCCTATATTTTAATTGAATTGAAAGTTATAATAATGAATCAAAGTTTATGAATGAAAACCCCATAAAACGGAATTAAAATTCAGAAAAAACTTTCAAAATATGATGTAGTGAATATATGGTACATACAGGAAATCCACATGGTCAATTCGATTACGGTTAAGTTGAAATGAATTCGTATAACTCATAAATTCTTTATTGACAACAGAATAACACTGAAAAATAGCTTCAACAATAATTACATTAGTTGATTAAAAATAACCTAAATCAATTAAATATGGTGACATTAACATAGACAGAATAATTAAAATAAAACTAAACTTATGTTACTTCTAAAATAAACAACAGCTTGTACAGGTGGCCATTCATCTTAGCTTAAAGCAGTATGATCAGCGCATTCAACAAAATCCCTGACACTGTAATAAGCCCACTGCATCAAAAACCTCTTAACCTCCCTCTCAAAATGCGGCCTTGTTTTTACTTTCATAGAGGCTGGGAGAGCATTGTAAAGTTTAATGCCACTGACTGATAAATGTTTAAAAAAAAACTAGTTCTATGGACAGGGATTTTAACTATATTGGTGTGACGAAGATTGTGGCGATGTTTGGGGTTATTTGGTTTGAAAAGGTGAAGGTGGTTATGAACAAATGTTACGCAGTTTTAGATATAAATTGATGGGAACGTTAAAACTGTAATCTCCTTAAAAAGTGACTTATGCGAAGTTCTTCGAGGTTTCCCAAAAGCCGATCTTAACGCACTTTTCTGGAGTTTGAAAACCATTTTTGTGCGTGAACTGTCACATCCCTAAATAACAACCGCATTTGGATTGTTTATTTTATAAGAATAACATTTGCTATAAAATACGGATTGTTAACAACATTTTTAACGTGAACTTAAAACTTAACCTATTATTAATTTATAAAAGTAAATTATTTTAACTCAAAGAAATAGTCTAAAAGAAATCATTTTGACTGATACAACTCTCGTTAAAAGACAATAAAACATGAATATTTTTGTAAAGTAATACAGTAAAATAACAATGCCCTTTAAATATTAATTTTTGCGAGGCGATAAGCTTTCTCGGAGAAGGGAAATATTAATTTACGATCAATGTGTGGGAATCTCGGTTTCCCAAACTACCCACTAAAAACTCTGTTCTACAAGGACTAGCCTGGAACCGTTTATCACATTAGTTCGGACTATGATTTGTTGTTGTTTACTTTCGAGGCATTCCACAGTCTAAACTGCTAAATTAGCGGTCTAAATACCGAAGTATGGCCTCAACATACGGGCTCCACGATTCCAGATGTGTCCCCCTCGGAGCATGCCACCAACGACATGAATTGGCTTGAAGTCATGGACCTCTGCAGTCAAAGCAACTCTTCTCAGGGCCCAATGGTGTTACTGAAAAAAGTGCGCTCCGCTGTATCCTGGAGCACTCAGAGCTCTATTCCTTCTCCATTTTGTGCAAATAGGAGTGGGAGTATCCATGGCCAAAAGGAAACTTGGTCACGAAGTACGCGACCTCCCCATGAATTCGTTCCATCCAATGTCAAGAGCTTCCTGTCCCCGAACGCGAGAAAAGTCCTTCTGCAGAGCGTGGGCCCAGATCTCCACTCCATACATGGACTGGACCGTGAACATCAGCAAGCTGCGTTTACTTGATTTTGGCCCTCCAGCATTTGCCAGTCTGCTAAGTGCAGTAGCGCTATTTGTGGCTTTGTCGGTGGTGCGCACTATTTGCTCGCCGAAGCTTATCTTGGAGTCGATCATGACGAAAAGGTACTTCACAAACGGCTTTGTCTCCACCTCCACCTCTCCTACCTGCATAGGGAAGATAGTGTTATTAGCTTCTCGGCATGGTAAGCACGGTCTCTGTCTTGCCATGAGCTAGTGTCAGGCCACGATCTTCCATCCAGGTATTCATAGATCTCATTCATTACCACATTCAGCTTGAACTGGGCCCGGTCGATGGTCCTCGCTGAAATCAACGTGGTGACATCATTAGCATACCTAACCAAGCAGGTCTCATCTAGCATCTCAGCTTTCAGCAAACTGTCGTGTGTAAGTAGCAGATCTGGACCAAGAATCGAACCATGAGTGACTCCGGAAGTTACAGGGACGCTACGAGGGCCATCCAGAGTGACGTACATCAAAGCACGGTCTTTTAAATATGCAAAAATTATGCGCAACAAATAGAGAGGAACTCGGAAGGTGTGCCCTAGCAACTTCGGATGTCACACCATCTGGCAAAGTTGAAGGCGTGTCGCACGTCGGGTGTGACGAGGAGAACCACACAGAGAGAATGGTGGTAGTGATCTTCCGCCTTCTGCTCAGACTCCACTACCTCATGGACTACGCCCATGGTGGAATGTCCAGCCCCAAAACTAAACTGATTTGGCTAAAAATCTCCGGTCGCTACAATAGCCTCGGTAAGTTTTGCCTTAAGGAGCTTTCCGAGCACTTTTCTTGCTGTGTCCAGTATACAGAGCGGCCGGTTGGAAGAAGGCCGTTCGGGGCCTCCTTTTCCTTTTTGAATCAAGAACAAGCGTGCCGTCTTCCACGAGGTAAAGAATACATCTTCCGAAAGAATCGTGTTGAAAATCTCGACATGAAGCCAGGGATCGATGCTGTTTCTAAAGCAACTATTCGGCCATCAACCGACCGGGCGCTTTGCCGTTTTGCAGCGACTGAACTGCAGAGCGAACTCCCTCCCAAAAAAGAGTTGGAATAACCTATGTCTCCAGCCTGAAAATATTAATTTTATGGTTCTTTACTACCCTAACTCTATGACTAAACTAACCATCATATTTCTTAACAAATGTCTGACAAAGGTCGAAAAATGTTATTGGTTGATACATAAATATTGACTAAGCCTATTGTACAAACATGTATCTAATGGCGTAGTAAAACTCTTGAATCTTTAATCATATTTAGAATTTGGAGACAAACTGTTGAGTGGACTATATTTTTAGTATGTTCTGAGCCAGTGTACATCAATACATGCTTTGGATACACAACATTAATTTAGTGCTTCTCCACTCTCTGAACTGGATTTTATTTATTTTCAATTCCACATCCAATAAAATCCCATAATACCATTGAGTTTATTCATAATAAGATGATTTTATCTAGAACATTCACATGTATACTCGTAACCTGCTACACTAAAATAATAGGCATAATATAAATATATATATATATTCAATCATAAGCAACTTTTGTAGCGAATATAAAATTCAATCGTCTTGGTTTTCATCTTACAGCGCTACAATGATGAAGATTATCTAAATGGCAGGGATCAGTATGACAGAAGATAAACCCTAATGTAGTCAGGCGGTACTCGCTTCGGCAGGCTGTGGCTGGCTAGTTGCAGATTGTCAGATCGGCGTTTATTTTTGTGTTACTGTTTTGGTTTGTTGTAGTGAAAACAAGTATTAGGCGTCGTCTGACTTCGAAGTTTAATTAATTATTTGAACGAGGTAGGTAAATGTAAATTTGTTTCTAAACAAACGCATATTTCGTTTATAAATTTAATTTTTCTCATTTAATTCGTTTTTAATAATTTTGATTTGTTATTTTAGGATGAATAGACCGTCTACAGAGTCGATCGTCAAGGAATCTCTTTTTAAATTTATGCAGAAGCACTTACCAACAGCTCAAATCAGGTAGGATGCTACTTTTTTATTTAGTCAGTGGAATTTATTTTGAATCCTACCAAACACTGAAAATCGTGATTGTTGAATTCAGCACTTCATGATAAACTGAATGAAATTTGCAAGTCCAGCTTTCCAAATAAATCATCCATAGACCTAAACTTAATTTCCCATGGAATGAGATTCATCTATACTTTAATGTTTTGTATGGGACAAATTTTTATTTTACATTATACGTAACAGTGGTGAGAGAAGTTTTTCAATAAAAATTAAAGCCAGAATTTAGAGAAGATACAAAAATTATATAATGATTAATCTCACCATTTTTATGTTAATATATCTAGAAAAGCTACTAGAAACTCAAGCTAATTTAATGTTGAACTGCATCACAAGAACAAGTTCATTAATGTGTTCTTTATGTCCAATTAGTCAACCAAATGAACAATACTACTTAACCTTTCAAGTGCCAGGCCCGAACCCTAGTTCCATACTAATACAAAACTTCCAGTGGTAGCTGCTTTTTTTCACTCATTGTAAGTCTGTTATAAAAAGTACAAAATATCAATAAAATACTCTTTTCCCCTCAGAAACTGTACTTTAAACTGCAATAACCATAGTTAGGATATTGTTATTGTAAATATTAAAATAATTAAATTGTTTGATCAAAATTTCTAAATGAACCCTTGTTTGGGTCAATTAAGTATTTTTGTGGATAGTTTCAAGATAGGTAAAATGTGCTGAATGTTATGTAAAATAAGAAAATATATTGGGGGTTTTCATGGAAATAAAAAGTAAATGTTTTGGATTTTTTGATTCTATGACTAAAACTAAAAATTTTGTATTAGCAAGGTTATATATTGTTCAAGATTTAAACACACGAGTTTGAACTTTTTATGTGAGACCGAAAGTGGGTATTGAGTACAGTGCTGTGTGAGTGAGAACACCAAACCACGTCAGCTGATTACGTGGCCTAATGGCGAATGTAACATCAAATAGTGCTGGGCCCGTGATTAATTTCCGTTAGTGACTCCAACTTTTTGTCTTTAAAACGAAGTTTGATCATAAGTCTGAGATTAATGTATTCTTCTATTAAAGGGTTCATTATCTCCTTATTATCTTAGGCTCTTATTGCATTTAAAACTAAAGTACTGTACTTCATGTTGGGCATATTATTTATGTTATTTTTTATTAAAAGTGTTTTAAGAAAATCTGTTTGATCCGACAAATTTAGTAATTCGAAATGGGTTCGGTCTCAATTATTTCGGATTACTGGGACTCTATTGTATATATTTTGATTTCAATGTCTTTATACAAGTCATTAAACACCTTTCAAGTAGTTCTATCGTTAAAATTATGTTTATAATTAATTATAAATACATTTTTATTGTAATACAATGAAAAATACAATATTCTGTAGCGCATCATATGCTCTTTCACATTCTCCAATTTTCAAAACTGTTTAACTTTTCATACTGAAATTGTAATTATATTTTTACCTGCGTGTCATATCACAAGCTGCTTGCTACTCACACATAGAGCGAGTCACACCACCCGCACTCACATGAAATTTGAAGAAATAGTTTGAAGAAGTCAGATTTTACATCAGTCTGTAAAAAAGCAATCAGATTTTACAAATAAAAGACAAAAATAAGATTGATAAAAGTGGATTTAATAGACACAACACATTCTTATCTAGGACAAGTCCAGATGGATTAGTTGGCTCTGATAGCATAGTTCAGGTAAAATGTCTTTATTCTGTAACTAATTTTACATTGAAGGATCTAGGTGAAAACAAGAAAGCCCCTATTTGCGTGCAAATAAACAAACAAATTAGAGCTTGAAAGGAGCCTAAGTTATTATTAACAAATAGAGAAGGCATCTGAACATATTAAGCTTTTATGTTGTGTTTTCACCAATATTCTAGAAAGGGAAAATCATATAGAACGCATTAAATTAGAAAAACATATTTGGGAAACAACAATTCTATCAAAAGTTATACATTTTTACACAGACTGTGAATTGCCAGAAATAATTGACAGCAGGATATCAGGGTCTTAAAAAGTAGAGACCCTCTCTGGCAACCAGGAAAAAGGCAAAAGGAAATTGAATATATATTTTTTTGTTATTCAGTTATTTAATACGTATGGGATATCTTGATTATTGGAACTTTAGTATAATCAAGGACATTTCGAACACTGTTAGTCTATTTCTTCTCTTAAGAATGTATAGCATACAGTATTTAATTTTATATGAACACCTAATTTGTGAATTTATTGTTTCCTAATGAAGAATTGTTTTTAATCAGTTTATATATTTTTCTTTAACATGCATTGAAAACTAGATCTCCTCTTAGTAGGCTAAATTTATCTGTTCTATTATAATGCACATGGAATATTAAAGGTAAAAATAAATTGATGATTGTGTTAAAGATTTATTAATGTATGATCATTCAACGCATATTTTAAACTTACTTAGTTTGGATTTCAGAATTTTGAAACAAATTATTGTTTATTCTTAGAAGCATGTCTTATTTTCAGCATTCAAGCTGTTGTGAATTTACAACAGCATTACATTTTTAGCACTTTATTGTGTCAGTTTTTTTCTGTTATGTGACTGGTTAAATGATGTCTATTCTCTTGTTTATCCTTCCTCCAACACCCACTCTAACAGTACCCATTGGTCTTAATAAATTCAAATAATAAAGAAAATAAAATGGCAGAATTAGTTTTCAACAGACAGCCAAACAACCTTATGCAGTTTTCAAACATTTACCAAAATAATTGCAAAAATTTAAAATCTATGTATGTATTAATTTATCCACTTATATAATTTTATTTCTCATAGCGTATGCTATCAAGATAAATAACTCTATGACAAAAAAGTTTTATAGATAGGAATGCAGTGTATGACAGAATTGCATGTTTTAGTAAGTTTAAGACAGAACTGCAAGTTTAAATTAGTTTTTGCAGAGCAAATATTAAATGTGGGGGTACTGCGATCTATCTTGACTCAAATATAGACTTAAAAGCAACTGTGCTGGACCTATCCTCTAGGTGCAAAGCAACTGTGCTGGAAACTCCACTCTACCTCAAACATTGGCTTCAATACACCTACTCCAAACCACAACAAACCTGATCAAGTACTTTTGCAAAACCAAACCACAGAAAACATTGAAGAGAACACAAATATTGACACAGACCTAAACGAACTACCATAGGTAGACTCGACACACTAATTATAGGAGACTCCATAACATGATATCTGCAAAATTACACAAAACACCTGCCAAACATACAAATACATTGCATACCCGGAGCCAGGATTCAGGAGCTGAGCAAGCATCTTGCGACATGTCAGGCTCTGCCCAGTACTGTGGTGGTACACTTTGGTTCAAATAACCTTGCACTCTCTCGAAATCCAAACGATGTTATGAGACCACTCTGGTACACCATTGAATCTGCTCAAAAGATTTTTAGGAATACTACATGGGTCATAAATGGCATAGTCTACAGACGTGACATATCCACAAATTACATTAAAGAAGTTAATGAGGCACTAAACTTTATGTGCAAACATCTGTACTTGATCTTCCGAGACCCTAATGAGATATTAACTGCTAGAGGCTTAGGAAAAGACGGGCTACACCTTAACTCCATGGGGGACCACTGCCTTGCAAATTTTATACTGCAGGACCTTGGTTACGGACCATCCCTACCGGAGGGAAAAAATTAGGAAACCAAACATAAACTGAAACAAAAAACTCGGACAACCCAAAACTAAACCAATTTGCAAAATCACATATATACAAGCACGCAACACTCTAAAATAGCAAAAAACCCACAAAAAACTCCACAACACCGACATTGGACAAAATAGACTAACCCACTCACACAAATCGAAACAAAACAACAAAGCACTACCAAACAAGTCTGAACAACTCAAAAATAAGAACAATTTCAAAATATTCCATTTAAACATACAACGAGGAATCCAAAATAAAATAGACCAACTTAAACTGCTCTTAAACACAATAAATCCACATATATTACTAATAACAGAGCATGGACATAACAAAGAACAACTAGAACAAATAATCCTAACAGGTTATGAGCTACAAACCCATTTTTCTAGAATAACATAGAAGTGGGGAGGGGCAGCAATTTATACTATGGAAAACATTGATCTGGAGAGAAAAATAATAGATACAACAAATTATTCAGAAGAGCTAGTCTGTGAAATGGCAGCAATAGAATATAAAATATCCGCAAAAAACTACATAATAATTTGCACATACAGACCAACAACAGGTTCACCCAAAGACTTCTTAAACCATTTTGACAACTTTCTAAGCACCATATCAACTAAAAATAAAAATATAATAATCCTAGGTGACATAAATATAAATACTCTCGTAGACTCCGAAGTATTGAAAAGCCTCACGAGTACATTACATCAACACAACCTACACCTAGAAAGCCTACCTACAACTAGAAAAACTACAACAGAAACAAGCATTGATTGCTGCATAACTAATTATCTTTGGCCGCAAACAAAAATAATTGACAACACTTTATCTGATCACCAAGGCATAGTATGCACCCTTAACACAAAAATACATTTACACAATCAAACAAAAATCTGTACAAGAAATTTATCAAAACAAAACATGGACCTATTCAAGCTCCAAATTTCAAAGGAAAACTGGCATAATATATACATTGAGAATAACATAGAAAAAAAATCCAACCAATTTATTGGACTATTACAATATCATCTAAACAAAATCAGCCCACTTCAGAACAGAACTATACATCATAGACTGACCCAGCAATTTACTATGACACCACAATTAAAACATCTAAGAGACAGTACACTGCAAGCAAAAAATAAATACTTAGTAACGGGACAATACTTCGACAAAACAACTTACACGACACTCAAAAAAAGTTATGACCAACAGATACGTTACTCAAAAAAACTACATACTGAACAACAAATATCAACAGCCACAAACCAAACTAAAGCAATATGGAAGGTGATAAACCAAGAAAGAAAAAGACAATCTACAGAACATAACAATATAATACTTAATATAAATAAAACATTAGAAACAGATCCTCAAACTATAGCAAGTCATTTCAACACATACTTTTTATCCATAGGCCAACTTCAAGTTGACAACCAAACACAGCAACAGCCTAATTTTCAGCAACATTTAACACTAAACCATTTTACTAATGCAAATTTAAACTCTTTTAAATGCATTACAGATGAAGATCTTAGACAAATAATCAAGAACACCAAACATAATAACACAACAGGAGCAGACGAAATACCAGGGAAGTTACTACTTCATTGCACTGACAAATTAATTCCACCACTTCTACACTTAATCAACACATCCATATCCACAAGTACAGTACCGAAAATACTAAAAACATCTCTAGTATACCCTAAGTACAAAAAATCTGACAAACATAACATAGAAAATTATCGGTCAATTGCAATATTACCTACAATATCAAAATACCTAGAGAAAGCCATACATGGTCAAATAATGAATTATCTAAATACAAACAACAAATTACATATTCACCAACATGGTTTTAGAAATAGCAAATCCATAAATACAGCAGTCGCAGACTTTTTAAAATTCATCACCGAAAATTGGGAAAAGAAACAACAGGTTTCAGCAATATTCTTATACCTAAAAAAGGCCTTCGATTGCCTAAACTGGAACATTTTGCTCAATAGACTAACTGAAATAGGTATTACTGGAGAAGCTAAAAGCTGGGTACAAAGCTATTTGACAAATAGAAGCCAAATGGTTGAAATAAAATCAACCAATAAAAACATTAGGAAAACTTTCAGATCCAAAGAAAAATTCATGACAAACGGTGTGCCACAAGGATCAGTCCTTGGTCCGCTCTTTTTTTTAATTTACATAAATTCATTACCGACAAAATTACCAATATATTCTGAATGCATCATGTTTGCAGATGATACCACCCTGATAATACCAGGCAAAAATCAACAAGAAACACAAGATAGAATAAAAACAACAATGAAAAAACAGAGGAAGAACTTAAATCTATTAAACTTGAAATCAATTATAGAAAAACATACAACGTTAATTTCACCCCAAAACTTACTCCATTACAAATCCAACAACCTGATAACAATGAACATAACAACGCAACAGTAAATAAAACAAAATTTTTAGGACTACAAATAGATAACTCACTTACATGGAACATTCATACCCAACTGCTCATAAAAAAATTTTCATCAGCTCTATGCAATAAAACGGATAAGTACCATAGCAAGGAAAAAACCAGCTCTCATAGCCTATCACTACCTAATGGCAACCCACATAAAATTTGGATTAATTGCCTGGGGAGGTGCTTCGCACACACACATAGAACCAATACTAATATTGCAAAAAAAGCAATTAGAATAATCAACAATTTTCCTACCAACACTCCTTGTAGACAATATTTTAAAGAAGAAGAAATTCTAACTGTCATCTCAATGTACATTCAAGACACAATATTATACGCCATACAAGAAAATAACAAAACAAGATCCGAAATCCATAGCCATAACACAAGAAATAAAAACAATTTAGACATACCTTATAAAAGATTACAAAAAACACTAAATCAACCACAATATATAGGTATACAGTTTTTTAATCATCTTCCAAACAACATAAAAATACTAAGACAAAACAAAACCAAATTTAAAAATCTCTACTTGCATATTTAACAGCATATCCATGTTATACAAAAGAAGAATTCTTTAATATATACACGAACATATAAAATAACACATACTAAACATGGATTGTAAGCTATCCTGTCCAACTATAGACTTGACCAATCCTGGTCCAATCCTGGGCTATGCCCGAAGAGAACTGACACGCCCCCTGTCTTGAGGAGAGTGGTGGCGAAGAGGAAGGTAAAGGTATCCGATTTTAACTCGGAACTTGATTGTGAGTTTGTAGGGGTTGAACTATCTAAAGCCTCAGTAATTATATCTGTATATAGATCACCAAATGGTAATTTCAATGAATTTATAACCTGATTTGACCGCTGCTTGAGCAAACTTACCACTGGTAGGCATAGAACTATATTAGTAGGTGGAGATGTTAACATTCTGCTAAATTTTGAGAGTGATTTTCAGACCAGAACGTTCAGAAATCTCATCCGCACCTACAGGTTGTTCTTGTCTACAACTGATCCGATTCGCGGGGACCACTGCTTGGATAGCGTAATTATAAACCTAGACTCGGCGCTATAGAGTCAAGGTTGAGGAACCAGTCATTGCTGACCATGGGGCTGTAGTAATGTTGGCACACTTGGATGTGGAGAGTACTACAAATACTTCTGCCCTTCCTTGGAGTAGCAATTATAGCTTATCTTATAGAACCATAAGCGATGAACAGCTTGTTGCTTTCAGGTCTGCTCTTGGAAGTATCACTTGGGACGTCTCTAGTGCAGGCCTATTAGACAATAGTATCCCATTCAATCAACAGTTTTTTTTAATTTATTTAATTATGCTTTTAATGCATATTTACCAGAAAAATTCAAAAGAGCCAATCAGACCTTGCACAAGGTTGGCCGTAGATCAACCTCTGATGACTCCTGGTACACTCCAGAACTGTCTAGGCCAAAGGGTTCGTTCTGTTGCTAAAAGACATCTGTAAATCCCCTGGTAGGCCTAAATCTGGCGACTCAGATAAGATCTTCCAGCTATATCTTAAAGCTAAGAGTGAGTATTGTGGTAAAGTAAATTCGGCAAAGAAATTAGCAAATACCCGTACCATCGCAAATGCCTCTAACCCTTGCCAGGCTGCCTGGAACCTCATAAACAGCTGTAAGAAAAATTCTAGGTCACAAATAAAATGCACTGTAAGTCCTGACACATTTAACCAACACCTCTTAAAAACGGTCAGTGACAATGTTGAAAGTCTACCACCGTCAAATGTTGATCCTGTGGACTGTGTTGCTGCCACAGGCTCTACGTGATCTTCCTGAATCTTGGTCACACCAGGGGAAGTTCTTAAAATTGTTAAAGGTTTCAAGAACACCAAAAGCCCTGATGTCTATGGAATTTCAGTTGCAGTACTTCGCCACACTATTGATAGTGTAGCATGCCCTCTCACCGAGGCTGTAAATACCTGTCTGAGGACAGGTGATTTTTCCGATTTTCTTAAGATCTCTCGAACTGTGCCTGTGTACAAAAAAAGGTGACTCTAGCTCTATGGACAGTTATCTGCCTATATCGATCATACCAGTGTTTGCCAAGGTTCTTGAATCAGTCATTACTGTCCAGTTGACTAATTATCTTGAGGAGCATGATTTGCTATCCGACCTGCAGCATGGTTTTCGCCGTGGCAGATCTACAGTGTCAGCTCTCTTAGATTTAACCTCAATTATTAAGGCAGCTTTTGAAGAGAAAGAGTTTGCATCAGTAGCCATCTGCGATCTCAGCAAGGCATTCGATTGCATATCACATAAAATTCTACTGAAGAAGCTCGAAAATATGGTATTGGCGGTACTGCACTCATCACCTTCAAGTCCTACTTCACAAATAAGCAACAAGTGTTTGCTATTAATGGCGCAAAGTCCAACCCAAGTATAATACACCATGTACCTCAAGGCTCTGTCCTGGGCCTGTTCTTTTTCTTGTTGCTGTCAATAACCTTCGCATCGACAACATAACTCTTCTCTTTGCAGATGACATGACCATCTTTGCCGTTGGGAAGCCCCTGTCAAGAGTCCTAAGTGAGACTGATGAATTATTGAGTAGAGCTAAACTGTGGTTCACCAGCAACAAATTAAAATTAAACGAAAATAAGACAGCAAATGATCTGCACATTAATCATCTTGATGCTAACCGAGCTGACAGCGTAAAACTATTGGGCTTCACCCTAGATCCAAAGCTCTCATGGACTAAACATGTGGAGGCTACATGCACAAAGTTGACCCGTGTGGTTTATATTCTCCGTAGACTCGTCCATCTTGTGTCCGCAAACTACTTAATTGTGGCCTACTACTCCCTCTTTCACATCCACTTATCCTATGGGCTACTGCTGTGGGACCATTTGACTGGATGCCTTGACATCTTAAAATTGCAGAAAAGAGCTGTTAGAGTAATTACCAGGAATGGACACTTGGATCACTGCCGACCACTTTTTCAACAACTGGGTATCCTCACAATATATGGTCAATTTATCCTTGATTCTGTGTGCTACGTGAACACCTTTCTGACTTTGAGACCAGGGGTCAACATCATCTTCACCAAACTAGGCAGCGTGATAATATTGAAAATTCGTTTACACGCTTAAGCTTAATTCGTGACAGTTTTCCCAATGTCGCTCTCAGACTGTTCAATGCTCTCCCGACCAATGTCAGACATTTGGATGGTCAAAGATTTAAGGCTACTGTGAAAAACTGGATAAGGACTAAACCCTTCTATAAACTCTGCGAGTACTATGACGAGGACTTTTCATCCATCTCCACGTTCACCGCCATGTACCACTAGTTAGACAAATGTTTTATTCTATTTACAGTGTGACGAACAATTAAGTTCTAAAATTTGAACTTTTAATCATGACGCAGTCAATCCAGTTTTTCTGGTATCAGACGAAGGAAGAAGTATAAGTAAGTTGTTATTTCACTTTTTTTTCAATTTATTACTTTAACATTTTCCATGTGTCTTTATTTATAAATATTTTTTCATTTAATATCAGTATACATGGTCTAAAGAGTTGTTACTTACTTATGTTATTTTAAGAGAAATTAATAGCTTAATAAAGTAAAAATCGTTGGTTTTTGTTTTTACAGAATATTTGTTGTACCAAAGTATGAATATAACTTTATTTATTGGATGGTATAAAACATTTCTTACATAAATAGAAAACAGATTTTGAGAAGCTGAAAAATTGATGTAAATTTTATACTGAATCCTGCAAATTTACCCGTTGAGCCTGGGAACTAGTTATTTGATACCGTGTGTTAAAGAGCTGAGGTTTTTAATACATAGCTGACATAAGAATTTATTATAATTTTCTGGAATCAAATGGAGCGAAGTTAATTTAAGTTTCTATTATTGGTTGTATGACACATTTTTTCATTTACAGTAAAACTAGGCCTAATGTGGCACCATGGTAAGCGGGATAACCTTGAGGCCAGGTATGGAATTACCATAATAAAGGCTTTGTTTTTGTATAGGGAATGCATCGCAAGTATTGCAGTTATGCTTTGAAGAAACAATGTAATTAATGGAATGTTTAATAATGAGCTTTGAGAGTTTTCCAAAATATTTAGTAATAATTTTATAAAATAGCACACTTTTTTTAACAAAAATAAAAACCAAAATACTGTTGACCTGCTAGTACCATATTTCTTAGTTAAGGTACTTTATGGTTACGTAATGAAAAGAAAAAAAATCAAAATATTATAAATCTGATTTTATTTTAGAACATACAGTAAATAAAAAAAAACAGTGAAACAGTAAAATAAAGTATACTAGAAGAACTCATACTGACATGCCAGGGCATTGTTTCCAAAAATAGCGTAGGCAATGTTTGCTGTGGTAAAATCCCTCACTATGCTCCCCACTCCTCCTTTCCCAAGGTCAAGTGCTGGGAACTAATATTCCCTCTCTTTGTCACCAAGCTACCTGGGCTGGTTATCAGAAGTTACGGATATCACATGGCCGGATATGGCAGGTTTTACTGTATTTTTTCATGCAACATATATTGGTTAATGCTGATATGTATTATAAACATACTGGTAAGTTATGTGTAGGCGAGAACATTAATGCTATGTAAATTTGGGACTGATGTTGACAAAACCAGATTGTTATGTGTGTGTATATCCTCATTGAATGTGTAACAATATTTAAAGATTCATTTTTTTGTGCGAACAATTTGTTTTAGGTGTATATTATAATTTATTTATATGTAGAACGTAGTTATAGCTCCAAATATGGATTGTGGCTGCGGTTGTGAGAAAATTTTTGTAGTATAAACATTATGTTCAAATTTTGTCTAGTTTAAATACCAGTGCCAAGATTTGCGGATAATTTTCTAATCTCTTTCAAATTTTGTTTGGGTCAGGTTGGGACTAAACCCGCTATCTCCAGAATGTGAAGCGTCTAACCAATTCAATTACAGACCAATTTACTTATATGCCACCAATAATTAAATCTTATTGTTATACTTAAGTTTTTCTATCTGTAAAAGTTGCTGCTCCGCTGTAACAAAAAATTTAATAGATTTTTTTCATCTATCTTAATCAAACGGTCGAGCAAATATTGACATATAGAGGCAAAGGAAGACTAAGGCGTGACTTGTTACATATTAGTTGCTTACAAAGGTCTGGCTGATCTGGATCTTGCCATATGGTGCTGAGTAAGTTACAAGTCAGTCCTGGCGCACCCATAACACAACTTCCTAGAATGTGGATATTGAGAACAGAGATTACATTAAAAGTGCACTCTTTATGTCTCTTTGATCCTATCTTTTTACATCTGATAGCAATATATTTCTTGTATTAATTATTTAAAAAGTCATGTTCTAAGTGCAAACCACTGCATCTATTTGCCTTGTTATTCCTACAGAGTAAAGTTGTTTTGTAAGTTTTAAATTTTATGAATATCTGAAATATTGATTCATACATTATTTATATAAATATATTATTCTCAAATGCATACAGTTAGTATTTGAAAAACACTTTTCTCTTAGTATATTTTCTTTATTACTTTTTATTTTTCAAAGTAAAGATACAGGTTGAAATTCACTGTTTATTTAAATATTCAGATTTTTAATTCATCTTTTATATTCATATTCTTGGCCTTTTGTTTTATTTGTATTATTTATTTATATTCTCTGCCTTTCAAAATATTTTTAAAATTACCTCTAAAATTAAACGTCAAAGTAACTACTGTCGGCGCAGAAATTATGGTCCCCTGAGTTTAAGCTTTAAATACAAGCGAACCGTTCGTGATAGAATAAAACAATTTATACCATTATTTAGCGTGTTTAATTCTGCGTTCATACATATATTCAAATAAATTTTAGCATAACTTATGTAAAACGTAGATGAAGGTATGTAGAAAAAGTCCCGTTTTATCACTCCTTTGTATTGAAGTTCGACTTTAAACAATTACTGTTTTAAAACCACTGGACCAATCTTTGTGAAATTTTTATACCATATTATAGAACTCATAAATAACGTAAATCTCAAGTTTTAAATTTTTATTTCATTTTTAATGGAATCTGCTGTAGATTTTGTAAACGAAAATTATCTCAGCACTCCTTCGTCCGATATAACTGGCTTTCAGCTTGTTTTAAAGAATAAATTCTTCACATATAAAATTATTTATAACTGTTTATTTCTTAATTCAAATTCGTTGCGTTATTACGTGTTATTTGGAACGGAGTAAATGTGCGCTGAAGCGTGAACTCATCGCGCTGCTCGGGGTGAAAGTACAGTTTACCCTGATGACTATGGCTGTGGCCGTAGTCTAAACTAACTCAAACAAACAAAAGTGTACGAAACATTTCCTATCAGCTTTTTTCGTGATTGCTTTAGACCTCCAACGGCAGCTTTAAAATTTTTTTTGTTTTTATATTTTGTGTATTTTTTTGTTTTTTCATTTTAACTTTTTTGTATTTATTACAACATTTATGGAGATACAAATATTACAAATAAATTAATTGTCATAATCTGAGAAGTCGTCTTCTACTTCTATGTCGGCATCGTTATTTTCTGATTCAGATTCTTGCAAATTAATAATAATTGGTTGCACTAGCGGAATTTCATCATAAAGATGGTCTTTCTCCCAGTAATGGTCTTCTACTTTCTTTGCATGTTCGACGCATTTTGACCAAAGTCAAAAAAAATCAAAAGTCAAAATCATTTTTATTAACTCATCCCTTAAGAATAGTTACAGCGTCAATGATAAAACTAACTAAACTAACCAAAAAGGTCTTGATGTCGCTGTAAACTCGGTGATGCACAAGAGCAGAGTGACAACTATTACCAATAATCAGTCATTAGGCTGACGTTTGTTTGAGTCAGTTTATTAGTCATCTTGTACAAATACTTCTACATTCCCGGTGACTCATTGTGAGCGCAAGAGGGTGATGACCGGCCACAGCCATAGTCATCAGGGTAGACTGTACTTTCACCCCGAGCGGCGCGATGAGTTCACGCATCAGCGCACATTTACTCTGTTCCAAATAACACGTAATAACGCAACGAATTCTAATTAAGAAATAAACAGTTGTAAATAATTTTATATGTGAAGAATTTATTCTTTAAAACAAGCTGAAAGCCAGTTATATCGGACAAAGGAGTGCTGAGATAATTTTCGTTTACAAAATCTACAGCAGATTCCATTAAAAATGAAATAAAAATTTAAAACTTGAGATTTACGTTATTTATGAGTTCTATAATACGGTATAAAAATTTCACAAAGATTGGTCCAGTGGTTTTAAAACAGTAATTGTTTAAAGTCGAACTTCAATACAAAGGAGTGATAAAACGGGACTTTTTTCTACATACCTTCATCTACGTTTAACATAAGTTATGCTAAAATTTATTGGAATATATGTATGAACGCAGAATTAAACACGCTAAATAATGGTATAAATTGTTTTATTCTAGCACGAACGGTTCGCTTGTATTTAAAGCTTAAACTCAGGGGACCATAATTTCTGCGCCGACAGTAAGAAGACTATTTGACGGTGAATCACACTAATATTTTAAAACACCTAAATTGTCTGGCAGGAAGAAACAGTTGGCTCTGAAAATCAGACAATTCTACATGGTTCGGTTTCCACATTATAATAAATCACTTTTTTAAATCAGTGTTTTTAAGTATTGGTCGACCTTAAAGAACGCAAAGTACGTACTACCTTCTTCTACTTTTTTATCACTAATTCACACATTCACCCCTATATCCAACAGTGGCATGCTAAAGAACGCAAAGTACTACTTTCTTCTACTCTCCTCTCACTAATTCACTCATATTAATCCCTATATCCAACAGCCATGTGCTAATGAATAAAATAAACAGTATATATTTTTGTATTAAATAATTTTTCAAGAATATTCCATTTGAATATTTATTTGTAAAACAGTTGTCCCTAATTAAGATGAGAACTGTCCACAATTATTGATTAATCACCATTATATTATCTTTTTGCAAGATTACATTTAAATACTATGTTTAAATAACTATAGTTGTATAATTTAATGTTATAAGATTAACAAAAACTCCAGTAAATAAATTTTAACTTTGTTACCTAAAGGCCTTACACAAATAAAATTTATTTACTGGAGTTTTTGTTAATCTTATAACATTAAATTATATATCCATCCAGTAAGAATTGAGCTTGAAGAATGAACTATAGTTGTACTATAAAAAATTTATACAGTAATTATTTTTTTAGTGTTACTAATAATGGTATTCAGAAAAAATAAAACAAAATGAGAATATTATCCTTTTGCAGTTATGAATCAAGAACCTTTATGTACAACAAACCTTTGTTGTATGAACACTTATACAACTATCATAAGGTAGACAAATTGTTTAAACACATAAACATTGTTGGTGTTTTAAATGAATTGTATTAAAAAACAGACTTCTAATTATTAACAGTCCATCAATTTCACATCCACTAGCTCATATAATTAACTTAAGTTTTTTAAATGGTGCATTTCCTTGCAAACTAAAAGATAGTATTATTGTACCCATTTTTAAAAATGAGGAAGAAGATTTAGCACAGAATTACAGACCAATTGATTTCTTGTCCGTAATGTCTAAAATAATTGAGAAGGCAATGAAAACTAGATTATTAAAATTTTTAAACAAACAGCAGTTTTTTAACAAGCACCAGTTTGGTTTCACAAAAGGCAAAAATACAGAAGCATCAATTTTACATTTCATGGAGGAGATTTATAATAGAGTAAATAATGATGAAAAAACAACTGGAATTTTCATAGATTTTTCAAAAGCTTTTGATCTTGTCGACCACAAAATATTACTTGAAAAGTAAGAAGCATCAGGGATCAGGGTTAATTCATTACAATGGTTTGAATCCTTTTTAGCTAAACATCAACAGAGAGTGCTAATAAAAAGTTGTCTTAGTGACGTTGGATTGGTGGAAAAGGGAGTTCCGCAGGGCTGTGTACTTTCAGCAACTCTTTATTATATTTATAAATAATGTATTGAACTTGCTTCTCTATGGAAGTATCAGTGCTTTCGCGGACGATATTGCCCTTCAATACACTAACAATAATTGGGATATAGTGTGGGAGCAACTAAACAATGAACTTGGATTAGTCCGGTAGTGGTGTGATGGAAACAAAATGATTTTAAACCCGTCAAAAACAAAGTTTATTAGTTTCAATCTCAAGGGATTTTCATTCAATTTGGCGCTAAAACTCCATGTAACTAATCGTTGTGATTTAAAGAATTCACCATGCAATTGTTCAGTCATCAAAAGTGTTTGCAATATAAAATATTCGGGCGTACTTTTGGATGACTGGCTAACATGGAAACCGCATGCAACTTCAAAAGTACCTTTCCAAAAACATAGGAAAATTTTCTTTTTAAAGAAATTTTCTTCCAAGTTAAGTATTACGTATTTTATATTTTGCCTTAATTCATTCAAAATTAGTTTACGGGTCGGAAAATTGGGGCGGGACTTATTTTGTAAAATTAAAGCCATTAATAATGGTCAAAACCACTTTATACGGATCATAACTTTCAAAAACAAAAGAGAATCTACTTTGCCTTTGTACAATCATTTAAAAATTCTCCTATTACGCCATTTATTTGTTTACAAAGTTTAAAAAAAAATTTATAATAGAAGCGGTGAAGATCGAACTGAACAATTTTATCAGAATACTCGAAGTAGTACTTATGGCCTTTGTAAACATCTAAAAGTAAAAAAAACCCATTTTTAGGAAATATTACACGTTTCATGGTCCAAAACTGTACAATAATATACCAACCAACAGCTATAAGAGAAAATAACAAATCAATCAAACATTTTTTGTGTAAATTAAAAAATTGGCTATTCACAGTGCAAGATGTAAATGTTTTGATAATTACATTAGTATAGTTCTTATATTATTAAGTACAACAGCCTACAGTAACTCAGTAATAATTCAACATAATAAACAGTTATATAGGCAATATAATTATATAGGTAGTTAAGATTTGTTGTTTTATTTTTGGTTCTTGGTTTTTGCAAAATACTCTATGAGATATTGAGGGGATCCATGTTTGTCTGATAGTAAACAAAATGGAAAATTGTTTTGATTATAATTTAAAACTACACAAACTGCTGATGCATAGGTAATATACATGCTGCAGTGAGGTGCACTATATTATCTGTTAATTTACGTTACGCAGACTGTTCTCTTATATTATTTTGTGTTAAATTATAAGCAGATTGTTTTCCCGTATTGTTTTGTGATAATTCGTAAGCAGACTGTGTTTTATTGTTTCTTTGTTGTACATTAATATTGAGCTAGTCACCGATTACTTGAAGTGGTGGCTAGTAATTCCAACCAGAAAATTTGTAAATTTATTTTGTAAGCTTGATTGAATAATATATTTTCTTATTCTAATTATTTTAAAATGTAAACAAATGTGATGAAGACAACAATAGCTTAGCTGCTTTTGTTTGTATTTTTATGTATGATCCTAATATACATTTAACAAAATACATCTTGCACGTTAATGAAAATCAGGTCGATTAAAATAGAATTTTTGTTTGACTATAAATAATTTCAATATTTGGAACCGTAACAAAAATATGTTTGAAATGCTAGTTGATATTTTTCCACTGTGAAAAGTTTAACATTCAAATTTAAACTAAGCTAACTTACTTAAAAATAAACTGTTTGGTTTACAGTTCAATAGATGAAATAGTACTGAATTACGTGGTCAGTATACTAGAAGACCTAGGGGAAGAAAATAGTGGTGAGGTTGAAGATGCATTTGACGCTGAGGGCTTCTGTGAAATGATGGCAGCATATGTACCAGAGTTTGTAGCTATTAGGTTGCCCCAAGTCTGTGTGTGGATGTTCGAGCTGGAAGCCATGCTTCGAAAAGTCAAAGAAGAAGGTAAGATATGAGAGTTCTCATTTACACATGGATTTCAATTTCTTTTTTTAATACTGGCATGTATTAAATACACACTCTCAGATGTTAATCGTTCCACACAGGCAACGCCCAAACTTTGAAGGATTTTTCATGCAACCAATATTTAACATTATGAAACATGTGTTGCTGATATCAACTTGATTCATTTACCTCTGGAAAGAGCCAGACATAAATTATTCGTGTGTTTTACTACGTTATGTTGGGAACCCTGACATAAACAGAGAGTCGGAAAAATTTGGTTACTTTGTGATATCGCTGATGTTGGTCGTATTATTTCATCAGTGTTTGGTTTACTCACAAATTTAAGAGGTTTTATTGGTAACAACTTCAAATTACAATGAATTTTAATTAATGTTACAATTTTTTCGCTTATTTTATTATGGTCAAAAAAGGTATAAAAATAAAGGTATTTTTAAATTCTACATTTGAAAATGAAAACAAATTACTATTATTTATGCACATGTATATTTTCATTCATGTAATATACATCTTTACACATTCAGAACAGTTGTATAAACATATATTGAGCAAAATGGTGTACAATAAATATATATTAAAAAAAAAAAAACGTGTTTTTATAGTAAATTAATTATCAAAGAGGAGGTATAAGTTTTTGTTCATAATTATAATATATTTATAGAAATTTTCGACTTTTTAAAAATATTTGACGTTTTTCAAAATATTTGGAAATTTTTGATTTTTTTTAAATTTTTGGAAATTTTCTACTTTCCTCAAAATGTTCTATTTTTTTCGAAATTTTTGACTTTTTACTCACACACTGTCAAAACCTACCCTCACAACAGGTTGTATAAAAAGTAGGAGTATCTCATGCAACAGTTAGTAACTAGGCTACATTCATTCAAATTAATAAATACGCATTTACAATGTTATCAAAAAACCTCAACTTAAGTACGACCAAGGACCAATCAAACAAGGCCGACAATAATGGAAAATGTTGTAAACAAGTAAGTTCCACTGTGTATAATAATCAAAGAATTATTTTCCCCGGAACAAACTAATCAACGTAGGTAATCCTTTCCAGACGACCTTGTTATCTTTATTGTTATCGACTTGTTGGCACTGGTGGCGCAGTGCTGTAACCCAGCTACTTGGGGACAAAGTGTTTGGGAGATTGTAGGTGATAGGTTGGATGCTCGGTCCTCTTAACCGCCCGCCCATTCACATACAGTGGTATTCTCCCACCCACCCACCCATATAAGACAAAGGTATTCACCCACCCGCCCTCCTATACACGTACAATGGTACAATGCGATTGGGTCAATACAACTGTACGTGTATGGTTGGGCGGGTGGGTCAATAGCACTGTACGTGTATGGGTGGGCGGTTGGGTCACTACAACTGTACGTGTATGGGTGGGCGGGTGCGTCAATAGCACTGTACGTGTATGGGTGGACGGGTGGGTCAATTATGAATAAAGATTACTAGTAAATTCATAAAAACCTATACTATAAAACATGACCTATATTATACATGATGATGTCAAGTATAATCAAGTTTATACTTGATATCATCGTGAAAACAACATTTTGAATTAGCACATTGTTACTCCAATATAACTACCAATGAATAGACATGAGTTGTACAACTATATAACATTTGGAAACTTTTACATGTCTTTATATTCTATTGGCGATACATTATATACATTTTCAAAGGGCAGTCTCTCCTATTTTATGTTTCTAAAAAATAATAATAATCAGAATATTTTATGAAAATAAACTAATATTTTTTAACATCATACACTAAAAATTAATAACATTGGATATAAGTTTATATTCATAAACTACACTACTTTCTTCCAAAATATTTAAATTAAAATCACCAATAACTATTAGGTTATTGCACATCCTAACATCAAGACTAGTTAAATAGATTTTAACTCAGTAATAAATAGCGCTGGTGTTTGCATCGCAAACTGTAGATAGTAAACAATTTGAAATTTAAACGTTTTAAAACATAATTCCATGACATCAGCAGAACTAAAACTAGTATTAGACAAAAGTACATTAGTAAATCTGTTATGTACAGAAGCAGCCACTCCTTCAGCTCTATAGCTCTCATTTGTACTAAAATAAGAATATAATCTGAGATTGGGTGAAGATTCTGCTCAGATTCCTTAATCCAGATTACTGTAAATATAATAATATTTGGTAAGGTTTTTAATATATATTTTAAACTTCACTTGCCAGTTCACATGGGCATGCAGGCCTGTGCGTGAACTTTATTCAACAAGTGAAGTTCCGATCGTTGGCTCAGTGGGGATTCGAACCTTTGAACTTGCCCTCCGCATTTCAAAGCCTGAGCCACCATGCTGGCAAAAAAACACACTTTCATTGAAACTCAGTTAAAAATCTATCAAAATTAGTTCTCATATTTCTTATGTTTTGATGGACAATGACAAAGACAAGACACAAGCAAAATGTATGTCTTTATAACAATTAAAACTGTTTTGAAATTGAAACTAAAATTTGTATTTTGTCATTACTTAAAACCTAATATAACCCAGAGAATACACTCATATACACATAACCTACACCATACACATAATAATAATTTAGAGTTAAAAGACACAAACTATTATTTTACATACACTAACAAGTCTAGGTCTGCTTGTTAATTAAGTCTGAATCTCTTGTTCTACCTTCCTTTAAAAATTTGTTGTATATTTTAACATAATCGATTTCTCTGTCCATAACATGGAACAATTTACTTCTTCCACTTTTTAAGCTGGTCATAAAATTTTTTTCTGATTGTTTAATGTATGTAGATAAACAAATATTTACAAAAAACTGTCTAACCAAAAATACTTTGAGAACAAGTTATATAGTAACCTAAAAATTACTATGTTATTACATAAATTGTTAGCCTAATGTTTTATAATGATTATTTTTAATATACATAATAATTATTATCAATATAATTATGTGTAAACAAAATGTAGTCTAAGTTGACAACAGAAGAGAAAAGAATGTAAACAGTTGGCATCACTGAAAAAAAACCATAATTCACTTATTATAGTATATAAGTATAGCACATGAAAAAAAAACTCCTAATCAGACTGTAAAAAATATATATATATATAACAGCTAGTCTGGTCAGCTGCCAGCCGAACCAATGGTCAACGCTATTATACTACAATTATACTCCTAAATTTATAATTCAATTTGGTTTTTCATAGCATGGAATATTTTACTATAGCTGACCTACAAATTTATAAAATATATTATGTTAAGTAGGGATTATCTCAGTTATCAGAGTTCAGATTTCTTAAACTATATTTCATCCTGCATCCAATAAATAAAATTGTTTAATTGGACAAAATTAAAAAAGCTTACTTCATTGTGTAACTTGAAAAATAAAAACTTAAAATTAAGTAACATAAACTTATTTATATCAAATAATGTAACTACTGGAAGTATAATTGAGGATGGACACTAGATCAGTCATGTGATTGCAGGGAGTCTTTCTAAACAATGGATCACATACTTACAGAGTGCCTCTTGCGCTCTTTTACGAAGGGATTAGCCAGTATAAACAGAATCAGTGAAGCAGGTCTTAAAAGGCTTGATGGATTGGATATAGCTTTGTGACAGGAGATCACTTTACATTTTTTATTCTTATTAATGACATGACATTATTAACATGACACACATCACATATTAACATCACAGCTTTTTAAAATTAACAAATGATAGCTGACAATAAACGATATATACGTACATCAAATAATAAAATTTCATACAGAGATTTAAATAGTCATACTAATTAATAAATATTATTAAATTACAACTAAACAATATTAAAAAATATTAAATACACAACCTATCTCTCCTATTGATTTTATTATTAGTTTATAATTGATGTCTGAGATATATATCTTTGTAAATGTATGTATTCAGGAAATAAATGAATTTGAAAACGCTAGTAGATTGGGTTGCATTTTATCAAATGGATGATACTATAGAAGCAGTTTCGCTGACTGGCTTAGACGTAATAAGTGGCATTCGGAAAAGTTTCAACGTATACAAACGGTTGGTGATTGAACTGCCCATCATTCTATACAAGCATTTTAGAGGCAGTTCGACAGCGTGCGGTGAGGTATCAAACATTTTAGTGTTCATTTGCTTAATCCTTGACAATGCTCGATTCAGAAAAGTTTATACTTGAGGTGAAACAATATCCCTTGTTGTATGACGTTATTAGTAAAGACTGCAGTAACAGACAAATAAAAGAAAAATGTTGGTTCAAGATTTGTGAAGTCATGTGATGAATAAAATTTTTTTTAAAATATATATTAAAGAATATCTAATCTGCAAACATAACAGCAAAGATTTGGAAAATGTATGCCTAGCTGTTCTTTTTCATGATGTGACAGAATAGTGTATTAAATTATAATACACAGATATTAATAGAAATATATTAATACTTTCTCACAACTAAATTAATGTTGGCTGCACTGTTTACCATTATCAGCTGTTTTAGTCAACTTCCAATACTGCTGTCAATCTGCATTGGAAGTTGACTTACCCAGTTGATAATGGTATCAGTGCTGCCAACGTCAATTTAACTGTATATTATAATTTAATACATTACAGTATTCTGTCAAATCATGAAAAAGAATAGCTAGGCATACAATTTCCAAATTTTTTCTGTACTTTTTCAGATTAGATATTTTTTTTAATGTATATTAAAAAAAATTTTTAATGTATATTAAAAAAAATTGCATTTCAATGGTAAGCTCCATAAGAAATCTGATCATTTTGAACTCTCATATCTACCTTATTAAGAAAAATTGAAACTACCAAGAATAAAAAAGTCTTAAAATTACTAAAACTATCAAAATGTAGGATGTTCCATAAGAAAACAAAGTTGACCACCATATTGGAAATTGGTGGCCATTTTTCAAAATTTAAAATCAGTATTTTTAATTGTCTCCTAAAGCAAAGTAAGGTTCCCCATTTAAAGATTTTTTTCAGACATGGTTCCCAAGACCTCAATGGTGGACCTCTATATTCATATATGTGAGTTGAATATAGAGTGAGATGTATGATGTGTATGTATGTCTGACTGTGTACCTCAAGTGTGTATGTATTGAATGAGGAGGGCTTATGGATATAGAATGTTTGTGATAGGCTGTTTACGTTGAGTGTGTGTTGAATGTGTTGAATAACAACACATGTGTTGAATGTGTTGAATAACAGTGGTTGAATGTGTTGAATAACAGTGGTTGAATGTGTTGAATAACAGTGGTTGGACAGTTTCTGTAATTAGGGAAATATGACCATAATTGTATGAAAATACTTATTCTATTCACATTCATTACTCACATTTTATATTA
Source organism: Stictocephala bisonia (assembly GCA_035578905.1). Classification (NCBI taxonomy): domain Eukaryota; kingdom Metazoa; phylum Arthropoda; class Insecta; order Hemiptera; family Membracidae; genus Stictocephala; species Stictocephala bisonia. The sequence continues at coordinate 3,451,063 of JAQJVL010000020.1, forward strand.
GTGAGCACTCTTAATGTTTTAACTCATTAGGATAGCTACAATAATTTAGAGAAAATTGATTTTTGTTGTTGTCAATTTTACGGAGCATTTGAGGTTTTCTTTTCTCTTAGTGTTTTGGATTGTGTTGTTGACAAGAACATTAATTTATTAATGTTAGTAGTGCTGCAGAGAACTGCTACTTTACATTGTATATATTATAACAACTGCATCGAATGATTTTTATGTTTTTAAAGCTGAGCTAGTCATCGTAACTAGCTAGATAATTTTGTATTGATATTGTATAATTCTAGGTGCAGTAAAAATATATTCTATTCTGTACCTCTGATGTTAGAGAATTTTATATTTCCAGTTAGGCCAAGAGTGTGTTTAGTTAAGTGTGGTGAAAAAAACCTGTTCTGACTATAATATTGCTTAGCATCTCTTGTGAGATGTTTTCATACATTTCTTCTGTAATCACTGTATCATCACTGAAAATACAGTAGACTCTAGTTATACTGCAAATTTGTGTTATAAGGTCAACCACAGTATGAAAAAGAAAAAAAAACTAGCATGATTATTATGGAGAAATATGAGCAAAATAATTTATAACAATTATTTAACCATTTATTAATTTATTGGATTATTTCAGGGAAAAACCATCCAGAGAGAGACATTGCAGATTTGTTGCGACCTTTGACTCTAGCCACATCTTTGGAAGAAACCATTCACCTAAAAACCACACGGAAACACCAGCTGTCAGAGACCAGTGATGGTAGCAGCTATGGATCTGACAGTAGTGGGGATTACAATTCAGCTGAGGTAATTTATAACCTATGTGCAACCCTGTCTTTGTATACCAACTGCAGAATAGGCCATCTTTCAAAATTAGACAAATTTGATACAAAATAGTATAATGTGAGAGATAGGTTATCATATTTAATACCTTTTAATGTTGTTTAGTTGTAATTTAATAATGTATATAATTTCATCTAATTAAACAATTTTATTTATTAGATACAGCATGGATATATATTTTAAGAAATCGGAACTCTCATAATGTTAACATCAGATAATCCCTACATAAAATAATAAATTTTATAAGTTCTTCGGACAGCTCCAGTAAAATATGCTATGTTATGAAATACCAAAATGAATTATAAATGTATGTGTATAATATACATAAACAATTATTATGTATATTAAAAATAATTACTATAAAACATTAGGCTAACAATTTATGTAATAACACAGTAATGTTTAGGTTGCTATATAACATGTTCCTTAAATTATTGTTTGTGAGTCAGATTTTTGTAAATATTAGTTTACCCACATATATATTAAAGAGTCAGAAAAAATGTTATGACAAGCTTAAAAAGTGGAAGGAGTAAAATGCTCCATGTCATAATGTTATAATGTAAAATAGAACAATATTCTAAAGTAAGTAGAGAAAGATATTCAGACTTAATTAAGTATTGAAATTATAGGTAGATATTTTTATTATTTACTACACAATTTTGATAAGGGTTTGTATAATAATCACTATAATATAAAGTTGGATTGGATACATTTTTAACCACTTTGGAGTGTTATATAATATTGAAATTTAGACTTAAGGTAGATCTAATCATGGTGTAAATAAGTAAGGTGTGCTATTCAGGAGGACAAGTTTGAAACCGTTCTGCGCGTGACGTCAGCTTGGGGTATGCCGCTACACGGTTTTGCAGTCTTTTAATCAACCTGCAGCTGCACTGGCCGTTCGCACCTAGACAACTATTTTTGAATGTGGTTCTGAAGTCAAAGAAGTGCTCTTTGATACAAAGCAAGAATCAATAAAATCGGATTAATATTACTTTTTAAACAAATATAAATGCTTGAAACTTCTTAAACAGTGACTTGTAAAATATAGTAAGCCAGGACATTTTTTTATTTTTTGACTCACAAAGTTTCATCACCATCAAACTTATAGAGAATTGTACAAGCTACAACTTTTGTTTCAAACACATTTTTGTACAAAGTAGCGTATTTTCATAAAAAAGCATAATTTTTTGCCAGGCAAGTTGGCCATTTAGTGAAGTGGGTTACCAATCTGGGAAATTGCCCCATTTTGAGTGTATTTTAGATTAAAGTTGATACTGTTTAATGAAATGGATAATTCTTCTACTGTTAAAATATTGAGGTTAAAAGGGTAATTTCCTGTCAATGCAAAAATAACATGATTGGATGTTTTATGTGAATTCTTACAAAGAATTGAAGTAATAAGCATTTTCATTGATAAACCAGTAAACATTTATTATTTTCAGGTGATTAGTTTAAAAATAATCTCCTGGTATGTGAAAACTTGAGTGTGTGGTAGTTTTGCTGGCCCGAAATATACATAAACGATATTAGGAATTCTGCCTGTCAATTTCGCTTTTCGCTGTTCACCGCATGCTCGTTTTCCATGCTCCTAACTTAAAAATCTTATTGTTAAAGAAGATGATAGGTACCATTGGAATTCACTATTTAGAACCATTAGAAGGCGATAGTTATCTTCAATCCACGCTACTCCGACTGGTGCCGCACCATCACTCACTGGCAGCAACTTTACCTCTGACGAAACTTTGTGAACACACATAATTTTAAAAAATCCTCACAATGTCATATTTGTATGCTATGGTCATATTTATAATTTTGTTGTGAATTAAATATTATTCGTTTATTTCGTTTTAAAACTGTACCATTATAAAGTAAATTTCATTCTCAAGAATAATATAGCAAAAGTTTCATCTTAAACCAATGGGAAATCGTTTGAATAAAAATTGGAAGGAAATATCTACAGGATCTGTAGAATGGATATCCCAAGCTGACGTTATTCGGCCACAGTGGGCAGATGGTCGGATGCGCAATAGCAAACCTTACTTACTTACACCATGAATCTAACCATGCCTACCGCAGAAAAATTCAAACATTTTTATATTTATAATAAAGAAGGGTTGTTTTTAGGGGTTGAAAATATAAATTTTCCCATAAGAATAACATGGGTGACTCAACTGTTTGGATCATAGTTTCGTTCCAACATTTAATCAACAAAGATAATTTTCAGGTATAAGCATGGCATGTTAAATCTCTAGCTGTTGTTGATCTTACAGCGGCTTATGACACAATATTGAGCAAAGGTTTGTTGGTAAAATTCTAAAGCCTCCTTCCCTGTCCCTTTCTTTTGCAACTTTTGGAGTCAATTCTTAGTGCCAGGCTAATAAAAGTTTATCTCGGTCATGAAGAAAGCTCTTTTAGACAGCTGAAGGATGGTCTACCACAGGGGTCTGTTCTTGCTCCAATTTTATTCAAAGTGTATACCGCAGACATCCAAATCACAAAGTCTAGAAAATTTATATATGCAGACGATATTGCTAAGCTTATCAACACAAGGACTTCATTGCTACCGAAGAAACACTAAAAAATGATCTTGCAACCCTTGAAGATCATTTTAGAACCTGGAGGCTAAATCCAAACCCATCAAAAACCAAAGTGGCCTCCTCCACCTAAGTAACCGACTAGCTAATCGAAAATTAAATATCTTTCTAAATGGTGTAAAACTCCACCACAATGATTATTTATAGTACCTAGGAATAAGGTTAGATCGATGGCTGACGTTTAAAAGTCATCTAAAAAAACAGCAGCTAAAATTAAGACCGGGGCAAATGTACCATATCATATTGCTGGAACAACTTGGGGAGCCAACGCACACGTCCTGCATACTACTGCTTTGTCACTGGTTTATTCAGCTGCTGAATATAGTACTCCCATATGGATAAATAGCGCACATACTAAAGTGATTGATGTTCAACATAATAGAGTCATTAGGGCAATTATTGGCACTCTCATGGCAACTTCACTAACTTGGCTCCCGGTCCTGTGCAATATAGCTCCTCCAGAAATAATATGTCAGGAGACACTGCTTAGCTCATTGAATGTGGACGTTAATTAACATAGCGCAGCAGTGACACGCCAGGTGACAACATTAATTTACATAGCGCTCCTGCTTCAAATTGCATTGGTTTAGCATGAGTTAAGCTATTTTGGGAAAACGTTGTTGTGCCAGTTTTTATGTTCAAGAGTAGTTCGTTTTCTGTTTCCGCCATTTTTGTAAGAAGGTTTACTGTATTAAGTGATAGTGTTTTATGATTAGCCATTACGGTGCGCAATTTTGTTGTCTTTCAGTATTCAACGTGTTAAATAATTCAATAAGATCTTGAATGCCCCGCACCTCCCCATTACAAAGGGATCTCCTATGTCAGATCGGTCGCTCAAAATCTTGAAACCGCCTCCACGTACTGCTCTCCAGTTGAACAGTTTAAATTTCTTACCCAATACTAGCTGGGTAACAGCGTGGAACAGTTTTTATCGACGAAATAAGTTCCTTATTATCGATCCTTCAATACCTATAGGTGGAATGAACCTCCCTCGTAAGAATGTACTCTGTTAAATCGGTACCGAACTGAAGTAGGCAGATGTAACTACTGGAAGTACAAATGGGTATTGACACTAGATCAGTCATATGATTACGGGAAGTTATCCAAACAATGGATCACATAGTTACAGAGTGTCCCCTGTGCTGTTGTTTTACGGAGGGATTAGCTAACATAAATAGAATCAGTGAGGCATGTCTTAAATGGCTTGATGGATTTTTAAAAAGCTAGGTAGCTGAGAATTTATTAATTAAATCTTAAAAATGACTGTTTATTGAAATATTAATACAATTGATTTTGAGATAGATTTTTTTTAATTAAAATCAGATATATGATTCATCTTACCTTCCATCTGACTGTAATGTGGTATCGTCAGCTAAATTCCTTGGTATTGTAGTTGACGCCAGCCTTACATAGCGTGAGCATGTTAACCAATTGTTACCTAAACTCAGCAAAGCCTTATTTACCAATAATTTCACTATCTCAAGTAGGTGAATCACACACTATAAAGCAGGTTTACTATTCATATTTTCATTCAAGTGAGTAATATAAAGTATTTATAATGCACAAGAGGGTTTTACGAGTCATGACATGGTCTTCAGTTAATGATTCATGTAGGAGGCATTTCAAGACTTTGAATATTCTTCCCTTCTCTCTACATATTTCATTGTATAATGTTTGTATTCTCTAATTTGGAAATGTTTTACAGTAAAAATAACTATCACCCACATTTTACCCTAAATAAATCTATATTACAATATCCAGTCCACAAAACTTCATGTTTTGAAAAAAACCCTTTTTACAACTGCATCACTCTATTTAATCATCTTCCTGCAAATATTAGGAAAGAGGGGTCTAAGAGATCAATCAAATGATCATTTTCTGATCTATTGCATCTAAAGGGTTATCTAATTGCACACTGTTTCTACAGTGTCAATGAGTTCCTAACAGCAGCATCAGGATGGAATACTTAGTTATTAGTTGAATGATTTGTTTTATCTTAACAGAGATAGTTCTAGAGCTCATATATAATTTTTAATATCATATATATATATGTATATATGTATATTGTTTTGTTATTATATTTTATTATTATTAGGTTAATTTCAAACTTTGCATTATGCCACTTGTATTTTTTACATATAGAAATCTCAACCTTAACTGCATTCATGTATTTATTTATAAGGTGATATAGACGCAGAAATAATAAATAAATACAGTCGTTATTTTAAATGGATGTAAATAAACTTTGCAATCCAGCTATTCCAAAAGTGTTCTCAGTATATTGGTGAATATAAACAATACCTCTGATTAAGTTGATATTTTAGAAAATTTACATGAAAGACAACAAAAAAAGTAAATCAACAGTACAACCTCGGTTATCCGGCCTAATTTGGCAAAGATCAAACGGGATAGGATAAAAGCCGGATAAAACATAAGTCATAAATAACTTTTTGTTTTTATTGGAGATACACGTTTAGTGTATCTCCAATAAAAGGTCAGTCTTGGGGCCAGTACTATTCATTCTCCTTACTAATGACATGCCCAACTGGCTGGGAGATATCTGCTACACTGTTATGTACGCAGATGACACTGCCTTAACGATAGCAAATAAATCAACAGAAATACTCCATCACAACACATCAACTTACTTCAACAAAACTAAGCAATACTGTGCCAGTAATGAACTTGTTTTTAATGAGAAAAAAACAGTGCAAATGACCTTTAGTAACCTCCATAGACATAATGACACACCCTTGCCAGACCTGAAAATTAATACTAACACCAAATATCTAGGCACAATTATTGATGACAAACTAACATGGAAGCCACATATTGAGCAACTATGCAAAAAACTGTCTGCTGGAAACTATGTTATACGAAGAATTAAACAAATAAGTGGCTTGGACACAGCTAAGACAGCGTATTTTGCTCTATTCGAGTCTCACCTAAGATATGGCATTGCCACTTGGGGAGGTACGTCCAAAGGAAATCTAGAAAGAATCCTGATCAATCAAAAGAGAGCAATTAGATGCCTTGCAGGCCTAAAGTACCAAGAAAGCTGTCGTGAACACTTCATAAACCTAAAAATACTGACAGTTGTATCTCTCTACATTAAAGAAGTGATTCTGCACACGTTAAATCATACATCTCAGCAAAGATTTTGTGACCTACACCAATACAGTACAAGACGTGGCGGGGACTTCCCACTGCCTGCTCACCACCTAAGCCTCTACAAGAAGAAACCGTCATACAAAGGAGCCACCTTCTTTAACCACCTACCAGGACACCTCAAGAACCAGCCCTCCCACCGATTCGGGAAACAATTGACTCTGTGGCTCCAAGAAAGGCCTTTCTACACTGTAGAAGAATTTACCAATGGCTGAATATTGTTTCTAACCAATCATAAAAGCAAAATGTATTTATTTTAATCAATAATGACGCAATGTACTAATCTCTAAGATTATGTCAATAAAGTTTATTGTCTATTGTCTATTGTCTATTAGTAACTAATAACAGACAGCACGTGTAAGCGGAGCACCTACAATTGCATGTTACGCAACACGTTCTGCAGCAATTGTAATGAAATTAACGATGTTTATCACTATCACCAACTTTGATGCTGCTTGGTGTGTGAGTGTACGTAAAATGAACTGTTCCACTTCCGCCACTTGCTAAATACTCTTCCAGCCAGCCACATTGAACAAAAGTAAACAACATTGCCAGCTTAAATCTTTAGGTGCATTATTAAATTAATACGCAGTAACAAGCGACCGTTTGTCGAGAGAGGGTGACTAGTCAATACAGTGCCTGCAATTTTCGAAATGCAACACCGAAACACTTGTGTACGACATTTGTGTTTCAAAACTAAAAGGCGCTTACGATTAATCGTAATTTTATCTTGTAAATAATTTTTATTGTTATCTACTTGCTGGACCGGATGACACGGACTGCCGGATAAAGCGAGGCCGGATGATCGAGGTTGTACTGTAGACTCAAAAAGTTATCTAGACAATTTTACATAAATCAGAAGAAACTGATAAATCTTAAATGGGCAACAGCAAATCAAATTCATAGTACTAATTAAGTTACATGCAATAATAAGAATGATAATACTTTTAAATTATGGTTATTAATAAATTATAGTATTAAGGATGTAGTAAAATATACTGGCCTAATAACATTTAAACGAGATCAGTTTTTTATTTATATAATGCAACAGAATTTAATAAATTAATACATATCATGTGAGAGCTATAATTACTATGAGTACAAATTAAGGTGAAAATTGTAATTGATTCGGGCAGTGGTTGAAGAGGTTGTTTAGAATGTATCTCTAAAAAAAGATAGAGAAAAAAAGTGTTATACTTAATTAAACATTAAGTAATGATATAATGTAAATAAAATAGACTATACATTACAAGCTGAAATAAGTAAGATTATAATAGCTGTCAAATATGAAATGGATAAAATAGTAATTGACTCATAATTATGCTTATAAAAAAGAGTAAACTGAATACTTTAATTAAAGATAAAATTAATTAATCAAATATTAAACACTTCAATCAATAATATTAATTAATAATTAATATTATTATAATATGTGTATTTAACAAGTAATTGCATACATATGAATGAAACAATTAATCATTCAATACCGGCGTGGTGACTCAGTGACTAAGGCTTCGGAATGTGGAGTGCAAGGTCCAAGGTTCGTATACCCACTGAGCCAACGGTTGGTACTTCACTCGTTGAATAAAGTTCACACACAGGCTTGCAAGCCCATGTGAACTAGCGAGTGAAGTTTTTTTAAAATATAAAAGATAATCATTTAACCACAAAATAAGTATTTTTAAAAAGTTAAATAAGAAAAGTGAATGAATGAATGTTTAGATAAATAAATAAATAAAATAATGAAATTTACTCTACATAATAAATTAACATCTTATTTGGCAGTGGGAAGCTAGGTCAGCCATCCGAGGCCACCATGCCTCTACTCCTGATCTTGTCCACCCACAGCACTCCGTTGTTGATGGTTTATGTGCTTCTCACGCCATACAGACAGGGCGTTACTGCCACTCACTGAAACACAGTCGCCCTCTGTGTTGTCAGTGTCTTTACATATAGTAAAGCCTTTCAGTTTTTTCTTGGCACTGAAAACATGGCGAAGAACTTGGTAGCTTGGGAAGCGGACTACTATAGAGCAATGTCTTCTTACCATCAGGTCCTGGCATCCGCTATTTGCCGACACATAGTGACTGGCTGATGGCGGCCATCGGTATATCCAGACGCTCCCCTCACAAACCAACAACCAGTATATCAGTGTTTTCACCAGCAACCTCCTCAAGCCCAAATATCAACACATTGTTTCTACACTGATAATGCTCCAGCTCATACGTCTTTACTTCCAGTTTGTCTAGTAGAGGGGTATCTCATCACGAAGTTTACAGAAATGAGAGCTGACCGCACTGCTGTTCGATTACTGAACAGCATGAACTCAGTCAACTTTGTGATAAATCATTGGAAGACGTCGTCACCTGACAAATACTTGGGGACACAGCTTTCCACGAGGGCACAGTCAAATTTCTCACTAGATTTATTATGAGCTGGCATTGTTGTAGCAGTCTCACTTGTAGCAGACGATGCAGATAACGAGTGCCGAACTTTGCTCCTTTTATCAGTGGCTGCAGATAAAAGGGTACCTTAGTGACTGTATGTCCAGTTTAAAGTATTGAGGACACTTAAATTATCTATGGAAAAAAATATATTTTACAAGTGAAGTCAAACAGAAGTTTTGGAAGCGTTTCTATATTTTTTTCCACCTTTTATAAAAAATTTCAAAATCCACATAAATCTGTTCTCCCAAATATCAGTGGGAGCAAACGTTATGCCACACCAACAATCAACTAAAGCTGATAATAAAATGGGATTGCGCACACAAATAGGGAGGCCCACATTTGCCTCTCAAGTAGCTGGACCGTAGTGAATGTGATAGTACTATACAAAATAATGGTAAGTAGACATGAACCATCTAATTATTATAAATGTTGGATATACTAATTCACAAGATCTCACTGACAATCATAATTATCAGCAAATAACATCTAAATAATGTAAATAGTGTTTTGAAAATTTCTGAATTGTTTTATTTATAATTTATATTTTATTCCAAAATTATTTGATTTGGAATAAATCTGATTCTTACCTTCAGTTGGCAAGCCTGAACACCCGGGTGTTCAAAAAGTCTGGAACCCCCTTAATATTTTACTGTATAATATGAATAAACACAGGACAATGAAACTTTAGGATTACGTCCTCACTGTGGTTACTGACTTTTGGGCCATCTTAAGTGTCCTCTTTCGCTTTGGAGGGACGTCCTGTGGATGAAGTCTAAAAAATCCTGAATCTAAGCATAGGTCGAGTTATACCTCATTTTAAAGGTCATTGTTAGAGGAACAGATTGCCGCAACCCCGACTGAAAAAGGACTATTCGTTTGGAAATAGTAGCCTCTCAAAGTTCTAATTAGGCCATACTTTTAAAGGCTATTATTTCCAAACGAATATGCCTTTTTAGTCGGGGTTGCGGCAATGTATTTCTCTAACAATGACCTTTAAAATGAGGTGTAACTCGACCTATGCTTACATTTAAGATTTTCAGATTTCCTCCACAGGACGTCCCCCCAAAGCGAAAAAGGACAGTTTTAAAATGACCATAAAGTCAGTAACTACAGTGAATCCTAGAGTTTCATTGTTCTGCGTTGATTAATAAAATAAATATTAAAGGGGTACCAGATTTTTTGAATAACTGGTATATTAGATATGTGTATTTCTCCACTTTATAAAATCAATTTTAGAAAGAAAAAAAGTTTAGTACTGTTTTATTTCAGTTGTAGAATTCATTTTCATTTTGTTCATAATTACATTTTCAGTAAAATAAATACAATCAATATAAGTATTATGCCTTATTTTATGAAGTATAAAGATGGACAAAGAAGAACACTTTAGTGAGAAGCCATCTTTAATAACACACGTCTGAAAAGACTAATAATTAGAACATTTAAAAAGGAACAGACTATGTGACAGTAAATTACTAGATTAAAAAATATAATTTTGAATTAATTGAACTACTTCTACAAATCACTTAGCTTCAAACAAATATAACATACTAATATACAATTACAAATTACGAGCACAATGACACATAGGCTCCCTTGGATGTGATCTGTGAGAAGGATATGAAAATGACATATTAAGTAAAAATAAATATCAGACAGTAAAAAATAAAAAAAAAAAACCAAACAAAGTAGCTAAAATATGATGAGTGGTAATTTGGTTACGAAAACTAGTTGATCATACCAAAGAGAAGAAAGTGTGATGCTGGAACATAACAAGAAATGGAATCAAACACATTTTTCAACTATTTAACTTTTTAACTTGTGTTTTATTATATCAAAGCTTTGTATTTAAATTGTTCCACCAAATCAATACATAGGGAAAAGGATTTCCTTTATCTGTTATTTAAATGGGTTCGACTATTAAGTAGCAACAAGTAACAGTTAATTGTCAATGTTAACTGTTTGTTACTCATGCAAGACAGTATCACCATCATGATGAACGCAAAATCTTCATTTTATTTAAATTGTTAATTTTACAACTTGTTTTCTCTTTTTTCTTACATTCATAATAACACTTAAGAAAATATACGATAATTCAAAAGTTCATTACTTAAAGGTTGATTAAATAGGATTTGGAATTAGCAATATTTAGAGATAAAAAATTAAAATAACAAATCTTTATTGGAAGATAATAGGTTAAAAGCAGGTAGACTTCAGTATCTTTATTCATTGATCAACAAAATACATTGAAATAGCCAGAGTCACAATATATTTTTAAAACTAAGTCATCCTCACTTATTTACACAATACTTAAATGAGATTCAAGAAATTCCTTGACTGTTTAAAATGGGTTGCTCATAAGCCAGAACAATTTTAATCTAAAGCTAGGTACATCAGCTGACAGTCTTAAAGATTCAGGCAGCTTATTAAAAAATCGTATGCAATAAATTTTGAAAGAACTGCCCGATAAAGCCAACCTATTTCATGAATAACTAGAGTATATTTATGGACCTAATGCTTTATTTGAAATTCGTTAATGTTTGATTTAGTGTAAAAAAGTATATAGTATATGCAAAGATTAACCATTGTGCAAATCCCAAGATCCACAGAGTTCTGTAAGTAAACATTAACCCGTTGATTAGCACGTTAATAAATCTATTTAATGAAGAAATGTAACAGTTGAAAAGGCTGTGATTCAGTTTATATTTCATAGTAACCTTTTTTTAATTTTCCAGGAAAACAACTATGTTGCTAGGCAGACAGCAACACTTCTTGAGACATTCCCCACTGTGTGTGAACAAGAAGTCCTTCAGTGCTTGGCTATAGCTAAGGGAGACCTCACTAAAGCTGCACAACTTATCTTTGATCGGCAAGAAATGGGCGAGAGCTTGACGTCAGCATCAGTTCTACAGATGGGAACACACAATCAGAAATTAGTTGTGGATGATCAAGAACTTAAAAATCGCATCATACAGCGTTACTCATTTGTTGATAAGGATGATGATGTGCGTGAACACCGGCCAGTAGCCCCAAAGTCTGTAAGTTACACTATTTTAATGTAATATGCAAGTTTGAGAAAGAAGTAAATTGGATCAGGCACATTATATTTGAGCAATCAATTGAAAAAAACTGCTTTTCAAATCTTATTGATTTTTCAAATTGCTGATAGGTACAGTAGAATCTTGATAGTTTGACACTTGATACTTCAACAATCCTTATACTTTGGCCCAAGCCAAAGCAAGGTGACGAGGCAAAAATTATTGTCTTTGGCAGGCTGTGCATGATTTAGCCCAGTGCAAATCAATGAAATAACAGTGTCAAAATGAATAACAGTTCAAAATTACCAATTTTTTTGACATTAAGTTACTGTACTTTGTAAGTACTGTACTGTCTACACTTCAATAACTCCATACCAATTCAGTAACACTAGTATATAGCTTCTTGTCAGATTTATTAATTTTTAAACTATTAATGAAGAAATTACAGTTATATTTCCTTATAAAAATTGTTTTTTTCCTTTCATGTTTGCCAATCATTCCTTATAGTTCGACATTTTGATACTTCAACACACCCATAGTTCACAAAGGGTCGAACTATTGAGGTTTTACTGTACAATTTGGATATTTAGAAAAGGAAACTTATAATTATGATATAATCTCATCACACATGTATGAAATTAGCATGTAAAATATTATTAACATTAAAATTTAAGGCTTTAGCACTTAAAGACAAATTTGGTAATTAATTTTCATAAATAGAACTGACTTCTGATATAATTGTTTTTACATGAAAAAATACCTATCCAATTATGGAGTGGAGAAAATTTCAATTTTGAATGAAACCTCATTGAAAGTTGGATATCTTGTGTGTTACTTTGTCCAACGTTTTGCACTACTCAGTGAGTACAGTGGGCACCAACTGTCCTTCCATATTATCCAGGCTGTTATTAATACATATGATTTTGATGATCATATTAGTTATTAAATTATTCACAAACTTATTTTGCAAAGTACATTTTGTAATTGAAGCGCCTTACATATAATTTAGCTAATCCTACAATAGTTATGAATTAAGCAGTATTGCTTCTAAAGGTTAGACTCAATACTGCTTAATTGAGGCGACATTATCGCCAAAAGCCGATAGTGGGAATACTAATCTAACTCACCGCAAGAGGCGAGTGCCAGAAGCTTGAAGCCAGTAGGATGCATTTTTTTGTAGCCAAGAGGCCATCCCTAAATTAGGTAACACCTGAAGGGAGGGAGGGGGATTTTCGGCAGTGTTATGCACTGTTACGGGGGAGGGTTGGGGGTTACAAGCAGCATTACATACCTATTAAACCTCAACAATTTGTTTGAATTCATTCACAAAATTTGATGATTTTTTTCCTTAACCCTTATCACACCATAAGCACATATACGCGCATATATTGAATTTGCTCTAAACGCCGTAAGCGCATATACATGTAACAATTACAAAAATAATATTTTCGTAGTAATGTTTCTAATTTAATTCAGTAGTGCATTTGGTTTATGGGCGGTGACTCATGAGAGACACATTGTGCGACTCGCAACCTTCTGTTGGCCTGTCAATCACTACGAGACTGGTTTTTGTCTGGAAGCGCATATACGAGCTGAGCGGTTGTCCGCCGCCTCACCTCTTTTAAACTGTGTATTTAGTTGTTTTTATCATTACTTTAGTTTAACATATGTTAGTAATTTATTAGTTTTAAGTGTCATAATGAATTTTGATTTTGTGGAAGGTACTAAATACATTGTATTCAAGTTCTATATGTATTTACTTATTTTTTATTATGTGTTATGTGCAGGCCCTGTCTTTATCAGTTTATGTAGAAGTAAATGTACTCAATTATAAATATTTTATTAATAGTAATAATATTTTGTATTGATTCATACTTTGTAAGTGATCTATGCCTGAGGCTTACTTTCAAGTAAAAGTTTGCTTATTTACATATTCATATATAAGAAAAAAAAGTTAAAGTAAGCTAATAAAAGTTTCAAAATGTTCTATCTTTTATTTTCCTGTACAGAACAATAAAAAAATAAGCAAATAAAAAATATAATTTTGATTTTTTAACACTAAATTAGCGCTTAATGGAAAATAGGCATTGTATAAATGGTGCTTTAAGGGTTAAAACACAAGATTTTAAAGTTACTAATATATTCTCCCTTTATTAGGAATAGTTTTTTAATTAGCATAATACCTGTTGGTATTTTCCTTATTAGGAAACAAACAGAATAAAGTCTAAGTAATGATTATCATAAATCAAACTATACATGAAAGTGGACGGAAAATATTAGAGGAAGTGGATGGAAAAAATTAGAGGAGAGGGTTGTTGACAGCGTTACGTAATTTTTTAGGGGGGTTTAATATTACCAATACAAGTCCGTTACATGGAGGAGAGGGGGGGCCTGATTAGGCCGATTTTAGCGTTATGTAATTTAGAGATGGCCCCTAAGTAAATCAAAGAGTTATCAGCTCACGGCTCAGAAAGAAACTATAAAATATGTTTATTTAATAGTTTTATTTTTAATTACTTTATTAATTATAAATATTGTGTTAACTTATTTATCATATATCTGTGATCATTACAGATTTGTACAGAAAAATACTTCAAAAAACAAATTCAAAAGTATCAATTTGAATTATTTAATGATAAAGTAAAAGTGTGAAATTTACAAAATTATTTTTTTACTTAACTTTTACTCACAATTGGAATGTATAATATAAGTATATTGTAGATTTGTAGAGTACAAATTACAAAATAAAAAATATATATATATCTAAAACAAGTTTATCTGTAACAATCAAAACTTCATAGAGGCTTGAAAAATACAGGGTTTCCGAAAAAGAATGCCCTGATTTTGAATGGGTGTAATTTAATAACTATTCAAGATATTTAAACGATTAAAACGTCAAATTGAAGAGAAAAGAACAAAGTTTTTTCTCATACCTTAATATGTTTCGATGTGTGGTCCGTTTGTTCCTCTGCAGATATCAAATCAGTATTCGATTTCTCGCCATGTGTTGTGCAGCATCTCAGGTGTAACAGTAGCGATCGCTGCCGAAATTCGCGCACGCAGATGTGGCAAGTCCCGAATCTTTTCGGCATAAACAATGTTCTTTACGTAGCCCCAAAGAAAAAAGTCCAAAGGGGTCAAATCAGGACTCCTGGGAGGCCAGGGAATGGGCGCACCCCTGCCTATCCAACCATTTGGAAACTTGTTGTTCAGTATATCGCACACTAATTGAAGGTAATGAGGCGGCGCGCCGTCTTGCATTAAAATTACTCGTTCACCGCCTTGTGCTTCAATATCGTCAATTTGGGGAAACAAAAATTGTTCTAGCATATCTAGATAAATGATGCCATTAATTGTTTTTTCGGCGAAAAAGAAAGGGCCTATAACTTTGTCATACAGCAACCCACACCACACGTTCACTTTTGGGGAATCGCGTACATGTTCCTGCACAATGTTAGGCTGTTGGGAACCCCAAATACGACAATTATGACGATTTACAACACCACTTGTGTGAAATGTTGCTTCGTCTGAAAACAGCACTCTTTTCAGAAAATTAGGATTGTCATCAATTTCGTTCAGCATAAAAGTAGCAAAGTCTGTTCGCTTGGGGCGATCGGCAGGGTTTAATCTCATGTCTTAACTGAATTTTGTAGGCATGGAGCCTCAATCTCTTACGAATAACATCGTGGAGTGTCGATTTAGGTATGTTTAACTGAAGGCTTCGTCGAACAGTCGATTTTTTCGGGCTTCTAATGCAAGATTATCGGATTTCTTCGACTTTGTCATCACTTGTTTTTGGCCGGCCAGGTGAATGTCCTTTCAACACACTCCCGGTTTCACGAAACTGGTTAAACCAGCGACGAATTGCTTTGTCATCGGGCGGATTTAGGCCTCGATACGTCACTCAAAACCGACGCTTCACACTAACAAACGATTTCAATTCTGCGTACCACAGAACACACTGTGCCTTCTGTTGCGTGGTGAACATTGCACTGATGACTGGCGGGCGTGTTGTGGCAATGGCGGCCTGTCACTGCACAACAATTCTGCGCATGCCAAGGTCAACGCTCACTCCCATGCCACACGGAAAACAAAACTTTGATCTTTCCTCTTCAATTTGACGTTTCAATCGTTTAAATATCTTGAATAGTTTTTAAATTCCACCCATTCAAAATCAGGGCATTCTTTTTCGGAAACCCTGTATATAAAATAAAAAAATATATACTTTAAAGCAGCTTGTAAAATCAAATAAAAAAAAAATAAATAAATAAATTGGGTGTGCGTCGGACCACACGGTGAAAGTTATACTTCTTTGGCCATTCTCATACACCCTCTCACGCACACAAACAGACAGGATATATAAATGAAATATAAGACATTTTTCAATATTATTCAATATATTTATCTTCAATATATTATACGTGACTTCATTATTATATTATACACCTATATTATCATTATCAGTAATTTCTTCGATTAAATTTCTTCGATTAACAATCGATTAATCGATAGTTCTTAAAAATTTGTTCTTACTTTTCAGCGTGACGCGGTTTCTCGACCAACATCCCATCCCAAAGTGTCTAACGGGCGCAAAGAAGTATAACTTCAAAAATTTATACTTTTAAAAACGCTGGTAATAAATTTGTTACTAAAGAGGAACAACATACTAATACACAATAAATTAACTATTTTGTGCAAGAAAAAAATTTTAGTTACAATTTCAACATTATTATATCAGTACAATAGCAACTAAAATACCCGTTATTTAATAGTTGTAACATTGTAAAAAATTGATTTGGTTAGCTTTTAGAGTGGCATTGCACATGCTCAGGTGCAGGTAGCCCAAGACAGAGTACAAAGGAATTGCAGTTTGATAAAAAAAATTGTGGGTACCAGCTGTTTTGAGCAAGTGGGGTAAAATCAAAGAAAATGAGTCATCTGATAGAAACGCTTAGCTAAGTTGAATAGTTAAAATAATTTAATCGCTACTCCTGGCTGTATTCCACCAGAGAGATCTAACTGGTTGAAGATTTACCAGCAAATGTTTTGCTATAAAAATACCATCTTCAGCTATCTAAAAGTAAAGTTTAAATTAACCACAGGTTGTATCTTACACAACACACACATAAAAAAATTATTATTTAATAATAAAAAAGGACATGGCTTTTGAAACACATAAACACCAGAAACAACAATTGACACTGGCAGTAGTAAATAGACTACACGGTGTTACCACTTTGAGAAATAACTATGTTGATCCAGAGGCTTACAATGAGCCACAGTCTCTTCATACTGTCCACAAATATATCTGTAAATAAATATGTTATGCCTAGTAAAATAAAATTTTTTTAGGAACCAAAGAAACTTGTGCGCTACAGAGATAGCAAGATTGTTAGCATGAAAGGCGAGCGTTACACTGAAGTGAAAAAAGATGAAGAAGAAGAGAAAAAGAGCTCTGCTGGCCAAAAATCGGCAAGGCAGAATAGATTCCATTGATGACACGCTGACGAGTGTTCGGCGGTTGTCATCGTGAGTTCCTGACATCTGCTGTGCCCCCATCCTTATCCCTAGTCCTCCGACCTTTGTCCCTGGTGCTTTAACCATAAGCGCCTCCATAAAGTGCTCAATCACTTCTTAAGTGCACAAGTTTTGTTCCTTTTTGTTATTGTTGTTAGTATAATAATACTATTAAATGAATTTAGTGGCTGTAAAACATTTTGCACATTTTGCTTAAAAGTGTTAATTATGTTAGACGTGTAAAATATAAAGTTGTTAGTATTTCTTGCCATTTATTGACTTTAATTAGTATAGAGTTTTCCATAACAGTTATTGTGATAGCTTTTAATACATGAGTCTGGTAAACATCTAGGCTTGTGTTGTACTCTCAAAGACTTGCTTATGGAAAACCTGTAAAATACAGGAAGGAGACGGAAATATCAAATTTGCCTTGAAGAGTATCGATAGGTTGGTTGCAGGTTCATACTTTAGCCAAAAAGTACACACTCACTGACCAAGTATCTTCCCTTCACACACATACTCAATTATTTGAGATTCTACGGTTTAGTGTCAAAAGTCAATTGAAGTAAATGTTTTTTCGTTGTAAAAACGAAATTTTGTTCATCAGGTGAGTAATAACAGCCAATTAGTGCATAGAAGGAGTGATTTAGCTCCTCATGCTGGCACATGGTTTCAACCCCAGGTTCACTGCCTAGCCTATTTTATGTACCTACCAATTAATGTTCCATTATGTCACTGTCAAACATCCTACTCCATATGTTCATCAGCTGTTCATCTAGTAGAAATAGGTAAGGACATAGTTAACCATGTTCTTTTCTAACCGCATTATTACTTTATCTTTAGAACTATTTTAACTTTTATGAAACAGTATGTCGGTGATGGTAAATTTAAATTTTTATCAAGGACTAGAAGGAATGAAGAAATACTAAATACCATTTTCATGACATTAGCTTCTAGTTTTAATTATTACCATACATTTGAGCATTTATCAGACACATTGAAAACTTTCCTTAATTGACTGAAACTTAGGAATTAAATCCATTCTTTTGCCATCACTGTCATAACAATGGAAACGGTAACAAAAATTGTAAAAAGCTTTTTTTAATATCTTACACTAAAAATTAGCTTAAATCACAATGCTTTTGGTGTCTTGGACACTTTATTATATTCTGTTAATAGAATATCAATAATTATTCCGGTATAATTATTGAGGTTAGGTTACCGGGCATTACTCTTGGTGCAGAAATTATGTGTAGAGCAAGAGGCACCCCGAAAGGCGAACAACCCGGCTGGAATACTACTAGCCTTTTGCGTTCACTCGGTCAAAAGACTGTTCTAAAAACATTAGTCGCGCACGTGCAGTATACATATACAGGAAGTTTGGAAATTCTGTAGCCAAACATCAGGATTTTGTTCAAGACATGAATATAAATAAAACTTGTTATTAAACAGTATGGTCTATCTTGTTTCCTTAACCGTGTCCCTGTATGTTAGTACAGTAATTTGTATTCAACAAAAAATATATCTCAGGAACCATAAATGCCTCAGGTCTTAAGATTTGCTTACTTACTAATGCTAATATTACGTAAATAGCCAATTATTTGAAATGATTTATGTGAAATCGTTTGAGAAATATTTATCTTACATTTTAAATTTAAAAAAATCATGAACAAAAACCGCTGACTGTAAAATATTATGAAGTATTTTTGTTTTTTTCGATGTGCCGTATGATAATTGTTTACACAGTTATATAATTTAATATTCCACTGTTATTTTATAAACACAATTACTTAAACTAGGCCTACTAATAAATAGTTTATATGAAAAATGTTTCTTTAAATTAAATTGCTTACAGTTACTCTACGGGAAGCTCACTAACTCCACAATCGACATCGTCGTCTTCCTCTGAATCAGAAGATGTGTCACTATGAAGTTTTATGATGAACTGTTCCATGCCAATATCCCACATATACTTTTCTTCAATGTATTTTTTCTCCTGGTCCGTACATACTTTGGACCACTGTTCCTCAGAAATGTCATTGAAGGCCTCAGCGGCTAGGTGAATAATGTAATTAATTTTGAATGTAGTATTTTCAAGGCTTCCAAATTGAACGAATCTAGATCACACACTGGCTTTTTCCTGTTCACATTTTTTTAGGCGTAAAAAATGCTGGTGGAGTAATTTTTACATCGGAGGAACTTTCTTTCAGAATTCTTTCTACTGATCGCCTGGAAACTTTAGTGGCTTCAACAACTTTATCTATTATTATTGACTAATTTATTTCCCTTCTTGAATATTACAAAAATAACTATATACAATGAAAACTATTTCCCTACCTTGACTGTGTAGAACAGTTCCTTTACCATCTAACTTAGTAATGATAATACCTAATAATCGTTATTAATATATCCACTATTATACACTCAATAGAAACTTAATACTAGTAATCATTAATTAACTCAATGTATTCAACAGTCAACATAATTGCACTAATCAATAAAAATCACAGTTAACTTTAACAACTAACGGTGTTAATAAACTGACAAATACTTGACCGTACGGAAAGAGAGACCGCCCAAATAAATAAATCTACAATGAAAAAAAGGATTCTATGAAACAACGCAGTAAATACTGCCTTTAAACCCACCTCTCAGTTTCCGGGAATTCAATGTTTGCAGGCACGTTAGTACACAAAAGGCAGGCACGTTAGTACACAAAAGGTAGGCGAAATGAGTAGTAGCGCGGCTCGTCTTCTGGGATGCCTCTGCCTCTACCTGAGTTTGAAGGCTGTTACTAAGAAACGAAGCGACCTATGAAGAATCCAGTCACATCGTTGTTTTTTTCGTTTAATTTTACATTAAAGGACATATGAATTTAAAATTTTATTTTTTATCCTAACTAGAACAAAAGCAATACCATAATTTTTACTAGTTTTCACTGTGCACCAACTTATCTATTCCCGATAGGACCACCAACAGATTTTTCCCTGACTCTGGTACGGTAGTCATATTAAACCATTGATCCCTAGAGAGGGCTTCTTCTAATGTCTTATCCCAGAATAACATGAATACATATGATCACTCTCAGAATGTTTGCAAAATACATTAGTGCAAAACCAAAAATTAAAAAAAATTAATTAGGCTTCTTTTAGTTATAAAACGTAATAACCAAATATAAACCAAAGAAAGATTCAGCATCCGTTTGTTGTAATACTAACATTTTCAGGACCATGAAATAGAATAAAAAATACATGTAAATTCTACATGCTATGATAGCCAAGCAAGACTTACAGTTGTGCTACTATGTATAGCAGTCAAATGTGTATGCATGTATTGAAGTAGTAGAATAGTCCAATTACTATCATAATTTGAATTTATTTGTTTCAGATTTTACAATTCAACGTTTAGATGCTCTTTAAACAGTTTTCCACTTTGCTAAAATAGCATGAAGAAACAGTCTTCACATTATTTTAAATCTCTTGTAATCTTGAAATATAGTAGTAAATAATTATTTTTATTTTATTATGTAGTCAGAGAACAAAACTGGAAAAATTATATTGTCAAGTAGTTTTTGACTTTTTGTTGACACTAGATTTGCAATGCAAGGATTTACTTTATATGAATTTTTAAACAGAAATTGAATTTAAACAAAATGAATTTGAGATCTGTGCTTGTAAGCCATTTACCTCGTTTGCTTGTTTGAACATGAATTTAATGTAAATTCTAGTTAATTTCATGTTTCCATGTGTACATGGCTAAAACCACAAATCCATTAATGTTGGTTGAATGAAATTCCTATTCAAAAATGCCAATTTGATACATACCTTGAATTGTAGATCGTCTATTCCTTAGTATATTCTAAGGAAATGTCTGTATTGCATTTAAAGAATATCAAACAAAACCCAAAATTACATTAGCCAAACAGACTAGTGTGTTAAATAGAACACATGATTTCTTGTCCATGATTAACCCCTGACTTGTTGCATGGTTTCCAAGTTATACAGTAGAACCTCGATACCACAAATCTGAAGGGGATTTAAAAATATTTGTGTTATCGAGGTATTTGTAATAGCAAGGTTTGTGGTAGTGAGGTTAAAATGGGCAAAATTTGTAGTATAGTGGTTTACTGTCATAATTAACAATTTGTTCTACTGTATAGTAATACAGTAGAACAAACTGTTAATTAATTGTAAATTTAATTAATGCACTACTTACTGCAGTAACTGCATTGATCAAATTTTTCTAAAAATTCAAAACTTTTTTCTTTTCACGAGATACGCTAGCCAAATTGTCGATCGCTCTGGACGCACAATAGAATCAAATTAAATCTGTACTGTCTAATGCCATCTGCAATTCCAGAAATTGCGACAAACTAAATTTGAGTTTTCCTGTTTCGGCAGAAATTAATTGGAAATATAAGTTCATTTTACTAAGGTTTGACGACGGGAATTCATCTTATAAAAGTCAAATTCGAGTTATAAGAGGTGTTTGGCTCTTGATATGTGCTATAAAGGATTCTCGTTGTCTTAAAAATCAAACAAAATTCGTGTTACTGAGGTAGTTGGTTCTTAAAATTCATGTTATAAAGGTACTTTTAACATTGAGTGTTATGTGAGGTTCAAGGGGATTTTTAAAAATTCGTGCTATCGAGGATTTTGTGCTATGAGATTTTTGCTATCAAGGTTCCACTGTATATGAATGTAATGAAAGCTTACATAAAATTCATATTTAATCGTGCAATCGACATTGATTGTCTGCAGATCAAGGGCTAAGCAGTCCTGCTCTAGTTTTGAGAAAATTAATAACAGGTATTCTTTGGTCTCGGTCTGTAAGTATATGTGCCATCCCATACAGTACCTCAGAATCTGGCTGCCATGGTCTCTAGACTAACCAATCAGTAGTGCTCACTTGGTTCGAGCTGGACTAATTCTTTTCCTTACAAATTTGTAAAATGTTTTATGTACATCGGGTGAATGGGACAAGTTGTGTGACACGAGTACAGTATATGTCTTTCATTAACTCAAGCTTCCTTTGATTTATTCCAAAACGTTCATAAAAAGTTTCTACACTATAAGCCAATATTGCCAGATTGCTTGGGACCGGCTATTATTGAACTTGCTGATTGCAAAAGTACTTATATTTACAAAAAATGTTTCCTTTTGATTGATTTGTCTTCCGGTATCAATCAAACTATATAATGACAAAATGATTGCTTTTCCTTAAAGGCTGTTAAATTCTTAAGAGAACAGGTTATTTTATTTTTGAAGTCCACTTTAAAAAGAATGGGTGTTAAAAAGTAATACAAAATTAACACATGCTCTTCGTTTTATTAAAAATCATGGAAACATTAAAAATTCATTAATCAGTTGTGACATAGGATCCAGTCACTGACATCTTCAATATTGGTTTCTTAACTACCAGAAATACACAGCAATAACATTTACATTCATAGTCTGTATATTGAGAACACTTAAACAGAAATAAACCAAACTCTTATCCCATGTCCCGTTGGAACATACACAGAATACTTACTTACTATACATACTAACAGAGACAATAAGTTTTAAATATACTATTGTATTAGTATTTTTAAAACTCATATATTCTCGCTCCTATAAATATACTGCTAATCTTTAGTTTGGTGGCTTTTGACATCGTCTCATGCATTATAATAGTTATTCATCTAGAACTAGATAATTAAGTAAAGATATCTAAAAAGAATTCTCTTTCTTATAGAAAATAAACATTATCCCCCTGTATCCGGTTATTGCTAACTTTTACTTGACGAACTTGAAAAGGAAACAGACAGAAGAAAAGGTTCTGCCCCTAATCAATATAATTTTAATTGGATAATCAAAGATACAGTAAAAGTTTTTAAATAAAATACTTTGTGGGGTTAGGGATTGTGGCATTGAAACTATTACTTTGACATCAGTTAATAACCGTCAAAGAAGACAGACCTCTGATTTTCTGAGTTCTACCGATTGTTGCACATCCGGTTCTGTTACAAAACACAGATTTACAATCTGGTCAGCTCAGAAAATAAAGAGAGGAACTTATTGCTCATTACACTTTATAGATGGTAAAGCAAATCGTAGTAATGAAGATAAGCACTTGCCAAGTAGCTGAAACGTTGTTGACATTGTACATGTACATCTTGTATAGAACAACCTCTCAGGAATCCTTGACAGTGTTTTAAAGGCTATTTTCATATTCTTAAAACTGAAAGATGGAACACTATAAAAGACTTGGGTTGTCAAAACGTTATGATGGACACAAAATAGTGGACATGTCCAACGATCCTTGTCTAACCTATGGAACACTGTAACATTGAGGGACAGCACTTTGCAATTACTTTTTATTTTTGGTATGCCAATGAACAGCTTTTTTCTCTGACTATATAATTGTTTTATTAAATATTTTTTCTTATCAGTATGTATTAATTTTGTCTTATAAGGCTGGGCTCAAAAATCTCCATAAAGTAGTACCTAAATAGCTTAAGAGTTTATGGTAGAATGAAATTTGGGGAAATCAACTGTCAAATTTGTATATCAAAATTTCTCTAATTTAACGGCATGTGTCAACTGTTTACTATATACCACAAACAAATCTGTTGCAGAGCAGATATGTCAATTGTGGTACAAGTATCATATTTTGTTTTTGGTATTTGATATTACAGTAGTAATAAATTTACCGTAAACAAAATTAATTCACTATATGTGGGTTTTTAAATTTAGTAATTTAAGTTCGTGAAGTACATTGTTAATGAATATTCAAAAATTGTTCCTAAGTTATTTTTTAAGTAGAAAGTGACAGTTCAACTACTGTACCGTGAACAGGAGGAGTATATTGTCATCTGACATGCATGGAGGGACTTTAACATTTAGCTAAAGGCAAAAATGGATCAACAATATTGGACCAAGGAGGGAATTTTCGTTTGATTTATCTTATTAATGTTTTGTAATGAAATTGACAACATGCTGCATCAGGACTGGGAGACGGATGGGCGGAACTATGACTCTGCCAAGTAAAAGTTTTGTTTACCATTCACTATCTTATAAATTATTTTACAAATATTATTTATTGAGACATTCTTGCATTTGTATAATGCAGTAGGATTTAAGTTAGTTTCCCTAATTTAGCAATGTGTGTCAATCACATTTCAAGGCTGTCTTTGTAGTTAGTATATTGTTTAGTATTATAGAACTACTGTTGTATCAAAATGTATGATACTGTGTTGGACTCCTCTGAAAAAGATATTACTTTAATTTGGGGAAGAGAAGATAGATCTTAAAATTATATTTAATAGTTTTTAAAATAACTGTAATATAATAATTCTAGATTAGCAAGAAAGGCATACACCAGACAAGCATTTTTGAACAAGTTATTGTAATTTAAATTAATGTTCAAAAAAGCAAAATGGGCAAATGGCTTGTTCTGCTAATCTAGGGTTAACATTGTTCCTATTTCACGAATACTTTTTTGTGTTTTTAAAAAAGAGAGTATCAAACAATTCATTATTTGGTATTAATAAACCTCACTTTTAACAATTTTAGTATTCCAAGAATAATATTTAACTATTTTAATTTTTTTTAATGCAAACAATATTTAGAAATTGACTCAACCCTTCAAGGAATATTCTCCAGCATGTCCAAATTTAATGATGTAATGATTTTCACAAATGTAATGATTTTCACATTAATGAAATGAAAATGGCTTTTTTGACACCACCTTTTGATAAGAAATGTTCATAAGTATTAAGAACAAAAATAATTCAAGGTATTTTATAATGAAGTTATTATTTTTATTTAGTATCAAAATGGCACTTATATAGTAATATTATTCATTCAAATGAAAAAAGAAAAATGCAAGTTTCATAGCAACCTCTTGAACTATCAACAGATAAAACCTTCGTGGTACAGTGTTTGTGACTATTCACTTAACGATGGACATTCCCTTAAGTGTTCTAGCTAATTATTACCACGTTGAATCAGTTACATCAGCTAATCCGTTTATTGTTAGTTTTAAAGATTTTGTTTAAATGTAAAAGTTTTCAAGTGTAAGTTCATTCTCAAATGTTGGGCCCAAATTGCAGTTTTCACAGATCTTAAAAATAAAAACACTACCTCACCATTTTTTCAAGAAAAAAAATTGTCATTTTCTCATTAGAAATATTTATGAATTTAATAAAATTTATGTTATATATTTTCAAAACAATAAACTTGTGATTTGATTAAAAATAATAAGAAATGTATGGTATACAATGGAAATTTTAAGATTAAGCTTCGAAGGGGCAATTACTTTATCCTAAAATGGCAGGCGATATTTTTCTAATTTGTTATAAAATTTATAGAAAAATAGTTATTTACTGTAAACCTACTTAAATTTTGTATCAATATGTTCATAAAGTATTAGGCTACCACATAATATATCAAACATAATTACATTTTGAAATTTGATTTAATAAATCGCGAAAGGAGGGAGTGGGGTATTCCTAGGAAACAATTTTGTGATAATAAAATAAGAAATGTGAGATAGCCAAAATATTCTAAATTTTATCTGGAATCCATAGACACCTAAAACTTAGCGTATTAAGTGTGTACTGTAACAACAGTTATTTGCGGTGCAGCTATCCATAGCGTGCCAATTTGTGAGTTAAGTTATAATATAATAAATTCTACTTAACCACGTTCTTGTTACTCTTATGTTTAACCCTAGATATTTGATCTCCACACATATATCTGATCTGTGTATCTGAACATGAAACTAATGTTAATTTTCATCAGATTCATGTTCAAGCATACAGATGAGGCATATGCCTTGAAATCAGATATCTAGGGTTAAAAGATAAACAATGGGATGAGTTGTATTAGAAAATGAAATGTTTGATACTTTTTTTTAATTCCTTTAGTTCTATATTTGTGTTCAACGCATGTACCTGTTTTTGATGTTTGAACATGACTTCAATGTTGTATTTTTACATTCATGTTCAAGCATGCAAACAGGTATATACTTACTGTCCGCGCAGAAATTATGGATACTCGAGTTCACGATACCATATCTCCGAAACGGTCCGTTCGATTTTAACGAAAGACCTATCAAATTAAAGGAAATATTGTCAATTTTTATACTACGAAGTTTCGATTTTTTACGTAGCTTTTTATAATTTATAAGACGGAAAAAGTGGAAAATATCGGCATTTTTCACAATCTTTTTGAAAATCTCAACTTAAGGCAATTATTACAAAATATCTATTAAACGTATCAGCTTCAAATTTTAATAGCTTATATGAAGGTTACTTACAAACACTTTTGTAGAGTTTCATAATTTTATCGTTATTATTTTTTATGTTCTTGTAAATTTTGTAAACCTTTGTTAACTTTGTTATCTTGGGTTTAAAATTCCCGCTCAAAACAGTGTTTTGACTATCAATTGATTGTATGAACGAAAAATATAGTGTCTACAGAATATGATGTAATAGTGATTTGTGATGAATTTATATTTGTTAAACGTTTTCAATCCCGCGCGAGGGGCTGGTACGCAGGGAAACGCGCCGGGGATGGCTCGGGTTCTCCCACATAACGAGTGCGATGTTGCCGGAATGCTATAGAACGGGTTGGTGACTCAGACCAACCTTCCCTTAAACTAGCAAACTTCACCCTGTCATTAACCTCTGTGTGCACCGAACGGCAACATCGCACTCGTTATGTGGGAGAACCCGAGCCATCCCCGGCGCGTTTCCCTGCGTACCAGCCCCTCGCGCGGGATTGAAAACGTTTAACAAATATAAATTCATCACAAATCACTATTACATCATATTCTGTAGACACTATATTTTTCGTTCATACAATCAATTGATAGTCAAAACACTGTTTTGAGCGGGAATTTTAAACCCAAGATAACAAAGTTAACAAAGGTTTACAAAATTTACAAGAACATAAAAAATAATAACGATAAAATTATGAAACTCTACAAAAGTGTTTGTAAGTAACCTTCATATAAGCTATTAAAATTTGAAGCTGATACGTTTAATAGATATTTTGTAATAATTGCCTTAAGTTGAGATTTTCAAAAAGATTGTGAAAAATGCCGATATTTTCCACTTTTTCCGTCTTATAAATTATAAAAAGCTACGTAAAAAATCGAAACTTCGTAGTATAAAAATTGACAATATTTCCTTTAATTTGATAGGTCTTTCGTTAAAATCGAACGGACCGTTTCGGAGATATGGTATCGTGAACTCGAGTATCCATAATTTCTGCGCGGACAGTAGAAACCACAGACCCAGGATTATTCTGTTAGATTTTAGTTGAAATATATAGTTCTAATAATTTACTTGACTGTTCTTTTAAAAAGAATCTGTCATATTTTTTTAAAATATCTGAGATTAAAATTATTATCCAATACAATTGTAGTACTCAATCTATTATTTTTCTGCCAGGAGTTGCAGATTTGTGCCATTGTAATTAAATATTGAAACAATTGATTTAACTTCAATCTTGTTAGTTTAAAATAATTGAGTTCTGGTTAGTAAAACTAGCAACAGGCTTTGAAAGTCAGGTTAGAGGAATTTAGATCGAGGTTTGTTTAGTACAAGTGATGGAAGTCACCAAACTTACTTAGGGCTGAGTTCAGTAAACAAAACAGATAAAACAAATGTTTTGAACAGGTGGAGATATACCTCTTAGATCAAACTTTACTTAAAGATGTCTGTCCCTAAAGATTCACTTAGTCTAATGATTGTAGGCCTGCATATTTTATGTGTTTAGTAGAGTTATCCTGCTGACAGATTTTTTGATCTCCAATCTCTCCAGCTGACTTGATCTATGGAAGTTACTATAGTTATAGGAGTGATGCTACATACCAGTCTGAAAAATCAGCAAATTAAATTTGTTGATGTTCTTATTAGCCCACATATTGTGTTTATGTTATATGCCTACACTTTGAGTGTTAATTCCAACACAGTATTCTACAAATAATACATTTTTTTCCAACATTTTGAGGGTCTTTTTATTATGGCCTCAATTTGGAAAGTGATATTATAGTAATTTGATTGCACCATTTGGTTGAAGCTTAAATGTGTTCCTGATTTAGAATCATTAATTTTAGATCTCAAGATTCCGAACAGATGTTAAGATCAAGTCAAGTATTAAATGTTTTATTATTCTGTTTCCTACTTTTATATTGCTTTAGTATTTGTTGAAATGTGTGTATTTTATACCATGTAATTATAGATTTGCTTCTCTGTGGAGATAAAAATGATCAGTTTCATGTCTTGTATCAATAATCATTATTATTTTTAGTTCTACATCATAAATCTGATTGTAATTGTTTTGTTTTGTGTTTTTAAAGCTAATCATCATAAGTTCAAAAACATTGTAATTTGTTTAGAAGTAAGATATGGATATTGTGCTGTAATAATCTAAATATGCATATATAAAGTATCTGAAATATCTTGAAAATGCACAATATTCCTCAAATTGTTATTAGGAAAACTTAAGACTTTATACTGAGGAATAAAGCTCGATTTTGTTCAGTTTGTTGTTTAACTAACCTTCTTTTATCTTCTGATTCTTGTATAAGTTTTTCATTGATCATAGAATCTGAAAATATTGCTGTTCAGATAAGTTTTGCACACACTAACATTTAGTTGACCGAGCAGTCTCACACTCGCAACTCAACCATATAGCATTTTGTCTGTTTACATGGCTGTTTGTACAAAAATTACCGCTATACCTTTTGATCAATCATGAAAGTTTGCACACTGTTCACTTTTATGTTTACACATTGGTATTTGTATAAATATTTTCCAAGGTGGCAAAATTCAATATTCTTAAATGGCTTTTGTTTCAAAGTGTCAGCTATCATTCTTCAAAAAGGCAAAAGTATCTCAAACAATTTTTGTGATTACCTTAAGATAAACAAAAAAACAAATAAAAATATATAATTCCAATGTTCATTCAAATTAGTTTTTTGGTACGATAATTATATGGATTATTAAGACAAGAGTTAATGACAACTGACATTGAGGTAAATCGTGTATTGGTTGTTCTCTCCTTGCCGATACATGCAGATCCCAAGCATTAGCCACATCCTGTATATGTCAGCCAGATCACAATCAGACATTGCCATGGGGAGTGCTGGGAACTATACTGACTTAAGCTCCTTTACACGGGACGGCACGATGTCATTTGCCGTGGACAGCACAGCGCCATTCATTTTGATCACTATTATTTTAAATGAGTTTTTATACACGAGACCTCCACGGCATGCACATGGCGGCCTTCAAAGTCGGGCCGGCACAGCTCCGCCTAAAGTTGGTTGATCACTATACAAACATATGGCCGTCTTTATACGGCTTGCCATGGCATTCTTACGGTTGATTTGTGGGCATGCGCAACACATGTCTAAACCACTTTCCTCTTTGCTTTTTGATTACATACTTGTTGTAAAACTGCATTTGAATTATTTCCTCTTAATACATGATACATTTGCAACTTCCCTGACACAATAAGAGTGCGATTTGTTTGGGGATGTTCTCTTATTATGTTAACACTAATGCAAGAATGACCAGTGTTAATGAAGTAAACACAATCAAAGAACATTGTCTACATCATCCATATTGGAGGTGCCCAATAGTGAGTAGTGTACACAAGGTCGTACAGTGTGTACGTAGTATATTGTTTAGTTGTCCATCTTGAAAAACTCAATTGAAAATAAATTATGCCGTGCTGTGAGGTTTACGCCGCTTTCTGAGGTATGCACGGTGTGGCGCCGTCCACGGCAAACAGCACCGCGCCATCTTGTGTAAAAGGGGCCTTAGCCAACAGAACTGGCAACACTTTCTAACATTAAAAATAATACAACAAATTTATTTATTTATGTGCGGGTTATATCTACTGTTTACATAGATATTACAATTTGAAATATTTAAACTTAGATCCTTGTTTAAAGACAGGGTACTTAAATATGTGAGGATCTATAGAAGGTGTCTAAAGACACCCAAAACTCTAACTTGCTTTACCCTCTCACTAATGCCAGCGGAGATAAATGGGTAAAGACAATAGAAAACCCTAATTTTTAACTACAGTAGCCAACATGCTGATCCTTATTCTTGAAAATCACTGGTAAGCCTCCCTGTGACTACGCTGGCCTCACCTAAGATCTAAGGATATAGCAAAACCTATTGTCATTTTATCCAAATCAACCTGCCATTCTTCTGATTGAGAGGTCCTCACAGGCACTGTTAGTTTCCAGGCCTATCACTCTCCAAAAGTTCAATGAGGCGGTTAAAGTTATGCCGGGCTAGAAGACTATTGAACTGGAAGACATCTTTTCTGAATTTACCTACTAACTGGTATTAAATTAAAACACTGGCTTCTGACAGTCTTTAACAGCAAATTGTCAAGTAGTTAAATGCTCTTAATGTTTAAAAGAACTAAAATAATAGCTCTTTTGAAGCCAGAAAGATAAATTTGCCACTGATGGCTCAGTGGCTAAGGCTACGAACTGTGGAGGGAAAGGTTCTGGGTTTAAATCCCCACAGAACCAACGGTCGGTACTTCACTCGTTGAATAAAGTTCACACACAGGCTTGCAGGCATATCTGAACTGGAAAGTGAAGTTTTGTTTTAAAATATTAATTGCTGTAGATGTTGTTTCATAGCAGAATATCACCTATTCTCTTTCGATCAATCTAGCCTTAGACCAGGGTGAAATTTGTCTTCCAAACAGGCACTTTCTTTGATATATGTCATTTTTTTTGAGAAGATGTTTGATAGGAAAAAGAAACCATCAACAGCAATTATAGATATTTTAGAAGCCTTTGACTCAGTTCCAAACAAAGGGCCAGCTACTTCAATTTTACAATCCATACTCTTATCTGTTGCGATTTCTGCATTCCACCCTGAGAAACGGGTTATTTAAAATTTGCTTTCTTTAAGGGTTGTAAAGAAAGCACCATTAGGCACCTCAATTATAGATTGGTACAAGCTTCTTGCTCCTCCTTAATTCAACATATCACTGCCTACATTTCCACTGCATAGTATGCAGACAATTTTGCTCTCACAGCCCTACACAAGGACATTAAAAACAGAAAGAACACTTTCATTTCATCTAGTTATACTCAATAATTATTTAAAAACCCAGAAGCTCAATCCAATAAAAATAGAAGTTGCCTGATTTCTTTTAAGTAATAAACTGCAGATATTTCAGGAACTTAAATATTTGTTTCGTTGGTGTTAGGCTGAAACACAATGAGCAACCACAACACTTGGAAGTCAGTTTATATAGATCTCTCTGTTTAAAAATCACCAACAGAACAAAACAGCAGCTCAAGTGAGTATAAATAATAATATTTTGCAGAAAATTAATGGATCTTCTTCCTGCTATCTACAGTTTTGGATTACTCCACTGCTCAATATTGCACTCCTATATGGCTTAATAGTAGACTACACATGTACGTGAGATTGATGCACAACTATATAGAGTAATGAGGACTATCAGTGGTTCCCTCACTGTAATAGTAACTGTAGTTAACTCATTAGGTCAATAGATCAACCATATACATCTCTCCTGCAACCTCACTTATAAGTCTATAGATCAACCATATCCATCTCTCCTGCAACCACAATTATAAGTCTATAGATCAACCATATCCATCTCTCCTGCAACCACACTTATAAGTCTATAGATCAACCATATCCATCTCTCCTGCAACCTCACTTATAAGTCTATAGATCAACCATATCCATCTCTCCTGTAACCACACTTATAAGTCTATAGAACAGCCATATCCATCTCTCCTGCAACCACACTTATAGGTCTATAGATCAACCATATCCATCTCTCCTGCAACCACACTTATAGGTCTATAGATCAACCACATCCATCCCTCCTGTAACTATACTCATATAATCCCTAATAGCCGCTTAAAATAAATTGATCTCATCTGGAAAGTAGACCAGATCAGTAAATAAATAACATTTATCCCTCCTGTAACTATACTCATATAATCCCTAATAGCTGCTTAAAATAAATTGATCTCATCTAGAAAGTAGACCAGATCAGTAAATAAATAACATTTATCCCTCCTGTAACCATACTCATATAATCCCTAATAGCTGCTTAAAATAAATTGATCTCATCTAGTAAATAGACTAGGTCAGTAGATCAACCATATCCATCCCTCCTGTAACTATACTCATATAATCCCTAATAGCTACTTAAAATAAATTGATCTCATCTAGAAAGTAGACTAGGTCAGTAAATAAATAACATCCATCCCTCCTGTAAACATACTCATATAATCCCTAATAGCTACTTAAAATAAATTGATCTCATCTAGAAAGTAGACTAGGTCAGTAAATAAATAACATCCATCCCTCCTGTAAACATACTCATATAATCCCTAATAGCTACTTAAAATAAATTGATCTCATCTAGAAAGTAGACTAGGTCAGTAAATAAACAACATCCATCCCTCCTGTAACTATACTCATATAATCCCAAATAGCTGCTTAAAATAAATTGATCTCATCTAGAAAGTAGACCAGATCAGTAAATAAATAACATCCATCCCTCCTGTAACTATACTCATATAATCCCTAATAGCTGCTTAAAATAAATTGATCTCATCTAGTAAATAGACTAGGTCAGTAAATAAATAACATACATCCCTCCTGTAAACATACTCATATAATCCCTAATAGCTGCTTAGAATAAATTGATCTCATCTAGAAAGTAGACCAGATCAGTAAATAAATAACATCCATCCCTCCTGTAAACATACTCATATAATCCCTAATAGCTGCTTAAAATAAATTGATCTCATCTAGTAAATAGACTAGGTCAGTAAATAAATAACATACATCCCTCCTGTAAACATACTCATATAATCCCTAATAGCTGCTTAGAATAAATTGATCTCATCTAGAAAGTAGACCAGATCAGTAAATAAATAACATCCATCCCTCCTGTAAACATACTCATATAATCCCTAATAGCTGCTTAAAATAAATTGATCTCATCTAGAAAGTAGACTAGATCAGTAAATAAATAACATTTATCCCTCCTGTAACTATACTCATATAATCCCTAATAGCTACTTAAAATAAATTGATCTCATCTAGAAAGTAGACTAGGTCAGTAAATAAATAACATTTATCCCTCCTGTAACTATACTCATATAATCCCTAATAGCTACTTAAAATAAATTGATCTCATCTAGAAAGTAGACTAGGTCAGTAAATAAATAACATTTATCCCTCCTGTAACTATACTCATATAATCCCTAATAGCTACTTAAAATAAATTGATCTCATCTAGAAAGTAGACTAGGTCAGTAAATAAATAACATCCATCCCTCCTGTAACTATACTCATATAATTCCTAATAGCTGCTTAAAATAAATTGATCTCATCTAGTAAATAGACTAGGTCAGTAAATAAATAACATCCATCCCTCCTGTAACTATACTCATATAATCCCTAATAGCTACTTAAAATAAATTGATCTCATCTAGTAAGTAGACTAGGTCAGTAAATAAATAACATCCATCCCTCCTGTAACTATACTCATATAATCCCTGATAGCTGCTTAAAATAAATTGATCTCATCTAGTAAGTAGACTAGGTCAGTAGATCAACCACATCCATCCCTCCTGTAACCATACTCATATAATCCCTAATAGCTGCTTAAAATAAATTGATCTCATCTAGTAAATAGACTAGGTCAGTAAATAAATAACATCCATCCCTCCTGTAAACATACTCATATAATCCCTAATAGCTGCTTAAAATAAATTGATCTCATCTAGAAAGTAGACTAGATCAGTAAATAAATAACATTTATCCCTCCTGTAACTATACTCATATAATTCCTAATAGCTGCTTAAAATAAATTGATCTCATCTAGAAAGTAGACCAGATCAGTAAATAAATAACATTTATCCCTCCTGTAACTATACTCATATAATCCCTAATAGCTGCTTAAAATAGATTGATCTCATCTAGAAAGTAGACCAGATCAGTAAATAAATAACATCCATCCCTCCTGTAACTATACTCATATAATCCCTAATAGCTGCTTAAAATAAATTGATCTCATCTAGTAAATAGACTAGGTCAGTAAATAAATAACATACATCCCTCCTGTAAACATACTCATATAATCCCTAATAGCTGCTTAAAATAAATTGATCTCATCTAGAAAGTAGACCAGATCAGTAAATAAATAACATCCATCCCTCCTGTAACTATACTCATATAATCCCTAATAGCTGCTTAAAATAAATTGATCTCATCTAGTAAATAGACTAGGTCAGTAAATAAATAACATACATCCCTCCTGTAAACATACTCATATAATCCCTAATAGCTGCTTAGAATAAATTTATCTCATCTAGAAAGTAGACCAGATCAGTAAATAAATAACATTTATCCCTCCTGTAACTATACTCATATAATCCCTAATAGCTACTTAAAATAAATTGATCTCATCTAGAAAGTAGACTAGGTCAGTAAATAAATAACATTTATCCCTCCTGTAACTATACTCATATAATCCCTAATAGCTACTTAAAATAAATTGATCTCATCTAGAAAGTAGACTAGGTCAGTAAATAAATAACATTTATCCCTCCTGTAACTATACTCATATAATCCCTAATAGCTACTTAAAATAAATTGATCTCATCTAGTAAGTAGACTAGGTCAGTAAATAAATAACATCCATCCCTCCTGTAACCATACTCACAATTTCCTCCCAGCTCCTTAAAATATGTGAAAACACTGTAATGTGCATTTGTCTGTTTAAGTATTATGTTTTAGTTAGAATAGATGTATTGAGTAATTAATTGATATTGTAATATATATTTGTTGAAATGTCTAGCTTTTTCATAACAGACAAAATAAAAAAAGTTTACAATATATATTATATTTGTCTTAGTATCAATTATTTATTTTCTTTTGTTAGCTTGAGACAAACAGAGAATTTTCGTTCCTTAATAATTATGCCAATAGCATTTTTTTCTATAAGAGGTGATTCATCAATACTAAATTATTTTACCCTGATGGCGATATAAATATGTGATTTTTGTGGGGGGTGGGGGAAAAACAATATTTGCTGGAAGTATGAAATGATCAAATGTCAAACAAAAGGGTGAAGAATATGTAAATAAGGATTGGAGCTGGGTCATTGCTGACTGGCAGATTGTAGTGCCGGCTTTGTTGACATATCGCAAACGGCCTGCATACCCTGAGGGCGTGTTTATAGAAGTATCTGTCCTGAGATTGTGCAAAACTCACTCATCACGGAAAACAACACTTTATAATCTGGAAACTAAATTAAATGTTATCCTGAACATTTAACTTTATCATTTACAAAAGTCAGCATGGCTTTGATCCTCCTTGCAATATATTTGTGTAATAGCTAACTCCTGCTTGGAAATTCAGTTCTAATAGTTACACTTGAGTCAAATAGGCTGGCAAGAATAGGCTTACTTTCGGAGCAGAAATTATGTGCACCCGAGTTTGAAGGTTGTTTTCTAAGGAATCAAAAGCCTTACAACAAATCTAATCACACCATTGTTTTCTTTGTTTAATTGTACGTTAAGGAATGTAAATTTTTAGTTTTTATTGAAAGTTCTAATAATTTTTATCCTAGTTGGAACAAAACAAGAACTGGAATTTTAACTAGTTTTCACTGTACATCAAATTTTACACCATTATTACCCAAAACTTCAATGTATCACATATTTATATTTTAATACCTGGTTGATAGGAATGTTTTCTATAAATACATTTTAGAATTTTAACTTTTCTAGAAAAAAATTTCTCACCAATTCCCTAAAACATTGTTTTCTTGGCTTGTAGAGGTTGTAAAATTAATTAGTTGATCACGTTGTAATCCTTATGAATGTATAGCTACGGTATATTACTTTCATATTTGTAAGTAAATAAAGTGATTTTATGTTGATTTAAATAAATTTGAATTCATCAATTTAAAGTTATTTTAAATCGATATAAAACCACTGCATTTACTTACACACACACACACACACACGCGCACGTACACGCTACTATAAATCGATGTTGTTAACTTCGCTTTAGCCTATGTGTTGACAACGTTTAATTTTTAGTAACATTTTCTGATTTGTTGAAATGAGGTTAACTCGGCGAAGAAATGTTAAAAGTAATAAAATAATCGGTTCATTGTGTGATGGGGGAAGCTGGAAGGTGGAGTAATCAGAAATCCTGGTGATTTCCACTTGGTTACAGGCCAGCACGAATCTACCCTCTCTGAGACAATATTGAATGTCTCAAGACAAGCAAAAACCAATGAATGCACATTTAATCGTATAAGAAGCGAATAATAGAAATAGGAAAATAGTCAGACTTCCTGTAGCAAACGAAACGAGCTTAGCAAGGCTGCCGATATGCAGCGCTGGTTGAGAATTTCTGGCATTAACCCCTCTCCCAACCCAATTCTGCTGCCGTCTGCCCTCTCGTTTCCTTTCTCTCTCATTCTCATGAGAATTTGTAACTTTCCCTCTCTCCATTCGGCCGCGCTGCCCCTCTGTCACTTGTGCGCTTAGCGTATGCTGCACGGCGCAAGTGATGCATGTGGAGTAGTTTGCTCCTTTTCCCTGAGAACCGCATCGTTTCTGAGCCGAATGCTGTAAAGCAAGCGGATACAAATTTTTGGATCTACTTACGACTTTCCTTGCTGCTTTCAGTCATCTGTGGACATTGTAACATTCTTGTTACTTCTACTTATTGTTATGGGTGCATAGTGATGGCATCAGATAAACAAACTAGACTTTATCGATGACTACAGAGGTTATACTTAGCTGTGAGACATAAATGATAAATTGTACACTAATAGAAACAAACACAACGACGCGTACCACACTGGGAGAAAAATATAACATGGATGTCATATGTGACAAATCGAATTTTTTTTTTAAATTTTAATTTAAAAAGTTTTTACTTTAAATCCTATTTCTCAAGGGAGCAAAAAAATGTCGTCCGTAAAAAGTAGGCGGTAAAAAGTGGTGCTGGCGAAAAGAATGAGTTATCCTGGTTCGCGTACAAGCACATGCTATTTAAAATTGTTTAAAACAATATATTTACATTTAGCTTCGAATTACTTTCTATTGAAAGGTTTCTTGTTTTAAAGTAGTCTCTCATCCATACAGAACGAGAAGATATTTTACGTTTACGCACTTTTAATATTAATAAACAAAAATCAATAACACCAGCAACAGCTAAAGCTAACCGATTCATAATTACAATTAGTTATAACACAAAACTTAAATAAAATTGTAGTCTATCTTTACAACGACTTTCCTGTTCTGCAAGTAGCACGCTATAACCATTGATTTTACTATATAAAATCAAATCTATGTATAGTAAAATCAATGCTATAACGCACATATGTGGACACGGATGCCACATGCTTCGCATTAGAGAGCAAACCCAAACGAATGCGTATAGATTGTCATATAGAAAATCGCACAAGTGTGGACATAGCTATTCTCACTCTCTAGGCTGCATCACAATATGCTCGACCTATCGGCGGCTGGGACAGGACAGCAAAATTAGAGAAAAGTAGTTTGACTTTTTAACATTGGCTTTTTGCTTCTTATAGCGAAAATACAGCTCTACTGTCAGTCCTTTAAAGTATTCGTTCAATAATAGCTAATTTTAACGATTTAAATTTTGACAAATTCTTAAGAAAATACTTAATTTTGGTTGTATTTTTAGTTTTTCCAGTTTGCTGGAGTTTTAACTCAAATTTTTTATTAAAACGATGTTAAGTTACCTACGTGCTTCACAAATATTAAAATAATGACTTCAAACTAACGGTTCGACATTTCGAGTCGTTTGTACTGGCCAGTGTTTGTGTACCGTGGGATGAGTCTGGTACATGTATATAACGATGGCCATCTCTACGTACACACGTACAAAGTTGACAGCAGCCCTGCCCAAATATACAAATACAACGTAAATAGAGCTCCTGCCCACCTATATAGTTTTCATTTTCTTAATTGTATACATTGCGACACATTTTATTACAGATATTGACAACTTCCTTAGTCCATTTTCAGTTTATAGCCCAGTCCTGTCTTGTTGATAGTCAATCCAAGTCTCTTGACTTTGCTTTGTTATGACTAACAATGATTTTGGGAGCACTCGATATAACTCCCAAAATCATTGAGATACACGTGAGTGCGTTATTAGTATGGGCTTTGTCTTTTCTGGGTTAAGATTTAGTCCATGTTCACGTGACCAAAGTTGGAGTCGTATAATGTCATTAATTCTAGCTACAGTTTCGTTTAAAGTTGCTGACTTTAATATGAGCGTATATTTGCAAACCGTCGTTATGAGAATTAACTTTAGTATTATTTAATACAGCGTCTGTATTATTAACTTATATAGTGAAGAGGAGTGGGCCCAATATTGACCCTTGTGTAACGCTACCAGTAAATGTCTGGAGTTTCATTGTCTTGATTCACACATTGGGTCTTCTCACCTAATAAAAACCTATCCAATATAGGCTAAATCGTTTTTAGAAAAACCAATAATTTCTAGTGTTGCTAACAGAATATTTAACTGTGTCGGAGGCTCTGCTGAAATCGAATACAGTCAGCATTGTGCATTGATATTCCATCTATGGTCAATCTAACGCCATCGCTTACCTTCATAAGGGCTTTTTTCGTATGTTCCCGTTTACCGAATATAATTTTCATATCTAACTGGTAAACGTTTAAAATATGATGTGAATTCAAGTAATCAGTTATTTGGCAATGAACCAATCTCTCAAAGGCTTTAGAAAGAGCAGGTAATAAACCGATGTGTCTATAGCCTTGTGTTGAGAAAGGAGGTGGTTTTTTATTTAATGGACGAATCAATGCAGACTTCCACCCCTCAGGTAATATATATGTTTGTATTGATTTATTGAAAATGGCTGTTAATACCGGCAATGACCAATGTCTGATGCGATGAGGGATTTTTTTTCTAACAGTAGCAACATTAAAGGAATCTCATAGTTATATGTAGGATTGTACGTGTCAGTGTGTAAGTAACAATAAGTGGAATTATAGCTATATTTCAACTATTCAACCTAGAGTAGAGTTAATTTTGGATTGGAGAACGATGCCGGTGTTTGCAATCAGGCCATCTTGAAGCTGACAGCTTATTAATTGGTAATCACACCAAGTGTCCGTTGGACGTCTGACTGCCAGACCTTCTTGACTTAATACAACTGTTGATCCCAGCACTTCCAACTGCAGTTTGAGTACACAACATCAACTTTTCGTTAGTAATAGATCGATCGTAAACGATTCACTCTATTTTTAACCGAAGTTGACAATCCAGGTACCGGTACCGTTAGATTCGTGAATTGATTTAGCAGTTAGATTTATTCCTAACGAATTACAATGGGTTTTTTTTAATAAAATATTGAGAAAGAAATATTAAATGTTATAACAAGTAAGTATTGCATTAGTCTTGAGAACCTTAAGAACCGATATTTTTCAGACAATTTCCATGCGATTTTCAAAACCTTAATTACTAATTTTTTTTCCGTTTATAAAAGTCCAAACCTTTTTGATTCTTGTAATTTTTTTAAATTCCATTTTTATGATATTTAGCTTTAAAAAATAAATAGCTATCATTTTGAAATAGTAAAGGTAAACACTTCAATTTGGATACCAAAATAGCATTTGGTAAGGTATAGAGCAATCAAAATTAAAAGACCAATTAACATTGATTATACAACAATTGTGTTAAGACAAATACTTGTATTGAGACAATCTCTTGTAGTTTTATTAACTTTTTTAAATTATGAGCCCTAAAGTTAATAATAATAAGAAAAACGTCATTATTAGCCATACAAAATAAAAAAATTAAATAAAATTGTAAGTTGACAACAATTACTTAAACTCCTCTGTTGGGGCATTTAAAAGCTCAAAACAATTTCATGCTATGAATACTACGTTTAGTTTCAAATAAAATGAATGTGAAACAATGAATACAATACAATAAAAGAATAATGATTCTAAAATAAAGAAAAATAATTAAATATAAGTAATATAACTTAAATATAACTCTAACATTATACAAAATCAAACCTGGATAGTACCGCCTGAAATATTACACGGGTCACTTATGTGACGGAGGTACAGTAGCCATGGGATATCTTGAGCTATGGCTTACGTCACGGTCAGTGTCGGGGGAGGGGGATCTCCAGCAATAAACAGCGTTTAGCGTACTTCTAGCATTGCTGTATACATCAAGTCACCACACCCACAAGTTACCTTTTTCATAACACAACTCCCATCCGTTTAATCACTGATATTTTTTATTTGTAATCATATTACTTGGTATTATAATATGTTATCATGTTAAAATTACAGGCATTTAATTATATTACTAATATCTTTGTCCAAGATATAACGAGAAAAATAAAATAAAATCATATGGAGTAACAAATAATTAAACACTAGTGAATTTACAGAATGTAGGTTATGTTAGCAAATAAGTACTGCTCAAGTTTTTATTGAAACAGTCCGTAATTTAATTGTATATTAGGAAATACATACTTTTGAATTACTTTGTGAACAATATTAAATTTAAGCTCTTTAAAGATAGACAGTTGTTCTAATTAAATTAATATTAAATTATAACATCTGAGGATAAGTCATTAAATACATAACAACTAATAATATAAATAAAACTGTTGCACTTAATATTTGCAATAACAAACGCTTTCGATACAAAAAGAAGGCAGTGATACTCCACTCTCCAATCAGCTGTTCAGCAGCGGTAGCCAACGTCTGCATGTCAGGCTAGTACAAAGCCACGCATGCGTATGCCGTACCCCTCCCCTCCGCTAAGCACCAAGCATTTGAAAAGTAACGGTTTCGCTCAAGATATTCCGTGGATACTATAAACTTACTAAACACGAGTTCTAAGAGTTAAGAAAGTAAGAAATGTAGTAACAGTTGCTGATGCTAATGTAATTCGCTTTTACGTTGACATAAACCGTTTTACAGGCGTTTTCCTTGCTTTGATGCTCTAGAGTTATGACGTCAGGACATGTACACTAACGTATCGTAACACACACCTCCATCCATTACATCTAACACAATATATGCAATCGTAACTGTAAATAATTCCCTTTCGGTCCTCACAAACCGTTTTATTCAGATTTACTTTGCTTGGATGACAGTGAAGGTATGACGTCAGGATATGTGCACTAACGTATCGTAACACACACCTCCATTCATGGTACACAATATATGCAATCGTAACTGTAAATAATTCCCTTTTGGTCCTCACAAACCGTTTTATTCAGATTTACTTTGCTTGGATGACAGTGAAGGTATGACGTCAGGATATGTGCCACTAACGTATCGTAACACACACCTCCATCCATTACATCTAACACAATATATGCAATCGTAACTGTAAATAATTCCCTTTTGGTCCTCACAAACCGTTTTACTCGGTTTTACTTTGCTTAGATGACAGTGAAGGTATGACGTCAGGATATGTGCACTAACGTATCGTAACACACACCTCCATCCATTACATCTAACACAAAATATGCAATCGTAACTGTAAATTATTCCCCTTTGGTCCTTACAAACGTTTTACTCGGTTTTACTTTGCTTGGATGACAGTGAAGGTA
The DNA here is from genome assembly GCA_035578905.1 of Stictocephala bisonia. Classification (NCBI taxonomy): domain Eukaryota; kingdom Metazoa; phylum Arthropoda; class Insecta; order Hemiptera; family Membracidae; genus Stictocephala; species Stictocephala bisonia. The sequence goes on from JAQJVL010000020.1 coordinate 3,493,356, forward strand.
TGACGTCAGGATATGTGCCACTAACGTATCGTAACACACACCTCCATCCATTACATCTAACACAATATATGGAATAGTAACTGTAAATTATTCCCCTTTGGTCCTTACAAACCGTTTTACTCGGTTTTACTTTGCTTGGATGACAGTGAAGGTATGACGTCAGGATATGTGCCACTAACGTATCGTAACACACACCTCCATCCATTACATCTAACACAATATATGGAATAGTAACTGTAAATTATTCCCTTTTGGTCCTCACAAACCGTTTTACTCGGTTTTACTTTGCTTGGATGACAGTGAAGGTATGACGTCAGGATATGTGCACTAACGTATCGTAACACACACCTCCATCCATTACATCTAACACAAAATATGCAATCGTAACTGTAAATTATTCCCCTTTGGTCCTTACAACCGTTTTACTCGGTTTTACTTTGCTTGGATGACAGTGAAGGTATGACGTCAGGACATGTGCACTAACGTATCGTAACACACACCTCCATCCATGCTGCATTTAACACAATACATGCATAATAACCATAATCATACCTTTATTGTCGTCCAGCACATTGTACATGCATTGACAATGTCATTGTATATAATCATAAGTCTTATATTAAAGAACATGCGTCATTCATAACATTACAATATAAGTCACTAGAAGTCAAGTTCGCTAAGGTCGTAACGTATCTATGTAATGTATGTATCGGTAAGTAATTCCGCAAGAGGCACCCCGAAAGGCGAACAACCCGGCCGGAATACTACTAGCCTTTTGCGTTCGCTCGGTCAAAAGACTGTCCTAAAAACATTAGCCGCGCACAGTGCAGTATACATATACAGGAAGTTTGGAAATTCTGTAGCCAAACATTGGGATTTTGTTCAAGACATGAAAATAAACAAAACTTGTTATTAAACAGTATGGTCTATCTTGTTTCCTTAACCATGTCTCTGTATGTTAGTACAGTAATTTGTGTTTAAAAAAATCTCAGGAACCATAAATACCTCAGGTCTTGATTTGCTTACTTACTAAAGCTAATATTACGTAAATGGCCAATTATTTGAAATGATTCATGTGAAATCGTTCGAAAAATACTTATCTTACGTTTTAAATTTTTAAAAAATCAGGAACAAAAACCGCTGACTGTAAAATATTATGAAGTATTTTTATGTTTGTTCGATATGTTAGCATGATAACTGTTTACACAGTTATATAATTTAATATTCCACTGTTATTTTATAAACACAATTACTTAAACTAGGCCTACTAATAAATTCATTTGTCTTCCATTTAAATCCCATTTTATGCATAATTTGCCGTAGAGACCTTGCGCTTCCCTTAAAACTAATATTTGAATTTTCAATTTCAATAATTTTTTTTTTTTTTTTTTTTTACAGTTACACATGATTTATGCGTTATGTGATAGTTATTTATCAGACGCCTCGAGGCTTCCAAATAGAACGAATCTAGATCACACACTGGCTTTTTCCTGTTCACATTTTTTTAGGTGTAAAAAATGCTGGTGGAGTAATTTTTACATCGGAAGAACTTTCTTTCAGAATTCTTTCTACTGATCGCCTGGAAACTTTAGTGGCTTCAACAACTTTATCTATTATTACTGACTTTAATTTATTTCCTTCTTGAATATTACAAAAATAACTATATACATTGAAAACTATTTCCCTACCTTGACTGTGTAAAACAGTTCCTTTACCACCTAACTTAGGCATGATAATATCTAATAATCGTTATTAATATATCCACTATTATACACTCAATAGAAACTTAATACTAGTAATCATTAATTAACTCAATGTCAACAGTCAACATAATTGCACTAATCAATAAAAATTACAGTTAACTGTAACAACTAACAGTATTAATAAACTGACAAATACTTGACCGTACGGAAAGAGAGAGACCGCCCAAATAAATAAATCTACAATGAGAAAAAGGATTCTATGAAACAACACAGTAAATACCACCCCTCAGTTTCCGGGAATTCAATGTTTGCAGGCACGTTAGTACACAAAAGGTAGGCGAAATGAGTAGTAGCGTGGCTCGCCTTCTGGAATGCCTCTGCCTCTACATGTATATATGAATCGTTTTACGTGACTTTCTTGTTAGTAAACTTCTTGTTAAACAAAGAATTTTTGTTAAGTAAATAAACAATCAGGATAAATTAGGTTATGTTTGGCTAGACAATGTGTATTTTTTGAGCCGGAAAAATAATGTTACTGAAAATTAATTATATATTCATGTTCAGAAAAAAAGTTAAACGTTGAAAAATAACGATTTTTAAACAAGTTTCTTCACTATCAGATAAAAAAACTAGTTCTCCTATTTTTTGTAAAAATCGAGTTCTCTGTGGTTGAAAACAACCCTCTCAAAATATAAAAACTCATATTTCACAACTTTTCAACAAGAAATCGTATTTTAAGAGGTGGAAAGAAAGTGTAGAGTTATCAAATAGGTTGGTGTATTATAAATATGGAAATGTTTGTTTGCAAAAAACGTAGAATAAATCGGTAATGATATGATTCAATCATAAACAGCAGTAACGCGAACGATGCTCAAAGTGTTCTAACCGTCACACCTCTCCCAGGCGTTCTTACCTAATTACAGTACTTTTAAATTACGATTATGAGTAAGATTTCCAAGTGTTACTAGTAGCATGACCATCGCTGGCTACAACTTTGACATAGAATAAGTCAGAACATAAAAAATAAAGAGAAGATTTTAACATAAATAGCGAATTTACATTTTAAGGAATAGTTTTTCTTAAAATATTTCGTAGAATGCTATTTTCCGTTTATGACCCTTTTTGTTTACCCTTACGATAAAGTCCTACAAATTCAACTCGACATAAAATTTAAAATTGGAATGCTTTACACATCATTAGAATGATCGATGAATACACGTCTATAGATAATATATGTGTCTATGAAATGAAAATGAAATGAAAAATGCCTTTATTTATGTGGCGAAGTTAGGACTATTTAGTCCTCTCTACCACTTAACCACAAAAAAGTAGTACATTAAGATTATGATACAAAAGCCAAAAATGAATCAAAAATACATAAACAAAACAACTTAAAAAGATATATTTTACATAATACAGCATGAACAATGAATAAATTTTACACTATTTAAGTTCATTCACAACTATCACTCATACATGGTCCGCTCACATGCACGCCCACCCATCGCCGCCAATCCCTCCACTACTGCAGTTTAAAATTTCCTGACCTCCCCCCCAAAGCGGGCACGGTTTTCTATAACTTTCAAATTATCAGAGAAAGAATTCCACAAACGACATAAAGTGACTAAAAAGGATTGATTGAAAATTTTAGTTCTATGTTGTGGAATCGATAGAAGTATAGCTCCTCTTCGTGTATAATGAGAACTAATCTGGGACAAGAAAGATTATCTTTCGGAGAGATAAGATGGTAAGTTTGGTCTGATGATAACATACAACAAAGTAAGGATATGGTATTCACGGAGATTTCTCAGTTTCAAAACACTTAGCCGCTCAAAATAAGGAGTAGCATGATCATATCGTCGTAGGTTGAAAATGAAACGGATACTGTACAATAATTCTGTGCACGTTGCAGTCTCTCCGAGAGCCCAACAGTCATATCTTTAATAACTACGTCACAGTAGTTGAAGTGAGGTAACACAAGAGTCTTCACAAGCATGACTTTAACATTGTATGGAAGGAATGAAGCAAACGTTTTAAACTATGGATGCCAGCAAAAACTCTATTGCAAGTTGTAGAAACAGTTTCATTCCACGTCATAAATATGTCTATAGATAATATATGTGTATTCATGTGAATCATGCACTCAACAGTGTGTTATGACGGTACAAACACAGGCGTGGAAAACATAACAAATGATACGCACATAAACAGGTGTGTAAAACAACACGGCCAACACGCATTGTGCTTTTTCGATGCGTGACATTTCCAAAAAGGTATTCAAAATAAAATTTAGTTCTTACAATGATGTTTTATTTTATTTAAATATTTCGATTACTATTTCACACATACTGAACATTGAAGCGCTTTTATTTTCACAATTTCTATGTTCACAACTTTAATTCAAACCAAAAAATCAACTTTTCAAGCCAAGTTGAAGTAATTCTACAATTCGAAATTAATATTCACCAAACGAATAAATTACTTATTTATAAATAAAATAAACGTGTAAAATGAAAAATGTGCACTGTATGCAGCAAAAACCACGTAATGCAGAAAATACATAACAAACTATTTTTTAAATAAATTTATAATGACAAATATAAAAACAACCAATCGCCTCTAAAGAACAATGCAAATGTTCTAATTGCATGCCGGAAGACAACAATAACTATTAACAATGATTGTTAAATATGTTTGCAAATAAATAGAACGAATTATGTCTTAACTCAAGTGAACGTGTTATTTAAAATATTTAGGTTAATTTACAGCCACATGTATTGTTAATTAAAAAATGTTTAGGAACTCATCGCTTTAAGTAGGTGAATCGAGGTTGATACTAGAAAATACAGTGACTATCATAACCGAGTTCGACTCACTGCACGCCTCTCACATTCAAATACTACAGAAATTCATAGTATTAAAAAAATTAAGAAAAAACAGTATGTAATCATTGAATTCTGAAACGAGACGAGCCTCAGAGCCCTGGAAGGAACCGCAAAACATACGCGTATTCCACAGTATCACCTCATTTTGAAGGTGCGTTTACAAAAGGCCTAAATATCAATTGTGCTTTTGTTGGTAAAAGTTACAAACATAGTATTCACCTTTCATTTATTCACATTCCACCCGCTATTTATTTATTTTTTTCTGGGCGTTTTAGAGTAATAGAACAAAGATATGAAAATATTTTTCAGGTTTAATTTAAGGTATAAATCATCATTAAGGAACACAGAACAGCAATTGAACAAATAAACTTTTTAAAATTAAAATTATGTTCGCCAATTTTTGTTTATACTAGCTGTTGCTTGTCGTCAATTAAGTCAAGTTAAAATGTTGAGCAACAATTTAAGACGTACAATAATATAATTCATGACAAATATATTATTATTGATTATCGATAATTAGTTTGTTACAGTATGATACTTAATTATAGTTGGCAACAATAGTTCTCTTTCGTAGTATGCTAAAACCATAACATCACAATTGTAGTAAACATGGAGACCGACGGTGTGGCGGGCCTTTAGTCACGTGAACAACAATTTTAACATTAAAATGCCAAAACTCCTTCAGTACACCTTCTAGCATTTTTCTTTATGCATTATGAGAGGTACCAAATTATAGTCCAGCCGTTCTAACTTTACTTCTGAGGTTTGTGGGCTAAACTGGAAAATCGACATTGGCAACGTCGCATCCAGACCGCCACAGCCCTCCTCTAATGTTACTACCGGTGACTCAAAATTGGGAAGAATGTAGGAAGTTATAAAATTTTTTTAGTGGGAATTAAAATCTTTTTAGTGTTTAACTGGGAAATGCTTTTTTTAATGTTTAAAAATATCAAAAAACGAAGTCAATCGGACAATTTTAACTTATAAAAACTATCAGGTCCTAGTTGTGATTTATCTAGACCGGAAACAAATTAGCTGTGAGACAGGAAGGAGCCTAGCGCTCAAGATATACAATGTTGCCATGTTGTTCTCCCCTCAGAGATAAATTTAGAATGGTGCACTGCCAACCAAAAATTAAATAACAAGTTAACATTATTAATCAGTTTCTACCTAACTAAACATTTACGAAAAATTAAACTTTTACTATTCTTAAAATAAATGATTTGACTTCAAACATTTACTCTAGCAGTTCCAGAATCTGTACCTAAAAATTGTAAACATATTTAAATAACAGTGAAGAAACGACCTATATGTGTGATGATAAAGACACACTCTCGGGATCCTAGACTGTAAGGAATTTACATTTTAAAACACTAAAACTTTTTTTCAACGCTATCTGAATGTATTATCAATATCTTCGTGGAATCAATCATCGTTGTACCTAATATGAATAAATGAAATTTATTTCTCATAATACAAAATATGCAAACAAATATAGTTGTGTTTGAGAATTTAACCCGGCCACTTTATCAGGTAGTGTGACCAGTTTTACAAAACAGTATAAATTACAAATAATAAAATTTACTAGAGTTTAGCGTTATTTGAAAAAGTTGTTATCTGCCTGCTGTAACTTCTGAAGGTAAATTTAGCTTGCAATAAAACAATTTGTATATATATATATATATATAAATTTTAAAAATAAATACATAAATAGGAAGTACAGAGTAAATGTTAAGAAATAGAGATAATATATGAAACTGTAATTATTTTGTTAAACTTTTACGCTAACAACTTGTAAGATAACTTACATCCTGTTGACCATAAATCCAAGTGATTATTAAAAAAAAATCTTTAAGGTTTATTATATTTTTAACGTGAAGTGGAAGTTGATTGAAAAATGTAGAACCCAAGTACAAAAAGGAGTGACTGGAAATAGTTTTGTTTACTTTGGGTAGTTTAAAATACTTACTTTCAGAGCTTCTCGTACTAAAGATGATAAGCGCGTGATATTTTCTCTATTTCCCCTCCGAATAAAAAACAATCTCATGACTTTAAAAATGAAAAAATGTTGGATCGGTAAAATACGCAACTGCTGGTAAAAAGGAAAAGAGCTTGATTGTTTGGATTTTTTTAGAATAATACGCAACAAAAGTTTTGAGTGGTTCTTATCTTATCTATTAATGTTTTGTAAGAACTTCCCCAGCAAGGCAAATCATACTGTAGTCTTGAATTGATTAACGCAAAATAAAGAGATCTCAAGAGCGATCTCTTTTTTATACTTTTATACAAACTTCTTTTTTTAAGTTTTATACAAACTTCTTAAAAAATAAAATTTCTTAATTTGTGATCTTAATTTTGAGTGTAAGTTTAAGATGTGCGGTTCAAAAGTAAGTTTCTCATCAAGCGCGTCTAAATATTTAATAGTTTTTACCTTTTCTAAAGGTTGACAGGTACATTAGTGGATATTGCAGGTTGAGGAATGAAAATTTAAAGGAGAAGGAATGTCAAAGCCAAAAAGAAATCAAAATTCATAGATTTTGTCTTATTGACATTTACTTGTATTCATTAAACACCATTTTCTGAGTAGAAAAAGATCGTCATTAATGAGATTAGTGGAGAAACGGATCTTTTTGAGAGTAAAAAAGGGCAATATCGTCATCTTTCTTTTAAAATTGAGTTCTAACAAACAATTTATAAATATACAGGGTGGGGGAAAAATGTGGAAACGCTTTAACAACGTTATTTTTTCCATTGATAATTTAATTTTCTTATAATTCTGTTCCATAAAGTATAATTTTTGGTCAGAATAATTTACTTGAAACCATTAAATAGCGGAGAAATAATATTGTTCAAATTAGTTACTTTGAAATTCAAATGACCGCTACTCTGAAAAGGATAAACCTTCCAAATTCCGGTTTGCGGCAATTAATTTCTCTTGAATAGAACTTTCATTTGATACCAAAGTCGACTTAGGCTTACATTGAAAATTTTCGTTCAACTCTTCGTGGGCCGTTCCCTGAAAAGGTAAAATGTCGCTAATGGTGTCAAAAAGTGTGTTCTATGTAACCATGATGTACGAGATTTCACTTTTACAGGTGAAGTCATACAATAGTTGTGAAAGCGTTTCCATATTTTTTTCCAAGTTGTATATACATATATATAATGGGAAACGCCTGCACGCTTCGCGTGCTAACCCTGTCACTCGTTGCGCTCGTGACATTTCGGCCTTTGGCCTTGGTATAGCCTGTTGATGGTAAGTTTCACTCGCTACGCTCGTGACATCGTTATTTGTATTCCAACAGCTGTTAAAATTGTATAAATATCATTGTTTACGTTTGAACAGCTGTTACTTTTCCATTAATTTAAATCTCTCTCCAAGTTATTTTTAGGGCCGAAAAATGTACTTTGAGGACTTCCCGTGTCCTTTAGAATGAAAATATTGAACAATTAAGACCTTATTGCACATTCACAAAATAGGGCAAATTTGTTGACACCCAAAACGTTAACTAACATTGATCGAGAAATAAGGGAGGAGTTTCGTTAGAAAAAACGGCTTCGCGTAGGCCTACTATGCTTAAGTATATGTAAATAACCAGCAAACAGTTAACGCACTACTTATAAGTATTTCTGTATCAATAATTAACAAAAACACCTAATTGAATAAAGTTGCAATGACAAATGTTCTTATGACGAACATTCTTTCGAAAATTCTGTCGAATTTAAACGATTTAAAGATATAAAAGAAATTTTCAGAAATATGTAACACCGTAGTTAATCTTTCTGATAAAATAAATTACCTACCTACATTAAATATAGCGATAAGGACGAGTCGATCATCATGACGTCTTACTGTAGTTCTGAAACAACTTCACAAGTACAACAGCTCGCATTCTAATGTATAGAATGATTCCAGATCCAAAAAGTAATTTTTTTCATGATGTCAGAACGGTATTTTTTTTCATCAAGCTACTTGCATCCGAGTTTCTCGATTCATTACACTGTTCACTGGTGGGTGGCGAGGTAATGATAAGTAATTTAACCATGCGCAGTTTTTCACAGGTAAATTTCACAGATATCAGCATTTCCCCGGAGCCATTTTCACTGATTCTAAAAAGTAACAGGTGAGCTAACAACTACTGTAGTCGCTCATGCCAAAACACTCTCCAGCTATACGCCGGGAGAGTGGTTATTAATCTTTTTTCAGTTGTGTACCCTTTACCAATTAAAAAAAATAAATTATAACCCTTAGCTCTTTTTCAATCACTATAAAAGTTTGGGTTCTTGAAATGGGCAGATTTACTAGAAAGTAGAATGTTGGGTAAACTGAATGATAAAACTGTCTTAATGACGGTACGAGTCAAGTACTACAAACATTTAAATACTGCATCATTTTAAACGCAAAAAACACAATTCGATACCTCAGATTTTTTAGTGCCCCCAAAAACTTGTCGCGTACCCTCTAGGTTTACGTGACATATTTTATACAAAGTTAAGTGCTATAATTTATATAAAAAGATAAATTATAATACCTAACACAAAACCACCTACCCGCCGCCCCAAACACAAAACCACCTACCCGCCGCCCCAAACACAAAACCACCTACCCGCCGCCCCAAACACAAAACCACCTACCCACCGCCCCAAACACAAAACCACCTACCCGCCGCCCCAAACACAAAACCACCTACCCGCCGCCCCAAACACAAAACCACCTACCCGCCGCCCCAAACACAAAACCACCTACCCGCCGCCCCAAACACAAAACCACCTACCCGCCGCCCCAAACACAAAACCACCTACCCCCGCCCCAAACACAAAACCACCTACCCACCGCCCCAAACACAAAACCACCTACCCGCCGCCCCAAACACAAAACCACCTACCCGCCGCCCCAAACACAAAACCACCTACCCGCCGCCCCAAACACAAAACCACCTACCCGCCGCCCCAAACACAAAACCACCTACCCGCCGCCCCAAACACAAAACCACCTACCCGCCGCCCCAAACACAAAACCACCTACCCACCGTCCCAAAGACGTACGTTACTTCGGAGTGAATCTAATCATGTCGACTCCGGAAAAAGTGAAACATTTTTAAATTTCCAATAAATAAAGGTTGTTTTAGAGGTTTAAAATTGAAAATTTCCTATACTAATAACATGCGTGACTCAGCCGTAAAGAACAGACTTTGGTTTCAGCGGTCATTGAACCAATAAACCTAATTTTCAAGTATCACTTTTTGGCATATCACTTTTTACAGAAAGAAACTAAGATTAAAACGGTACCACGTTATTGCAATGGTTGCAAAATATAGTTCATTTATCTTATATAACAAAACCTCGTTTTGATTAATTATTTTCTGTTTTGTTATATAGTTTAATTTGAATTTATTAGTTTAAATCTATAATTAAAGTTTACATTAAGTTCTTAGTTTACTATTAATTAATATAATTATAATTATTATATTAATTAATGAATATACTATTCATTTAATAATGAAATTTTATTAAATGAATAGTACGTGAACTTATAAAACCCGGAACAATGAAGTTCTAGAGCAGAGAGGAATTTTTTAATTTCTTTGTCAGGTAGGGTTGATCAGTGTACAAACGTTTCCTGATAAACTAAAGATATTAATACAATGTATTTTGTAACTACGCAATAAAATATTTCTATTCTATTCTATTAATCAATTAACCAGAATCTTTTTACAAATTTTAGTTCCTTTATAAGGGCTTAAAATTTAAAACTGCATTTTCGACTTATGGAATAAAGCCTTCGTTTCGTTTTAATTTTCCAAGCTGGACAAACTATATAAAGCAAATATAAAATATGTTGTCAACATAACGAAGCCATATTTTTTATTTGACAGCCTATTTTCTGAATGCCAATTCTTCAGAAGAATCCATAAAAATGTTACTCCAAGATGATATTAAATATCTTATTGTTATAAAATAAAATACGACCAACCATAAAATTTACCATGGAAAAAGAAAAAATGTAAAACTTCCGTTCTAGACATAGTAGTAACTATAATAGAAGATAATAACTAGAAACCTCTTTGCATAACAAAAACATTCAGAAGACAGTACTGTATTTAAATTATTTGTCTAACCATCCTGAGCATGTAAAATGTGGACTCCCCGGAGATTTATTAAAATACTGAACTTATTTCAGATTCAACTGAAGATAAAAATTACAAAAAAAGAGGAAATAGGCAATTTTCTAAAATTGGTCAAACATCCAAATAAATTAATTCAAAAAGTAAAGAGAGGAAACAAACCTAAGAAAAGTTATAATTGTGAAGATGTGAAAGCAAACCTATAACAACTGTAGTATACCCTACGTTAAAAACCTTTCATAGAAAATTAATTCTAAATTTAATATTCAAAAATTTTTTTATAGTCAGGAAGATTCTTGTAAATTATCAAAATCAAAACCAAAATATGAAAATAAATTAAAAAAGTTGTGTATATAAAATGAACTGTGAATATAATAAAACATATTCCGGCCTAACACCAAGACTTTTCAAAACGAGAATAAAAGAATTTATATACCATTTTAAAACTGGAAATATTGAACAAAAATTAGTTGAACACACTATAAATAATAGGCATGAAATTAAATAGGAATAATCATCTATTGTATATAAAGAAAATTCATGGAAAAAGTAACAAGATTGAAAGTGTATTCTTGGCATCAAAAATATTTCAATACGTTTCACAACCATCAATTAATTTGAATAATATATGTTCACCAATAATTAAAGATGAATTAGAAAAAAACGTAAATAATTCAAAACCTTGTTTTTAAAGTGTAGGTCTATCAACTTATCCATTTATGTTATATTGACAAATTATATTTTTAATCATACGTTTTTTATTTTTGTAGAATTCTGTTGAATAATCAGATGATACTGTAACGTCCGTAACAGGCGGAAGTGCATTTACTGTACTATCCAGCCGTTCTAGCTTTACCTCTGAGGTTTGCGGGATAGGCAACGTCGCACGCCAGACCGCCTCAGCCCTCCTCTAATTTTTACATCCGATGATTCACAATAATTATGTAGGAAGGTACAAATTTAATTTTTAGTATAAATAAAAAACCTTTTAGTGTTTAATTGGGAAGTACTTTTTTACTCTTTACAAATATATCAAAAAACGAAGTCAATCCGACAATTTGACAATTTTAACTTAAAAAAACAATCGGGCCCTAGTTGTGATTAATCTAGACCGAAAACAAATTAGCCGTGGGACAGGAGAGAGCCAAGCGCTTAAGATATACAATGTTGCCATGTTGTGCTCTTCTTGGAGGTAAAGATGGAGCGGTTGTTGAATAACCAATTAAATTAGTGGAATTATCGAAAATGTTTCCTAAGAATCGTAATCATCAGCGTGACATTATGTCCAGTATTTTCTAAGGACTGTATCACAGGAAGTTAAATAAGTGAAAAGTGACAGTCAATCTTCAACAACATTCATTTTTATGTAAATACAGTAATAAAAACAGCTTTAACAAACTAATTGATCCAAAACAAAATTATGCTTGTTTCAGACGGTTAATGATGGCAGCTAACGTCACCTGGTTAAATACAGTTAGGCAAATTATGACCTTGGTTGAACGTGTTCATGATATCATATGGTATCGCAACTTAAGTTAGGCTACATGACTGGCAAAGCAACACATTCTCTCTCCAGTTTGACGGGTTACATCAGAACGCTGTGTAAGTGTGGAAATTGGTTGTCTAGGATTATTTAAACAGGACTATAAATTGATGTAAAATAATGAAATAATACATTTATTCCACCAACAGAATACAAATCAATCAATTTAAATCACTGTATTTACTTAAGCATATAAAAGTAATTTATCGTAACTAAACATGTCATAAGGATTAGAACGTGACCTAGTATTTAATTCTACGACCTCTAGAAGCCAAGGAAACGTTGTTTTAGGAAATTGATAAGACATTTTTTCGTAAAAAATTAAAATTCTGAAATTTATCAATTTTATAGAAAGCACTCCTGTCAATCACGTAGTGAAATATAAATTCGATACATTAACGGATTTGTGAGTAATAAAAATATAAAATTGATGCTCGTTGAAAAATAATAAAAATTCCGGTACTTTTTTATTCCAACTAGGAGAAAACTTATTAAAACTTATAATCAAATTTAAAAATTAATATTTCATAACGTACATTCAAACGATGAAAACAATGGCGTGGCTGTATTTGTCATAGGCCTCCTTCAAACTGGGTACACATAATTTCTGCGCCGACAGAAGTCATTATATACACCGTTTGAAAAGGTTGTTTAGAAGAGCCCGATTTTGTTAAATGCTGGGAAATGAGATTGTTCAATGAAAAATAGTTTCTCTAAAACCTTTGAGAAGGTAGATAGAATCAATCGGTCTATTATTAGCATTATTAGTAGAACTTTCCTTCATAGGACGCGGTTTCACTATATACAGTATATGATAGTGAACTATAAGAATAGCTTAAATGAGCAATTAACCAAATAAGTCAGAATAAGGCCCAAATAATGTGCACAGTCCTCAAAATATTTGCTGATACACAATCATATCGAGTAGAAGGGGTTGCTTTCAACGGCTTTCTTAATGCATCTTTTTACGTCTACAAATACGAGCTAATTTAAAGAAAGGTGGCGTATGTATCTTTCATAAAAGAAATATTAAGTCCTCTCTTATTGATTTTCAATTATTTTTAAATGAACCAAATATAAAAATGTCAACAATAAATATCAATAGTTTCCAAAAAAGGACGTTACTGAATGGTTGGACTCTATAGACCCACGATCGGAATTTATGAATTATATTCATTTCAAACATTAGACTCCTTTTATGCAGCGCGTCGTGTGAACGTCGTCCGACGCGAGAACAAAAATGTCACGCGTTCTCCAAAAGACGTCATTCGAGTGCTAGGAAGTATTGTCCTTGTCTCACTTTGCAATAAGATGTGACCAAGCATGATAATGGCTATCTTAAAAGAAAACAAATTAAACTAACCTATATTGTTCCGGTGAATGTCACTTTTGTTCGTAAAATCAGGGTAAGTCACAGCACATACTTCTACCCATGCATCTCTATTCTTGTCTCTTTTTGAGATGAGTGACGTAATCAATATTTTCCACTTTTGAAGCGAGTGACGTCATCAATATAATTTACCTTTAAAGTGAGTGAATTCATCAATATTTTCCACCTTTAAGGTAAGTGATGTTGTCAATTTAGTCCATTTTTAAGGTGAGTGACGTTATCAATTTAGACCATTTTTATGGTGATTGAAAGTTTGTGTTTGTAGTCCTCGTTTGCAGAATCCCAAATCACCGGTCGAGACTTCATTGTCTCTATATCAACGTCATCCATGACTGCACACAAGCTCTACTACCTCTGAATTAAACTGAAGCAAACTAAACAAACCCCCACCCCTACAACATGACGTCGAAGAGGAGCTCGAATAACACTGCATTAATAGCTCCATAAGCTGTATTGTTGCTAGAGTCGCGCGCCCGACACGCGTAACGTAGGTAGACGCGTCGTGTTTTAGAGGGCGCGCGTCGGGCGCGGTGCATAAAAGGACCCATATAACGCAATGCTTCTACATTACGTGCGTCTTTAGACGTGCGTCGCTCGACGTGCTGCATAAAAGGGGCCTAACTAGTTATTTTCATAACTTATTTTAATAATCAAAATAGTATAATTTTTATTGGAGATTTCAATAATAGTTGGGCAAAAGAAGATAATAACAAAAACGACTTCTTTAATGAAATAAGTTTTAACCGATAGCCAAGAATATTTTCTTTCACCGGTGAATTTAAAGGATCCATATGTATTCAATATTTGTTTTCCGATATAGAACCAAAATATTTTAATTGCCATGTTTACAGCAATTTAAGTCATTATGCTCGAGTCACTTTAATCAAATCACATCCATTAATAAAAGTAACAATTCAATATAAATTAAGTAAACCATTGTCATCAAAACAAGTATTCAAACTCCAAAATGTATTTCAAATAGAGTTGTGGGGCAACCAGCGTATAAAACATGATGAAAAATATAAAACTGTGTTCAGATAAAATATGACTGTTGAGATGGGCTCAATGAAGTCTTTCTAGTTAAGTTAATGCCGATGAAGAGTTTTTCTCTGGTTGCTCAATCACATAGATTCTGGGGTCCCCTCGATATCTGAATCATTCTGTATTTCTAGAAACATGCTTATAATTACGTGGAATCACATGGAGACCACGAATGGGTAACTCTTAACGAGTTATTATCGCCGTTTAGGGTTATCACGGCGTCAACAGTGAGGGGTTTATGTGTTTTCGATAAGCTATTTACAATGTAAGAGCTGCTGTACAATTTTAGGAAAATTTATGAAACACATCCAAACGGTAATAAATTCCAGCACACCATGCACCGACGTATTGAGAATTTCTTGAAATTCTGAAGAAGCTTGGGGATGATTACTTTAAGAGTCTACAGAGGCTGTCGGCCATGTTGGTTTTAATCCCATAACAACAATGTTATTTTCGAACTGGACATACGATCACGCGTATCCAAACTAAATAGTTATTTTTTACGGATTTTCTCCAAACAAATTACATTTGATCAAACATAAAATTGTACGTTGGAATTGTTTTGTAATTCTAATTAGTGTTATAGAAAAAATATAAAAATATGTTAGTTTGAAGATTTTATTTTCACTTATTTTTCAAAACGAGGCGTATGTATTAAAAATATCAAAAGCAAACCCAATGCGCGATATGATAACGTATAAAATGACAACTCATACACAACTTGTGGTCAGTAAGTAACGAAAAAATATGGATTCCCAAATAACGTTGTTGTTATGGGATTAAAATCAACATGGCCGACAGCCTCTGTAGACTCTTATCATGAGTTTATCTTTCTAAACTGAGAGCTTAACTCGTTCTAATACATTCCAGTCGTAGTTAAATTGAAGCCTCCAGAAAGTGTGTGATAAAATTAATAAAACAGGGTATTTATAAAAGGATAATCCTATTTTAAATAGCTATATATTTATTAGAATCGAGAGCTTTACCCAAACATATTCAACATTCAAATACTCACATAAGAATGAAGTTTAAGAAAATGTATCGTGAATGTTCCTTCACTTGAAGTACGTCCTGTAGTCGATAGATGAATTTCTGATAGGCACCTTTAACAATGAAATGTGTATTCATTGCCTTTACGCACAATCTGGGACGAATTCAGCCATCTAGATGTCCTTCGTGCTGTAAGTGGAGGACATATTGAACATTTAGTATACATATTCTTAAACTTTATTCTTTTTTAAGTATTTTGACGTCAAATATAATTGAGTAAAACTCTTGTTTCTAATAAATGTAACTATTTAAAATTGGGCTATTCTTTTTGAATAACACTGTGTTTTTCGTTACGTGGGATTCGAAACACATAGTATTTGTCTGACAAGCTTTTGACCACATCAGCTACTTGACTTAAGCCACTTCAGCTGTTTGACAAGCTTTATTCTCACATCTCCTCCCTACACAACATCTGAATCCTGATCCCCACCCATACACATACAGTGGTATTGAACCACCCACCCACCCATTCACTTACAGTGGTGTTGACCCACCCACCCACCCATACGCGTACAGTGGTATTGAACCACCCACCCACCCATTCACGTACAGTGGTATTGAACCACCCGCCCACCCATTCACGTACATTGGTATAGATTTTTAGTTTGTTACAAAACAAGCACACCTTTTAATACATTTTCGAACAACGTACATTGCAAATTCATTGAAGCTATCTTCACGTACATATGCAAGGTTATAAAACAATATGAAAACCCCAAGTATGATATTCAAATTATTCACAGCTGATTTTGTATTAGTAATATTTTTTTTGGCAGAATTAATTTGTAAATTTTAAAAATTGATCAAAAGGTAAGTGTTTATAAATGGTTTATTATTTCTCTATTAAATATTTTATAAATTAATTAATTAATTTAAAAACGATCAAAATTTTCTATTAATTGACAAAGACACAATTTTTAAAAACTTACATTCCGATAGAATTTAAAATTTACAAATTATTCTGCAAAAGAAAATTATACATTACAATACAACATCAGCTGTGAATAATTTTAATATTATTCTTGGTTTATTCGTATTGTTTCATAGCCTGGCATATGTACTTGAAGATGGTTCCAATGAAGTTGAAATGTACATTTTAGGAAAAATATCAAGAAATGTGCCAAAAGGTACAAACAATATTATTAGTGTCCCAGTTAATTTATTACTTAGCAAGTCGAAGATTACGTAACTGTTCCGTTAGTTCACTACCACTACTTTGGTTAGGTTATGTTACTTTTGTTTAGGTTATGTTAGGTTTGGTTTTGTTATGTTAGGTTAACCTAAGTCATGGTTATAGTAATGATATAACGGAAAAGACCCCTTAAATCATTACTCTCTTCCCAACTTTATTCTTAAAATATTATTCCCATCGAGTAATAATAAATCGAGTCGAAACTTCACGTTGCCTACTATTAGAAATTTAAACGTTTTTTACTAAATTAGGTACTTATATATTTTTTACTATAAGTTTAAAATATAAACCTGACGTATCCAGTAGATACTATGGTGTCTAATGAAGGATGGCTATATGTTATGATTACAGCCCTTTTCTCTCAATAGGCTAATTATGAGGCAATTAAGATTATGCTTCATTGCACAAAATTGTTCCTAAAATCAATTTAATGCAATTCAATAGTAATTTTATAAGCTACCACTTCTACACTAACAGATCAACAGCACATTTACAGCAAGCAAAATTAAACAGAGAAACCTTTTAAAAATTAAACACCCGCTCAAACAATTTTTGTTTTTCATAGATGAGTTATCCAAGCAAACCTGTTTTAATCAACCCTGGGCGACAGTCAATAATAATACTGTAAAAACGGAATAAACTTGTTCCTCCCGTAATGAGATTATTATCTTATATTTATTTTATTTCTAAATATATTGCAGTAAATTTTAATCATTAACTGTCTTATTGTATTATCAGTTATTGTAATATAACTTGACAAGGGAGTAATTAGAAATTTGTCTGACTTCCGCCCAGTTTTCATCCAGCACGAATCTATTCTCCATTAACCTAATGTTCAATGTTCTCAAAGCAAACAAAAACATAAATTAATTGATAGTCCTTTAAAGCTCCTATTGATTATCAGATTTTAACTATTTCATTTTGACAAATTCTTGATTTAATTCTTATTGTTGTTCTTATTCTTTTTGTGTGGTTTCCAGCATTCTGGCATTTTCATTTCAACTCATCTTTCTAATAATTGTAACAACGAAACATGTATAAAAAATATTAATTGCTACCGTGGTGGCTGCGGAGTGCACATTTCTTAGTTCGAATCCCGAACTGAGCTTACAGTTGGTACTACTGCACGTTGAAAAAATAAAAGTTTAATAGATAAAGATATTACAAGCGAACGTCACACAACTCGAATATATTACAATATAAGCGCAAAATGCACAAATACACAACAATACAAGCACAAAATGCACAAATAAACAACAATACAAGCACAAAATGCACTAATATAACATAATATAAGCGCAAAATACAAAAATATTACGGTGATTGATTTCGGTGAACCAAGCTCATTTTCCTCAGACCAGAGGGATTCACAAAAGAAGTACAGTATTCACAAAAGGGGTTCACAAATATAAAGACTTGTATTGTAATATATTTGTGTATTTTGTACTTGTATTGTAATGTATTTGTGCATTTTGTGCTTATATTGTAATATATTTGAGTTGTGTGACGTTCGCTTGTACTGTATATGTACCAACACGTATTATGCTAATAATAATAAATAGATAAATATGTCGAGCAATAAACAGTTAACATTGCAATACCTAAAAGTCAGCTTAATCGTCAAAATGTTGAATGGTAGATTGACTGTCCAGCCTTTCGCAGGCTGCGCCTCGTACCACGGTAGTTGGAACTATACATCCAACTACCGTGCCTGGTCTCTCCATGCTGAGTTCTTCGCTTCGTCTTCAAAATCCTTTAGTAGACAGCTTTTGGTATTGCTTGTTTCTGAAACTTTTTAACGCTATGTCAGAATTATTTTACTGATCTATATGCATACGTTTTTAACTAAATAACCTTTTAAATATATATGTTTGTTGTAAATATTTTCGAATTGAATTATAATATTTATTCATTGTTTATTTAATTCGTACTTACGTAAATCCAACATTTTC
Organism: Stictocephala bisonia; assembly: GCA_035578905.1. Classification (NCBI taxonomy): domain Eukaryota; kingdom Metazoa; phylum Arthropoda; class Insecta; order Hemiptera; family Membracidae; genus Stictocephala; species Stictocephala bisonia. The sequence goes on from JAQJVL010000020.1 coordinate 3,512,234, forward strand.
TCCTTGTAAGAACCGATTATTTTAAAATGATATTTAATGTTGTTATCTTTCTTTAGTGTAATATTTTATGTTAATATGTTGCAACTTGATTTCGTTATGTTTTGAAATTTTTCCCTTTAAAATGAGTTTGTTGACTTGTAAATATTTATGTACTACAATTCAATATTATAGTACAATTTAATGATGGATCGATAATATTTATTATTGATAGTTGTATTGAAAATTTCAATTAGCTTGGAATATGAAAATGTACTCTGTGTACTTATTACTTAGGCTATTTTCATTTTGTTTTTCTCTTCTATGTGAATTTTTGTTTTTCATACAAAAATGCCACTGACCTTTGGAAATAAAATTAAAATATTGGTCTTTTGGGGATATTTGTGCTTGAGATTTGAATATTTAAGCTCCCCCCCCCCCCTTTAAAACTAGTACTAAATCATTGTGGAAGCAATAAATATTTTGCCTCGAGGTGGTTGTAATTGTTTTATATACGGGAGTGCTGAAAAGTCCCGGATACAGACAAATAACTTTTTAAAGTATTGAAATAAAAGAACTAAATGTTATATAAAGTTTTGACTATATAAAACGTCCCGCTAGATCTTGGGAAACATTCTTAAATAAAAGTAATAAGAACATAGGCCAAAATGTACATCAAATAAAAGGCTTTTATAGATCGAAACATTTCGGCTCAAATCGGACCTCATACGTTAGTTAGTTCAACGGTGGATACTCAACATTTTAGAAATGCTCACTATGTCAAAGCAAACATTTTGGTTTCTAGGCTAAATCAAAACACAACAAGTTGTTTTATACTTTTTTACGTATATTTTTTTAACACTTGCCAAAACCGATATTACATTTCTCGCTAGTTTGCTTTAAGTTTACGAAACATAGTTTTTTTTTTAGTGAAAATTGCATTCATTGATCAAAATTTTTTTAATTGGGACAGAAAATCGGTATAACTGCCACTATTGGATCCTTAAATAAATAAATTACATCGGCTTAAAAACATATACATCATTCACATGTTTGGGCGGGTATCGAAGGAAGGCATGTGGTTGAGTCAATCTTTGAGGTGGGACATTTGAACCATGGAGTTTATTTAGCATTGATGCAAAATTGAAAGTTCCTGTAATCCAAAGTGTTTCATGGTGAGAAGTTGGAAAACATTTAATTTCAACAAGATGAAGCCCTTCGACATATTGGCGAAAACGTAGGATTAGACAGTTTTTAGGTAATGACTTTCCACAAAAATGGGTTGTTAGACAATTAAGACTAGAATGGCCTGCGCGTTCTCCAGATCTCTTTCCTTTTGAGACTTCCTGAAAGAAGTTATTTTTTTAATAAAACCCCCAAAACGTTAATTTGTTTAGTATATTTGTTGTTTAGTACAGTTTCATTGAATTATTCCATGATTTACCAACCTATTGTGTCTATTGTTATATATTAAACTTACATCCTATAATGATAAGGGTGTTCCTCGAACAGTCACTTTTCACAGGTGGGAAGTCTTCATTTTATTACACTTCCTTTTACCCAATATCAATTTAAAAATAATAAATAACTTACCTCTACAATTATATATATGTAGAGATAGATGTATAATAAATGTATAATATAATATAATATTATACATTTATGTATATGTATAATAAATGTATATTATATTATATTAAAATTATATAATATACATTTATATAATTTTATATATACATATACATATATACATTAATTTACACAAAATTACACAATTGCATTTATACTGGGCTTAATTATCTGAAAAGATGTTCTATTTCCACTTCAAACTTAAATATCTTGCATAGAACTGTAGTCCTTGATTCCTTCCAACATACAAAATACATGCTACAGAAGTATAAACTATGTAAGTAATATTATTATTTCATTTTAAATCAAGAAAGCTTTGCATATAAAAGTAAATTTTATTTTTATTTTAAAGCAAACTGCAAATGACTCGCTCGAATTTCGAGTTTTAATAGGCCTATACAACAACAGAATTTACTGAATCAGTTTTTGTTACATTTAACACGTCTTACGTTAAATTTAACATAATTACGGTACAGAACATATTTCATTTTGGTTTGACATTGACAGATGGTATAATTTCTTTTAACATTTACCAAGTGGTGGCAGAACAGAAGAAAAATGTAGTCTATATCATAGTTCAGTAGAAAATTAATATGACTGATTTTTTACCAATATTCAATATACGTTCAATAAAGAATACTCAAATAATCGGTTATTCCTCGGAGGTTATCTGTAAAGTTTGATCCCGTATAACTTCAAGCTGATGACAAATTTCTATAAGCTGGTAAGACCAGAGGCTATCACGGACACTGATTCTGCACTTTGTGTCCACGTGGACTCCGATAAACTTCGCCACATTAATTAAAGCCAAAATATTTTTGTAAACATAATCAAGAATGTATCACAGCGACACTACAAATAACTTTAGTAATGAGCTGGTGACGTTCACGGTTAGTCCTGTGCAACAGTCGTGGCCGTAATCGCTTGTGAACATATGTTGTGACATATGAACAAGCTTTTTTACGTCATAATCTAATATTCAACTGTTTAAACCCGTTCTAAAGGTTGCACTTGTATTTTGGCCTGGTTAACAAATCCAGCAACACAATCATCAAGAACGACGTAATTCCCGTTTTACCATAAGAACGTAGGGACATACAACAGACAATATGCGTATACTGTACTCAGTACTGTATTCGGCCTTAATATACAAAAAAGTGTCCAGACAATTTTATTTCAAAAACGATAACTCGTTAATAGTATATGAATTAAATTCATTATCACACATTATATTGTTGTTACACAAAGTAATCTGAAAATTAACATGCAACTAATTTTATGGCATTTCGACAAAATTGGAAGGAAACTTATGGGCTTGTAATCGGACAGTAACAAAAGAATTGATTATAGGTTAATTCAGGATAAGTTTCAGATAAAAAACAGGCACTGGTGATAAACATAATCTATTATCGGATGGATGGTAAAAAATTAAGATAGGATGAATTTAAATTGAACAATAGAAAAAAGTTTACTTTTATAAGATTATAATGTTGGTATATTGTTGATTGATTACCTTTTGCGTTTATGATGACAGATTTTTTGCCGTAAACAACAGTTACTTTTCATATTAATTATCATGAAGGCAAATGGCGAAGTCATGTCGACTGGAACGACATTGAGTTATAATTACATTGTACTATTGTCAGTAAAATGTACTTTAATCTCCATCGTCAACAAATGCGTTGAAATAACCTTGATACTTTGGCATTCTATGATTGTTGGAATTATCAAGAAGGTGCCAGCCTGATTTCACATAGCTATCAAATTATAACTAATTCCCCTATCTAATGAACTTAACAATTTTAGGGCTTTCATAATGACGTACTTCAACGTAACCAGTTATATAAAGACGTTTGAACTTATGGAATACTTACCTACAATATTTGCAATGCAGACCACCGTCAGAGGTCATTTCGCAAAATATTTCAATTACATTATATCTGACGTATGACGATTTATTACAGCAGTTATAGAGAAATATTTACTCTCACGATTACAATCGTAATTTCTGATAAAAATGAAGTTTTTTATTCCACATTCAAGAAATTCGTCAACATGTGTCCTAATAAAATTGCATTATTTTTCTAACATGTAAAACACTAATATAGTGCTTAATACTGTCAGACACGTTTATTTTATGTATATTTTATATAGACATATAACCTTATTTATTTAGTTTATTTTTTATTTAACTGACTAAACATAAAACTAAAGGTCAAAGCTCAGGAAAAGTAAAAGCTATGTAGGATTATAAATAAAGTGTTGTCACAAATTTATTGTTCTTTTTGGATTGAAATAAATTATTTTGAAATTTGTTGTAGGCCTACCTGCTGAGTTGTCGTGAAGCTACGCAATCATATTAGGAAACCCTAGTGTGTTACGGTTAACGTGGTCAGCCATATTGGATTTATTCTTCCTAGACCAATGTTAAATTGTAAATACGATATTTTCACATAATTTACCAAATGTTTGATTACTAAATATTTGTTTTGATGTGTCATTTCGTAGCTGATGTGTCAGCGTAACTGATATTATTGATTGCTTATCGTAGTCTATCTTTCTGTTTAAGATGGTTTGTAATATGCGTATTTTTAAGAGAGCTCCCGCTGAGAAGCATAAAAACTGTTTTGCGCAGGCGCAGATACTGGCTTTATTTACTGTCGTAAAATTATGAATGAAATATCTATTTAAAGATAAAGACTTTTTTACTATAATCGCTTCGTAAAATTTCGGAACTCTTCTTGATTTCTATTTTATAGGTTATTGAAGTTACCCAATATTCAAACGAGTGCCAAATTAAAACTAGAACTGTTATTGAACTTTTAAAATCGATTCTAGTCATAAATTTATCTTGTTTTTTGTTAACTGTGTTTTTTTAAATCTTGAATAAAAATGTGAACAGTGGTAAATCGAAAACGCTGAAAAGCCAAGCAACATCAAGTATGTATTTAATAATTTGTCAGCTGAGGATTAGCCTATCAGTTGGACTTTGTTTTCGCTTATTTGAGCAAATTTTACAATTAACCAATAAAAAACACATGTGATGAAGTTATGCCTGTACACCGACAGTTGACCGAAGGCTTTAGTTCAACGCTACTTAGATGATTATAATTCCATAAAATTATGACAAATGGCATAAAAGGAGCTAATAACAGATTGCTAAACTAAATTTAAATAAACAAAAGTAAGCTATTTACACAAAGCTCGCCAAATAACAGTTAAGTTTAACCTTATTTGTTCTGTGGGTCTCAACCACCAAATTTCTGTAAGTCTCAGAACATAATAAATGTTATTGCTCAAACATTTCTATCTCAGTACAAAACGTTCGTCAAGGTCGACGCCTCCTTGCCCCCCTTAAGATAGGGGGGGAGGGTATCAAAAAAGTGAGTAGTGTCTGTGTCGTTAGCCGAATTCATTGCATTCAGTAAAGCTATATAAGTCTTGCTTTACTGCTTTGTAGCAAAGTATTCTGTCTATTGCTAATATCGATGAAAGTTAAAAGGAAATAATTTTTTTGGACGTAAACATAAAATTAAAATAATGTTATCAACATAATTGGAGAAGAATATCGTAGGCATATACAATGAATACACATCAGTAAGAGGCGAAAAGCCAATGTTAAAATGTCAGACAACTTTTTTCTAATTTTGCTATCTTGGCGCGGTCGCCACTAGGTCGAGCTTGTTGCGCGGCAGCTTAGTGTGATACAGAGAATGACAGAGAAGGCAGCGCCGACTGGAGAGAGGGGAGGGGAAATTACTAATTGCCGTTAGGAGAGAGAAAGGATGATAATACTGTAAATAAGTAAACTTGTAATACGGCTGTCGATCTGTATTGAAAGTTTACTTAAAAAGCTGATAATGATAACAGTGCTGCCAACATAAATTTACCTGTGACAAAATAGTAACATTTATTTCAATATCTGTGTATTATAATTTAATACAAAATGCTGTTAAATCGTAAAAAAATAATAGCCAAGCATACATTTTCCAAATATATGTTGTAATGTTAGCAGATTAGATTTTTTCAACGCATATTAAAAAAGTGACACGTATTATTTAGATAAATTTACTCATGTAATACAATTGTTTTGAAACTGTTTCTTGTTGTCTATATTATTCCTGTTAAAGCAAAGATTTGTGATTTCCGGACGTAATTCTCCGTAAAAGAAATTCAACTACGTCATTTGCTACTAATCACTGTAAACATTGAACCTTGTTTTGGAAGCAGTTCCTTATCAATGGCTTGCTCAATGTAAGCAACGCTGGGTAGTTGTGAGTAAAGCGTGAATACAGTTATCGGTGATCCTGAGTAAGATACATCGGTATGTTAATAAAACAAATACAACAGTCTGTGTGTGAATATATGTATGTAAAATTAATTTTTGGTGTAAAATTTAACTTCATTAATATATCAATAACTCTTAACTTACAGATTCAGTACGTTTTAACATAAGTTAGTTACTTTAAAATATGTCAACGCCTTATCCAGCTTTATTTAATATAATAATCATCGACTAATTTAGTATTAAGAGATGCCAGTGGCTTTTAACGAAGGGTTCCGACGTTATTGCAAGATGACGGTGTCAAGCTACATCGAACGTGGCTGTTCCATTGATGGGTGACCGACCGTCTGAGCGATCCCGTCCTTGCACAGAGCCCACCTGCCCGGTCACTGGCCACCCTTAGGGCTCCTTTGCCTTCATCTGGACTTTTAAAACTACATAATACATCCTGCAACTTTTTAAACTAACAGTCTTATTTATTTTTACTCTTTTAAGTGATTGCGAAAAGTCTTTTCGCACATTCTTTGGCAATATATTCCTTGGACCTTCTGGATATGCTGATACGATATAATTAAATGATATGTGGTCAAGTAGTATATAAGGTGAGAGGACTAGTTAAGGGATATCGGATACGGTAAGGGAGATGAGATATGGTGTGGGGGAGGGGTTTATGGTAAGGGAAATGAGATAGGGGGAGGGGATACGGTAAGGGAGATGAGGTATGGCGAGGGGGTAGGATATGTGACGTGAGATGAATAGGTAAGGTAAGGGAGCTGGTAAGGGAGATGAGTAGATAAGTTATGGCGGTTGGCAAAAGTAGATGAGATAGGGTGAGGGAGAATGGGATATGGTAAGGATAGATTCAATCCGTACCGTGGGATACGGTAGGAATGGGTTAAATAGATAGAGATAAGACTAAATGAAATGTGATGAAGTAATAAGAGACAATCAATTATCCGGGATTGTTTTTTCTTTATATATAGAAAGCCATTCTGTATCTATGAATATTTTATTCATTGAAAGGATATCGTTGTTTTAGATAAGGTATTTAGATGGCGACAATCAAAACATTCTTCCGTCTGAAGTAAGCGCGTGCGAGTTTACGTTTAGTCAGCTCACTCACTACAATGTACAACTTCCGTGCATTGTATTATTATTGTAAATTTGTTATTTGTTCTTACAACTAAGAGTTTATGGTTTATTACTGCTCAGTATTGTTATATTGTTATCGTGAACACTTGTTATCTGTTATTAATGCTGTAATTAGTGAATTGTTATTGGTTTTTTTGTGTTTTGGGGGGGGGGGGCTCTGTAGTTGAAATTGTGAGTAACAGAAATGGTTGTTGTCCCATGTAATGAACATAATAGATCATGTCCTATGACAATTCATATTACATTACATATATGGTGAATTAAGTGAAATATTTCAACAAGTTAATTAGCAGCATATAAATTACTTATACAATTAGTTTGAACTAACTTACATTTTACCAGAAAATATTCAACAATTTAAAACTGTTGCTATGGTAATGTATACAATAAAACACAGGCCCTGCTCAGTGTTCTGTTTTGGGCTCAACGTGAAACTATCCTTTTAGAGTTCATGTGATAATTTCATAAATAGCAATTAACTCAACAGTTTGGATTTTTTGAACTTGAACCGTTTCCTCAGAGAACGGCTTATTTTTTTTAGAATAATTATAGAAAATATTTTCATATGTATATTCACGTAGGAAATAAATCACTCTTAAAATATTTCTTGTTTACTGTACGCTGGATGCGGTGCTTACATTAACGAATTTGAGATGAAAACGATTTTAAAGTTGGCGTGTCCCTGGTGTAGTCGGCCATCTTGAATACATCCTCCTCTAAAATTGTTCCGATTTCAAAAATTGTTTGAAATGAAAACACAGACATTTAACATTTATTCTATAAACTGCAAAAACTGAAATATTAAAATCAACTTATGAACAAACGTTTCTCGATGGAGCTGTGTTTTTTCTTGATTAAGATATATATAAAATTTTGCTTATGGAGAATGAACATATTCGTGCTGGCCGTAAATCAGGAAGGCATAAGAATATCTGATACTCCATCCCCACCCCGCCTTTTTATCAGTAATAGGGTGCTATTACGATCAGGACAGTTGGCACGCAAGCGTGCAGGGGTATCTCCTGGTTTCAGGTCAACTGACGGCAACGTGTTGAGCAATGAGCAATAAAATCCCCATCCTCGCACAACGAAGATAACGTTTGGCAATCCCAGAAACAGCATATTCAATAGTTGTATGATAATGGTAAAAGTCATTCATTGTTCGTATTAAGTATTTACAAAATCGTTGACTTTCCTTTCGAGAGTGAATTTTACAACATAATGCCAAATAAAAATTTATTTATGCGTGAAATTTATGAACACATCAAAGGAATTTAGTTATCTTCACAGATACAATAAAAAAAATCATATTTTGTATTGTTAGAAAATGATTGTAGATTTCCAATAATTCAAGTGTTTTTTTAAGGAACAAACACAACGTTTCGACAGATATATAAACGCTCCGCTTCAGGTGTTACGTACTATCTTGCCTACATTTAAAAATAGTGTTTTTATTTAACCCATTATAATTTAAGAAACCCCTAAAAACTACATACTTATAGACTACCGTTGACTATTGGGAGTCTGCAGAGGCTGTCGGCCATGTTGGTTTTAATCCCTTAAGAACGATGTTATTTGGGAATCCATATTTTTTCGTTATTTATTGACCAATAGTTGTGTAAGAGGTGTCATTTTAAACGTTATCATATTGCACATTAGGTTTGCTTTTAATATTTTGAATACATACGCCTCGTTTTGAAAAGCAAGTGAAAATGTAAACTTCAAAATAAATATTTTTATATTTTTCTATAACACTAATTAGAATTACAAAGCAATTCCAACGTGCAATATCATTTTTGATCAAATGCGATTTGTTTGGGAAAATCCGTATAAAATAACTGTTTAGTTTTGATAGGCGTGATCGTATGTCCTGATCGAAAATAACATTGTTCTTATGTGATTAAAACCAACATGGCCGACAGCCTCGGCAGGAACAAACACAACGTTTCTATAGATATAAAAACTATGGTCGTCTTCAAGAGTTACTAACTACCTTAGCCTACATATACAACTACTGTAGTATTTTTTTCTTTAAGAAATCTCTAAAAACTACTTTCTTATAGACTACGGTTGACGTTACGAAAGTCACGTGTTCTTAAAAGCTATCACACATAACACAATTAAACAAAACATAAAATACAATATGAAAATGTTCAACAATGCACAGAGCAGGTTATTAAACAAAGAACAATATTCAACTTATGCAAACAGCATTTTATCTTCCAACTCCTCTAGGACAAGGTACCACGAACTACAGTACTACACTCACCAGCTGAACGTCAGAGACGAACTTTCTTTAAATGAATAAATGAATATATTTCCTCAGTTTTACAAATCAATCATACAGTTTCTATAGAAATAAATACCGCCATCTCTTCCAGTAATGATGGCTGGTGTCCACTATGCCTGTCACTAATTATCAGCCATTATGTTGCTTCTACTGATAACATGGCTCCTGTGGCATTTGGCAATCCTTATTCTAATACAAACGAAACACAATATTCCCCTTAAAAAACAACTTAACAAAATAGTGTTACTATTAATAGATTTATTTTATTCCTAATCATAACCTAAAATTCTATCTTTATAAGTTTACACTATTCTATACTAATAATGAACAAAAAGAACATACTACAATATATAAGGCAACTCTTAATATTACTTTCTACTATTTTTTCTAAAGATTGTTAAATTTAAACTATAACATCAAACATGTTTTGTACATCTTTTTGATCAAGTAACCAATTTTTTAATTCTTTTGAAAATTTCACTGTACTCATAATTTGCTTTAATTCTATGGGTAAAAAATTGTATAATTTTGGTGCTAAAAAAAGATAGGAATTTTTAAACACATCTTTATTTACTCTAGGCCTTCTAACATTTCCCCATGAAATATTTCGAGTCAAATATTTCATATTTTCTTGACAGTCAACCGAGGCATGTAGTTTTTATCGTTTCCTTAAATTATTGTAGATTAAGGAAAAAACTCCACTGTAGTTGTTAATGTAGTTAGACTAAGTAGTACCACCTGAAGACGATAGAGTTTGTATACGTGTCGAAACGTTGTGTTTGTTCCTTTAAAACACTTCAAGATTGTAAATCTCCAAATATTGTCTACCAATAATGAACAATCCAATGCTACTTAACAAATAAATATTAAACAATAGACAAAAATATTAAGTTTTAAATATTAAGATTAGTTTCTATGAAAACTAACTTATTTATTCATGAATATACATTTTAAAATATGTCGAAGTTCCTGGATGAATTATTAGGCCTAAGTATTTATGTTCTTAATACATTTTAACGTCAGCGCGTTCTTAATCAACGCGACAGTTGTTAGAATATTGTTAAGATTACATTTGCTGTTTTATTTAATAAAACTTCCGTTAGAAGAATTATTTGTTTGAGGAAGAATATATTTTTATGTTTTAGCTAGGCCTACCTTTGGTCAATGTTATGAATTTGTTGATTGTTTGTTTTACGCCATTCAAAATGAATGTTGATCAAATTTTTGTATGTACTGTACTTCTAAATAAAAGCTGTTTAGGACGTAATTGAAGACAGTGAGATTAGTTTTACTGGTTATTAACTTTCAAAACTGATTTTCCTCAATTGATTTCCTAGTTATCTTTTTACATATCTCTATTAAGATTTTTAATAATACAAAAAACCGATTTGTTGAAATAGTATTGATTACGGAGTGAAGTCTGAATGCGCGGTGCTTGCACCTGCTGCTGCACTGTTCGCGTCAACATTCCCCTCATCCGAGGGAAAGGACTACTCTCTCCAACGCCGACAGTCAGGATAGGTAGACCGAGAGTGGCGTGATGTTTAGTTGGGCCATAAGCCGCTAGGTGCGCATGGTCGCTGCTTGAGGTTTGACCAACCACGTCCAACGGGCAACGGTGTTGAAGGCGAGGCGGCGGCGTCAGTCTTTGCCGCGCACTTGCCACTGTGACTTCGTACCGCTCCAGCTCCCGAAGCACGCGTTCCTCAGCCCGCTTCAGAACATGACAACTGTACTTAGATCTTGCATGCCAACTGTCATAACTGTAGCACTCGTCATACTGACAGGTACTTGATGAGTTATTTAATTTATTGTCATTCAGGATTTATGAAAAAAACTTCAAACGTTTTTATTTCAACTTTGGACCAAAAACGAGTTAATTTATAATAAATGTATATCTTTATGTACATTTTATTTACCATTAAAGCACCATCATACTGTCAATCACTAGGAAACCAACGTACTATTGACTCGTTTATTCATTTTCCATTACATTTGATTCCATAAACGTGATTGTAAGTTGATTAATAGGCTAGTTATATTATAAGCCTATTAGCTCGAGATGGTTTTTATTTTACTGTAACATTTCGTATGATTTCAGTTGTGAATTAATTACTTTATAAATAGACTACTATTTACAATAGTCTATAGTGTGCCAAGTTGTGGAGTGTCAATGGACCGTGCGATGTAGGTCCACCCTTGTTCTCTGACAGCGACTTGACAAGTCGTTGTGTTTTCATGCTATCAACAACTAGCCACTACAGGATATCAAATAGAGCAACGATTTAATTACACTATTCGTCAATTCAGTGTGAATATATTAGCATGTGATTGGAAGGAGCGTTCGCGATCAACGCCTCGCTGCGAGAAAAGCAAGCTTTGATTAACAACTACCAAACCCATGTAACACACTGTGGCAGAACATACCTTAACATTTCCAGTGTTTTAGACTAATTGCCCATTTAACTTAATACAGTTGTAGTTGTTTGTTAGTTTCTTATAAATTGGTAAAAAATAAATCTTAAATTGATAAATATTTAAAACAGGGCAACATTTCGATAGCAGATTAACATGTGGCAGTCACTTTAGCGAGTAATTAGTTTGAATAAAATATTTCGTAAATTCTTATCAAAATCGAGGCTATTAATTTACGAAACCATGCAGTCGTTAATAAAAAAGGTCAACATATTAACGATTTTTATTTAAGATATTTACTTGTTGAATTTGTTGTCAATATATTATGTTTTAACGTATATTTATGTAAATGTACTTCGACCAGTTGTGGTAAACGATATTCGGTTGTGATTTTGTGAGATTTTAAATCACCTATTTGAAACAACTTGGCAAATGTGACCCTATTACACCTGTAGTGTGACCCTATTACAACTTTGTAGTTATAGCCGTATTACAACTTTGTATTTGTAGTCGTATTACAACTTTATATTTGTAGCCCTATAAGAAGTTTGTAGTTGTCGCCCTATTACAACTTTATATTTGTAGCCCTATAAGAAGTTTGTAGTTGTCGCCCTATTACACCTGTAATTATTGCCCTATTGCAACTGTGTTGTTGTGGCCCTATTATGCCTGTATCTGTTGCCCTATTACAACTTTGTAGTGTGGCCGTATTACAACTTTGTAGTTGTGGCCATATTTGAACGTTTTAGGTGTTGCTCTATTACAACTTTGTAGTTGTGGCCATATTAGAACTTTGTAGTTGTGGCCATATTTGAACGTTTTAGGTGTTGCTCTATTACAACTTTGTAGTTGTGGCCATATTAGAACTTTGTAGTTGTGGCCGTATTACAACATTGTAGTTGTGGCCGTATTACAACTTTGTAGTTGTGGCTGTATTACAACTTTTTAGTTGTGACCCCATTAAAATAGATATTCGCAAAGGTTACGTAATAATGACGGCAGAACTGATGTACTGTATTTAGAAGGCTGATTCGCCAAGTGCGTCGTTGTATCTGCGAGGTTTTGGCACTTGCGTGTGTTTATGCCGCTGCCCCCGCCGCCTACACAGAACATCAAATAACACACTACTGATAACTGGGCCACTGGGGCCATGAACATTTCAAGTTACATAATTATAACATTTTGCAGTATCATATATTTTTCTTGGAAGTCAATCTTGCACATCGAGTATGTTTGTTTTGTTTCGTTACTTGATTCTCGAAAAAATAAAGTTTTCCTTTATTTTATACGTCTTCAAAACGTCTGAAGCGATCGATTTCCGGTTTGCTGTACGCAATTTAAAGATTATTATTATCAACATGAACGCAAAAATACCCTTCAAATAGATTGTTCGTTTCTTAAAATAGTTTATTATTTTTAGTATTATTTGGTAAAAAACATGAATTAACTTAATACAGTGGCCAACAAAACCATTTAATTTATAAATAAAATGGCGTAATAATACATTTATAAATATAAAATAATATACAAATAAATATAAAATAGTATAAAAATAAATAATAAAATGGTATAAAATATAAATGATTTTTTTAGTTATCGTAATGAATTATTATTTTCCTTTTCGTTCGTACATATATCATGCTCTAAAAACTTTAACAATTTAATGCCTCAGTTGTATCAAATTAATTTTAAGTTTTGATAAAATTTTGAGTTGATCCAATGGTGAAGTTTTATAGTTTCTTGTATTCTGATGGTAGACTGTATTTTTGTTCTTTATGTTTGCATTTTGTGTTATTATTTTTGAAGTGGTAATTTACCACTAATGTAACCGGTAGCAAATATATTTCCACAGGACAAATTCTATACACATCATCGTAGACCTATCTTCTCTAAACAAATTCTTTATTATCATGATGATGAAAAAAATCATTTTCATACATGTAATATACCCTTTTTGACAATTAACTTGTATTTCTACTCAAGTATAATAACCGAGTAATTGAAAGTAATGATTTTTGAACTTTTCTTCTCAACATTGGCTGCGAACGGTATTTTAAATAACGGCTATAGAGAATTGTTTGCGTTGTAATTTCAACAGACCCTAATTTACATTTTAGTGTTTATTGTGACGAATACGTTTTTTGTATTTTAATTTGATTGGTTATGAGATTGTTGTTGAAGCACACATCGTAGTAGGCGATCGGTTGTGGGATGGTTGTTGAAGCACACATCGTGGTAGGCGATCGGTTGTGGGATGGTTGTTGAAGCACACATCGTGGTAGGCGATCGGTTGTGGGATGGTTGTTGAAGTACACATCGTGGTAGGCGATCAGTTGTGGGATGGTTGTTGAAGCACACATCGTGGTAGGCGATCGGTTGTGGGATGGTTGTTGAAGCACACATCGTGGTAGGCGATCGGTTGTGGGATGGTTGTTGAAGCACACATCGTGGTAGGCGATCGGTTATGAGATGGTTGTTGAAGCACACATCATGGTAGGTGATCGGTTGTGAGATGGTTGTTGAAGCACACATCGTGGTAGGCGATCGGTTATGAGATGGTTGTTGAAGCACACATCGTGGTAGGCGATCGGTTATGAGATGGTTGTTGAAGCACACATCGTGGTAGGTGATCGGTTGTGGGATGGTTGTTGAAGCACACATCGTGGTAGGCGATCGGTTGTAAGATGGTTGTTGAAACACACATCATGGTAGGTGATCGGTTGTGAGATGGTTGTTGAAGTACACATCGTGGTAGGCGATCAGTTGTGAGATGGTTGTTGAAGCACACATCGTGGTAGGTGATCGGTTGTGAGATGGTTGTTGAAGTACACATCGTGGTAGGTGATCGGTTGTGAGATGGTTGTTGAAGTACACATCGTGGTAGGCGATCGGTTGTGAGATGGTTGTTTAAGCACACATCGTGGTAGGTGATCGGTTGTGAGATGGTTGTTGAAGTACACATCGTGATAGGTGATCGGTTGTGAGATGGTTGTTGAAGTACACATCGTGGTAGGTGATCGGTTGTGAGATGGTTGTTGAAGCACAGATCGTGGTAGGCGATCGGTTGTGAGATGGTTGTTGAAGTACACATCGTGGTAGGCGATCGGTTGTGAGATGGTTGTTGAAGCACAGATCGTGGTAGGCGATCAGTTGTGAGATGGTTGTTGAAGTACACATCGTGGTAGGCGATCGGTTGTGAGATGGTTGTTGAAGCACACATCGTGGTAGGCGATCGGTTGTGAGATGGTTGTTGAAGCACACATCGTGGTAGGCGATCGGTTGTGAGATGGTTGTTGAAGCACACATCGTGGTAGGCGATCGGTTGTGAGATGGTTGTTGAAGTACACATCGTGGTAGGCGATCGGTTGTGAGATGGTTGTTGAAGCACAGATCGTGGTAGGCGATCAGTTGTGAGATGGTTGTTGAAGCACACATCATGGTCGTATTCATCATGGTAGGTGAATACGAGAGGACCAAATTGATACTGTCTTATGGTGTAACGTTCATGTTTGTATATTGCAAAAGTAATTATTTAAAGTAATATAAAATGCATATGAAATTATAAAAAGCACTATCAAGATACAATTAAAATACTATTAACTTTAAATTTATCGAAGAAACATAGTATAAGTGTTGCGTTTATTCATTATTTTGTTTGTTCGTTATTGTTTGTGAAATTGTTGTGCATTCGTTATGCGTTAATTGTTATAGTAACCAACCATTAGGAGATTGCTAGAATGCTGGTAAATATTTTAGTTTCAATTAGTTTATTCTTCATGTTTTAGGCTTGGCCAAAAGCGGTGGAAATGTCAGTGAGCAATATTGCTTACAAAAGGTGGTTTACTACAAATAATATGTATTTCAAAATGAAGAGCTGTCGATTTTAAAGTGAACTTTAAATGATAAAATGAACTAGTAGAGGTTTGAAATACTAATCATACAAATATATTCTTGATTTTTAATTTTTTTTTTTTTTATTAATACGGAAAAGCACGAACACAACGAATTGGTTGCGGTAATTAATCATGTGAAAGCTCACTCTTCAACGTCATGTTGTGTAAAAATATCAACCCTTCATATTACTTAGGTCGTATTTGTGATCAAGAACGTACAAATGTAGGAAGCGGTTTGAGGAATGGCGGTCCAAACGAGCTGATCCGTCTTGCTTCAAGTCCCGACGGCCGACACCGCCCGACGCATATTTTCACTCCGTATACCGAAACATTTACTTGTATGTACCTATCTAGATATAAGTTTATAAAATTGTGAATACATTTTTACGGCCGATCTTCTTTTAATAATCCGTCAAATATAATATAAAAATATTGAATCTGGACTAGAAGACAATCTATATTTTGTTACCCATTGGCCAACATGCTAATATTAATATTTTATTATTTTTCTCAAACTAACTACATCCAAACTTTTTTTGTTTAAGTGTAGGACAACTAAATACTGTAAGGTAAATGCATTTGATTGCACTGTGACAATTTCCTAGGCCACAGCTGCGGCTAATGCAAATATTTCTTTTTCAAATTCATCAGTTAATTATGTCTTATTATTATTTGAAATATTTTTAAGATATCGCCCAAATTGTTTCAGTACGTCTGCATTTACAGACATGTACTGGATTGCACATGTAATGAAATATATGTTAAGTTCATTTTCAAACATGAAAATCAGGTGCAAGCTTTGAATTGCAGATCTAAGATTTGGCCCTTGTTTTTAAGGAAAACAACTTACCTGATTTTGTACGTTTGGGCATGGATTAAGGCAATGTTTCATGTTTAGATGGAAAATGAGGTACAGTAGAACCTCGCTTAACCCACGTATACGGGCCGTAATGACGTCTGTAAGTGAAAATGTCTGATAATAGGGAATTGTAATAAAAACGCTAATTTTTGTATAACTAAGTACTTTAATGCATTTTACTAAGAATTAGTACTTTAGTACTGTTTAAACAATCATTACTTTGGGTTATAGAATACAAAATAAAACTGATAACAATAAGAAATACAGCATATTAACATTTCAGGACAGTATAATGTATAAGTTGCAAAATACAGAGTTATTTAACAATACCTAAAATGAAAGGTAAATGAACAAAATGTACTAAGTATAAAATCAAACAATTATAAAAAAATTTCATACAGATAAATAATTACTGTATTATTTATTTAATTTAACAAGAATAATTTAATTTCATTATTACTTAATTCACACTCAAATTCTGTAACAGATTAACCGATTTTCGTTGTATAAAAGTCAGTTCCGGTCCCGACTATTTCGGAAAATCAGACGTTTTTACGGTGGCGATTTCGGGACGGGTATGTCGGTTGAAACGGAATGTCGAATATCCAGGCTCTACAAGGCCTAAATTGCAGAATCAGGTTATCACTTTCTACCCACAAAACATAGGCTTACACGATAAGTAGTAGGCTCCCCACTCATTCTAAACACACAATATTTAATAACCCTTTATATATTTATCACGATAGAACTGGGTTATGCCAAGTTATCTAACAAGGTAGATTTATCTATGCTGGCAATAAAAATGTTTTACTATCTAATAGTAATTTAGTATAGTTTTACACTCAATTTACTCCATAATCAATCTAATAAGAAATATGTAATTTATGAAAGGTTTTGTTATAGTGTTATAAGTTTTATTTTGTTAACAGAGCAATTAAGAAGAAACCTTTTTATGTTTAAATGTAAATTATATGTATTTTATGTATATATTTCGAGAAAATAAATATATTCTTATTCTTATTCTAAATAACAACTGATGTATTGGCAACAATATTTTATATATTTATACGTTGTTGCAGAATTTATAAATGTAATATTGTTTTATGCGTAATATCCGTTCAAATATTATTATGATGTCTGCTTGTAATAATTCAGTGTTTTTTTACAAAAGAGATCAGAAACAAAATTATATAACTGGATGTGAACAAAGTCACTTTTATAAATCGTTTTTGACGAATTTTCAAATTCATCTTTATTTCGTAGATAAAGACTAAATATTTGTTATATTACATAATGCAATAAATTAACTCTTTGTAGAGCTTTAATTATCCAATAGTTAACTGTTTGAAGCGTCGTGGGGATTTTTGTGTTCAAAACTGTATTTAATTTGAATTATGTAATACTTCGATACCTTAACACTTATGAGTTTATATAAAAGTAAATAATTTACGACATTTAGATAACACCGTTAAGTTGTTTTTTGTTTTCTGAATTGCGTAAGGTACGCTGCCAAATTGTCGTTGTATACAAGTTTTATTTTTGCCAAATTGACGTTATATACAAGTTTTGTTGTGGCAAATTGTCGTTATACAAGTTATAATTTGCCAATTTGACGCTACAACAGTTCTATTGTGCCAAATGTTGTTACATATAATTTTCTTTTGTTCTAAATTTACGTTATACACTTCTAGAGTCTGTCAAATTAATTATCGTTAAATACAAGTTTCATATGTAGCAAATTGACGTTATACAAGTTCTATTATGCATAATTGACTTTCTACAAGTTATAATTTGCCAATTTGGAGTTATACTAGTTTTATTGTGCCAAATTGTTACATAAAAGTTTCATTTGTAGCAAATTGATGTTCTACAATTATAATTTGCCAATCTGGACTTATACTAGTTTTATTGTGCCAAATTGTTACATAAAAGTTTCATTTGTAGGAAATTGATGTTCTACAATTTATAATTTGCCAATCTGGACTTATACTAGTTTTATTGTGCCAAATTGTTACATAAAAGTTTCATTTGTAGCAAATTGATGTTCTACAATTTATAATTTGCCAATCTGGAGTCATACTAATTTTATTGTGCCAGATTGTTACATAAAAGTTTCATTTGTAGGAAATTGATGTTCTACAATTTAAAATTTGCCAATCTGGACTTATACTAGTTTTATTGTGCCAAATTGTTACATAAAAGTTTCATTTGTAGGAAATTGATGTTCTACAATTTATAATTTGCCAATCTGGACTTATACTAGTTTTATTGTGCCAAATTGTTACATAAAAGTTTCATTTGTAGGAAATTGATGTTCTACAATTTATAATTTGCCAATCTGGAGTCATACTAATTTTATTGTGCCAAATTGTTACATAAAAGTTTCATTTGTAGGAAATTGATGTTCTACAATTTAAAATTTGCCAGTCTGGAGTCATACTAATTTTATTGTGCCAAATTGTTACATAAAAGTTTCATTTGTAGCAAATTGATGTTCTACAATTTATAATTTGCCAATCTGGACTTATACTAGTTTTATTGTGCCAAATTGTTACATAAAAGTTTCATTTGTAGCAAATTGATGTTCTACAATTTATAATTTGCCAATCTGGAGTCATACTAATTTTATTGTGCCAAATTGTTACATAAAAGTTTCATTTGTAGCAAATTGATGTTCTACAATTTATAATTTGCCAATCTGGACTTATACTAGTTTTATTGTGCCAAATTGTTACTTGCAAGTTTAATTTGTGCGAAATGGACATTATAAACTTCTAGTCTGCCAAATTATCATTACATACAAGTTTCATTTGTGCCAAATTGTCGTTATATACAAGTTTCATTTGTAGCAAATTGCCGTTACACAAGTTCTATTAGATACCGAAAGCTGAAATTTCTTCAGTGCACGAACCATGGGTGTATTGAAAAATAGCTGTACAGTATATACGTTTTTTGAAATAAGATTCGGTTATAGTAAATGCGAGACTATTGTATTAGTGATTCTGTTATTAAAATTGGCATAAATTGAGTTATCACGGACTAAATGCCGCTAATGAACAGACCCATTCCGCTGCTGGCCGACAGGGTCAAGTTCTTGCCCAACGTGTTCTCTCCTTGACATGTTTTAACTCTGAATTGCAAGTACAATTGTGTTTTGCGTCCATTCAAGTTGACAACAGATAAGACCAAAGGCCGATGTCCCTAACTTGCTTTACGCTCTACTCATAGTCAGACATTTCTTATCTATATTTGACGTTTCTGATGTCTTCAATGCGTCAAATGTTGTCTTATGAAAATATATAAAATTTCTAAAACCGTGGACATTATACAGGGGTGCTGAAAAGTCTCAGACGACAAAAATAAGTCTGTACGATTCATAATAAATTAATGACATTGAATTGATGGCCTGCGTAAGCGGGCGGCCCCCACTAATAGGTTGGGTTTTACGTCAGATCCAAGACCATTTTCATTATAATACTGACAGAAATATCTGATTTAAAAAGTTTGATACATTACAAAATGGCCATTATTGGCTTTTAGAAATTCCAAGTTTCTCAAATGCCAAAATATTAGGCCTAGTTGCTAGACTCAAAGTGTTTTACAAGTTATTACTATTTTTACTGCAACAATTCATTTGTGTTAGTAAATTTTAATTTGTTTGTCTTTTTAGCAAAAGTTATATTCAATGGTGAGGCTACATATTTTTTAATACAACAGTAAACTGCCGTAACTACCGATATTGAAACGATGACTGCCGATACTGTAGCGATGACTACCGATACTGTAGCGATGACTACCGATATTGTAGCGATGACTACCGATACTGTAGCGATGACTACCGATATTGTAGTGATGACTACCGATACTGTAACGATATCTCCCGATACTGTAGTGATGATTACCGATACTGTAGCGATGACTAGCGATACAAACCCACATTGAATGGCGAAAAGCATAAACAAAATCCATAGAAGTCACAAGTTTGGGCGGGTTTTGAGGGGAGGCATGTGGTTGGGCCAATCTTTGTTGTAGGAAATTTGAACTTTGAAGTGTATTTAGCAGTGTATTGATACAGAATATAGTGTCAAACAATAGTTGATTTGTTTATTAATATTTGTTGTTTATGATATTTTAGCATCAAATTGTCTCAAGGTAAACTGAAGAAATGATTAAGATTTTTTTTATCGTGTAATATTTACTTTATTTGGTCTGCTAGAAGCCCCGATGCTTGTACACGTTGCCTCCCACCAAAATAACACATACATTTCCTAAAGATACGGTTCAAATCGATGTACTGTATAGGCCTATTTCATATTTTTTAACCGTACTTTTGCCACTATTTTGCATAATTGAACTTAAATTTATCCTAAGTCTACATTGAGTTAATTCTGAAATTTTCTTGGGTACCAGAATTGTAATTAGTAGAAAGCATAGAATGATTTACTTTAATATGTATTGTTACAATTTAATTGTAATTTTGAATTAATATGTGTAATGCACTGATTGTGGGGAAGGATTTAGGTGAAATGATTTATTTAAAAAGCGGAAACATCTATTTTTGTAGTTGCAATGTGACCAGAGCCTAGTTTTGATTGCAAATCGAAGCGTTTCTGTGGTCAGGTGTGTACGATGTTTACCCCCCTCCCCCTCTGGCACGGAGCAATATCGCTGTGGCACACAATATCCCTCGTACAACTTAAAATTGCACCCCATCCAACTTGCACACACTTGACGCTCAATCCATTCCTGTCCGTTATGCACGACCGTCACCAACACTCCTTTCCACAGACTTGTTGAGTTTCTTTTTAACAGCAATTCCAATATTTTGATCGGTTTCAAGACACTGCGAAAATGTTTAGCCTACTCTGGATTTGAAAGTAACTGAATCTTTTCTTTAGCATTTCTGCAATAGCAAACATTTATTTAGGGACAGAATACACTTAAAATCGTTTTTATTGAAAAGGTGCGCTAAACATGACTGACCAAACGGAACCTAACCTATCTATCATAACGGAACGTAACCTATCTATCATAACGGAACGTAACCTATCTATCATAACGGAACGTAACCTATCTATCATAACGGAACGTAACCTATCTATCATAACGGAACGTAACCAAACCTTTCTAACGGAACGAAACGCACCTAACCTCTTCAATCAAACGGAACGCAACCTAACATATCTAACGTAACGGAAAGGAACCTAACATACCTAACCTAACAGAAAGCAACCTTGGCTATCCAACGATACGAAACGCAAACTAACCTTTCTAACCTAGCAGAATGCAACCTAACCTATCTAATTTAACTCACATAAAATATTAAATAAAATTCAATAAAAATGCCTATTCCAACAAGTTTTGCAGTATGTTCTCGGCTATTGCCATCCTAAATAAAGGTCAAAAGTTTTTATTTGTTTTTGTTGCTATAAAAAACTTTCGGCTTATACATAACCGAGAAGTATCAATCAACATTTGTTTTTAAATAAATAAGTTCAGTTATTTCCGAGCGTATTATTCCGTTTAAAAATGTTAATTGGTGGATGGAAACAAATCATAATTATTTCATTAAAAATATCGTAAAATAATATCATTAAAAAAAATTATATAATTTCAAGGCAGAGGGAGGCCGAGAGCTACTGCTACATTCATATTGGAGATATTTATAATGGAAAATATTGTTGGTTACGTTTTGTCAATTTATTAGTGGAACTTGGCACTTTAATAATATTTTAGATACAACAAGAACCCCATCCGTAATATTATGACAATAGTTCTCTATGTTATACAGATAAATTTCTGTAAAATGTGTCTCATATTATCGAATCCCGTGTGCATTTGTGACGCCGCGCTTCCGTCAGCAATACTGTAGTACAATACGTACTGTACGTATGTAAATAGACTCGTGTACGTAACTACTGTATATTATTCAAGCAAGGGGTTATTGGCAGTTTGCCGGCTCACTGGACGTAGCACGCGATTTTTGTCTTCTCCTAATTTACACATCAAATTAGTGAAATTACACACAACGGCTACATAAAACTGGGTTCGTTGCCGCTACTGACTCTAAACACCAAGAATGATCTCTCTACTTTATCGCTTTTCTAGTTTATGAGTTAGTTTAAAATTTACTGACTTATTAAGAAGAATTCTTTGAAAAAAATACTTTTCAATTAAAATGTGTCACTGAAAACGTAGTAGTAAATATGCATGTTATACCGTTATGGCGTGTTTGTTGCTGGCAGGAACTGTTTGACAAGCTAAAAGCTTTTGCCCTCAGCAGTTTGATTTATTTAATGGAAGTTAATATCCAGCTGCTTTCTTTCAATCAAGGCAGGAATATGTTTTCAAGAAATTAAAATTGCACGCAAGACAGCCATAGAGGAGTACATGCGGAACGATCGTGAGAGGCTTTCGACGGAATATCTTACCCACATAGTTTGCACACAACTTGGAGTAGTACATTTGGAACGATCGTGAGAGGCTTTCGACGGAATATCTTACCCACCCAGTGTGCACACAACTCGGAGTAGTTCATGCGGAACGATCGTGAGAGGCTTTCGACGGAATATCTTACCCACCCAGTGTGCACACAACTCGGAGTAGTTCATGCGGAACGATCGTGAGAGGCTTTTGACGGAATATCTTACCCACCCAGTGTGCACACAACTCGGAGTAGTACATTTGGAACGATCGTGAGAGGCTTTCGACGGAATATCTTACCCACCCAGTGTGCACACAACTCGGAGTAGTTCATGCGGAACGATCGTGAGAGGCTTTCGACGGAATAGCTTACCCACCCAGTGTGCACACAACTCGGAGTAGTTCATGCGGAACGATCGTGAGAGGCTTTCGACGGAATATCTTACCCACCCAGTGTGCACACAACTCGGAGTAGTTCATGCGGAACGATCGTGAGAGGCTTTCGACGGAATAGCTTACCCACCCAGTGTGCACACAACTCGGAGTAGTTCATGCGGAACGATCGTGAGAGGCTTTCGACGGAATATCTTACTCACCCAGTGTGCACACAACTCGGAGTAGTTCATGCGGAACGATCGTGAGAGGCTTTCGACGGAATATCTTACCCACCCAATGTGCACACAACTCAATTGATCTTTCCCAGCTAATATACAAAATGTCGGCACTGGTGGCGCAGTGCTGTAACCCAGTTACTTGGGGATAAAGTGTTTGGGAGATTGTAGGCGATAGGTTCCATGTTCGGTTCTCAATACTGACACGGCGTCCGCTCAATGGTTGTCATCAACGTAGACACTGCTAGAGAAGTGTGGAGTGTCCGTGTTGAATGGTAATCAAGGTTCAGATGTTGTGTAGGGAAGAGAATTGAGTATCAGACTTGTCAGTTAGCTGAAAATCAGACCAACACTACGTGGTTCGGATTCCACGTAAAGCTGTAGGTCCCATAGTTGCCCTGGCTATTAGGCTATTAATAAATAGTCCTTTCTGAGCTAAGTCAAACTCAGATAGTAACAATGACTACACTCGTTCATCTACACTCATCACACTCATTCACTCCTCATATTCGCCCATATCTCTACGATCGGCGTCTTAGAGATGAATAATTAATGATCAATGTATACTTCCAGCCATCATAATGGCTTCAAGGTGGGAGGACCCTAGCCTCCTAGCGTAGAGGAGGGTTTGCAAATGTGGAAACTTGTTTTTGAGTGTACAAAATCAATCGATCGTTGTTCGCAGTTTAAGAATTACATCTAAATAACTCATATTATATTAGTAATACTTGAAAATAACTACAAAATCCATGTACTTAAAAAAGAACAAACATATAGCCAACTTAAGTATCTCCATTTTTTATCTCCACCCGTATGTTTTCACATTAGCACCCTCCCCTCCCCTCTACTCTTCAGAATTCTACGGAAGTTTATAGTTTGTTTACAAATTAGCGACTCAACAACTGTACAGTTTGTTATCTTAGTGAACTGTCACGTACTTATCATGCAGCCTAATTGATGTAAGGATCTGGGTTCGTATACTCGTATATTGGTATTTAGCAGTTAGCGATCTTAAGGTGTGCCTTAATGCTGACCTTACAAAACAGTGCTTAGGCAATGGTTTGTCACATTTACTGAAACATGTATTAGCAGTGCACTTCGACGCATTGGTTCATTAATATTTGGCACCAAACATTGGTTAACTAAAAAATCTAATTTTCTTGATGTAGCGAACATCCAAAAGTACTAATGTTAACCACGACCGTATGTTTTAAAATGTTTTTTACTATCTTGAATCTTACTATCTAGTATTTATTGAAAATAAATACTATGAAATCGCGAATGTTACATGTTCTACTAACTATATAGAATACAGATTAGTGTTTAAGATGTCTACACATGCTTTGCTTGGCGCGCGTCCTGAGGAAGTTTGCTGCCATTGACAGTTCGCCAAATATTTTGATATTTACAAAGTAATAACAGCAAATAGCATTCGTGGCACACAAAGACGGTAATAAGGTAAAACAATCAGCCGGGTCGCCCCGGGCGCTGCTTGTACAAGGCCACCCAGCTCCTCCACTGCCGGGTACACGCCCCTGTTGCACCTTACATCCTTGCCAGTTCAACATCGACATACCATCTCATTGTCTTTAAGTATTAAATCGTTGATCCACCCCTTAAATTGAAAAAGGAATTTTGTTTAAAAGGAAAAAGGGGATTACATAAGTCTTGCCTTTGTATCAACTCTACTGATACCATTCTTGGTACATAACTCCCGGTGATCAGTAAGTCCTCCCAATGCAATGATAATAACATGAATTATATCAAACATAATTTTACCGGAAATTAAATAGGAAAAAATCGGCTTATTCGTTTCACATTGATCTCATGGAGAATAGATCCAAAATGGCGGACAACTCCAGCGCCTCGCCTCTTTAAATGCCTTAAATGCTCCCCTTAAAAGCCTTCATCTTTTTCAGAAAACCCACACTCAATATAGATAAGGTTTACATTTGATGGATTTGTGTATTCATTTTTTTTTTTTTTTTTTCACAAATGTGAAATGAGTATACCTACGACATTTAACGCTTAGATATACAATAGAGCACTTTGGTCAAATAAAAAATACAAATTTGAACACAACGAGTAGGCCCATTTAAAAACCATTTACAAAGAACAGTACAATGATTCAAATCGCATATTTTTTTAAATGAAATTTAGGCGTATTTTCAGTTTTGATGGAACACATACTTGTCTTGAAGTGTTCGAGTGGTATGCATAAATTGACTGATTGACTAACAAGTTAGATTGACCTGGCGTTCGGTCCCACGCCTGTCAAACCCATCAGCGCTGTGAGGGGCGACCGAGCGCACATTCAGGATACAGTGTTATCTGCCAATGTCAGTATTATGGCGTAATAAGTAATGTAATTTATGTAAAATGTATTTAACCGTAGCTCTCCAGATAAGGCATGTACATATTTTGCAATCCTAAACGTGCAAATAATGCAAATTCTTTGAACTTGCAGACGTAGTTTTATAACCTAATGTGTTTAGAAGTTCTTCAACACTACTTACTATAACTGTCTGCACAGGCTGTCGGCCATGTTGGTTTTAATCCCATAAGAACAATGTTATTTTCGAACCAAACATACGATCACGAGTATCCAAATTAAACAGTTTTTTTAAACGGATTTATTCTAAACGAATTGCATTTGATCAAGAATGAAATTGCGCGTTGGAATTACTTCGAGAATTCTTAATTGTTTTTATAGAAAAAATATTTAGTTTTGAAGTTTTTATTTTCACTTATTTTTCAAAACTAGGCGTACGTATTCAAAATATCAAAAGCAAACCTAATGCGTAATTTGATAACGTTGAAAATTACACCTCATACAAAACTTTTGGTAAATAAACAACGATAATATGAGAATTCGCAAATAACATTGTTCTTATGGAATTAAAACCAACATGGCCACAGCTTTTGCAGACTCTTAAATGTATCCTAGTTATTGCTGCTCAACCATGTGTGTAAGGTAGTTTAAAAATATACCATATAAAGAAACATAATAAATCTATTAACATCGTCAAAAACATATCTCATAACCACACAACCAGAAACTGGTTAGTTAATTTTTTAAGTTCACATTCCACACTACCCTACGTAACTTGTAAAGACCGTAGAGAGGAGTTTATTTGGAAAAAATAATGACAACATTACGTAGATCTCGTGGAGTGAGGTCAGAATTCTCCAGGGGAAGGGAGCGGCCGACCGTCCTCTGCTGAATTCTCAGTTATAGATCCATGTAACTTAAATACTTAGTGTCCAACAAGGTTTTCGAACCTACCGCAAATATTACAAGAAATACAAATTTACATTCGTCTATTATAAGTGGTAACTAATTGCCGAACAACTGAATAAACTGTATACGAATAACACTAATTGAAATAACCTAACTTCTATGACAAATAATAAAGTTAGGTTAGCTTTAGGCCTAAGTAGAACAGCTGTTACCAATCACATGGACTTTTCTTAAAACATCTGTTGGTTAAATAATTAAAATGAGATTATGAGTGTCTTTTATACTCGGCATACTTACATAATAAATGTAAAATATGTATATAAATATTAATACGGAGGGGGGTTATAAGACAAGAGAGCAATAATTTTATACACCTGGTTTGGCTAGTTGAATTTTTTATTTTTTATTCGGTATTTTATTATTAATGATAAATAGTGATACCTCTAATACATGATAGGTGATACGGTAAAATAAAGAGAAATACATGTACAACATTGGAAAGGATCTGCACTTGTCATGTCCCTCAGTATAAGATGATATGACTGTGCAATACTTATAAGTGCAATCATTATAAGATTTCATAGTAAAATTATATAAAAAGTATTTTTATTCATTAATTTCATCGGTCATTCTATTTTTTAGCGCTTTTCATATGTTTTATCATTAATTTTGATGTTTTATAAAATATTTGTAATGTAAAAGAAAATATGTTGGTGTTTGTAGTTAGCTCTACAATATAGATGAATAAAATTTCGTATGGTGTAGGGCCTATGTATGCACCAAACATGATTCTTTGAATTATATGTAAAAATGTATAATGATACTGGCCTAATCTGGTAGCATTTTTAAGACTTTTACTGTAAAGTGTGTTGCAATTAGTGGTTTTTATTCTACTGTCTAAATACTTCGTTGTTATTTACTTTTCTACAAGTACACTAATACTCCTCTCCTCTGCGAGTCGCTAATACTAATTTAAAATAACTCGCAATTGTTCGCTACGCAATCGCTGCTGTGAAAAACAACCACACAGAATCGTTCTGATCTGAGCGCAACATTGCAAAAACACAAATTACAGTAAACAACAATGCGATTTGTTACAATTACATCACCGGTTTTCACAACATAAATCCTGCTTGGTTACATTAGCAGAGGCAGCATATTTTAACCGGATCTATGTTTAATTTGCGTGCATTAAATGTTTACACAGTATTTTTATAGTAAGATCAATTGAAAACATCTGCAGAGACGTTCAGCAGCTGTAGATCCGCTAGGATTAAAAGCGCTAAAGCTTGAATATTCCACATTTTCAGAAAATCTACAGATATTAAAACCTAATATTGTAATATCAAATGATGAAATTTTTGTAAAAACTCGGTGAACACTAAGTTCGCAAATCATTTTGCTGTTTATTCTTGGAAAGGACTTACAAATGTTACAGATATGAAATGTCATACCCATAAAGTAAATAACTTATGTATTATTAAATTAGTGTGTATCATTGTCTGTGATTCGCTCGCACCAACGCACCCTTCTCACAAGGTGATGTTCAGTGACACTTTTACTCGTGTCACTTGTTCTACGATTCGCTCACACCAACGCACCCTTCTCACAAGGTGATGTTCAGTGACACTTTTACTCGTGACACTTATTCTACGATTCGCTCACACCAACGTACCATTCTCACTAGGTGATGTTCAGTGACACTTTTACTCGTGTCACTTGTTCTACGATTCGCTCGCACCAACGTACCATTCTCACAAGGTGATGTTCAGTGACAATTTTACTCGTGTCACTTGTTCTACGATTCGCTCGCACCAACGTACCATTCTCACAAGGTGATGTTCAGTGACACTTTTACTCGTGTCACTTGTTCTACGATTCGCTCGCACCAACGCACCCTTCTCACAAGGTGATGTTAAGTAACACTCTTACTCGTGACACTTATTCTACGATTCGCTCACACCAACGTACCATTCTCACTAGGTGATGTTCAGTGACACTTTTACTCGTGTCACTTGTTCTACGATTCGCTCACACCAACGCACCCTTCTCACAAGGTGATGTTCAGTGACACTTTTACTCGTGACACTTATTCTACGATTCGCTCACACCAACGTACCATTCTCACTAGGTGATGTTCAGTGACACTTTTACTCGTGTCACTTGTTCTACGATTCGCTCGCACCAACGCACCCTTCTCACAAGGTGATGTTAAGTAACACTCTTACTCGTGACACTTATTCTACGATTCGCTCACACCAACGTAACGTACCATTCTCACTAGGTGATGTTCAGTGACACTTTTACTCGTGTCACTTGTTCTAGGATTCGCTCACACCAACGCACCCTTCTCACAAGGTGATGTTCAGTGACACTTTTACTCGTGACACTTATTCTACGATTCGCTCACACCAACGTACCATTCTCACTAGGTGATGTTCAGTGACACTTTTACTCGTGACACTTATTCTACGATTCGCTCACACCAACGTACCATTCTCACTAGGTGATGTTCAGTGACACTTTTACTCGTGTCACTTGTTCTACGATTCGCTCACACCAACGCACCCTTCTCACAAGGTGATGTTCAGTGACACTTTTACTCGTGACACTTATTCTACGATTCGCTCACACCAACGTACCATTCTCACTAGGTGATGTTCAGTGACACTTTTACTCGTGACACTTATTCTACGATTCGCTCACACCAACGCACCCTTCTCACAAGGTGATGTTCAGTGACACTTTTACTCGTGACACTTATTCTACGATTCGCTCACACCAACGTACCATTCTCACTAGGTGATGTTCAGTGACACTTTTACTCGTGTCACTTGTTCTACGATTCGCTCGCACCAACGCACCCTTCTCACAAGGTGATGTTCAGTGACACTTTTACTCGTGACACTTATTCTACGATTCGCTCACACCAACGTACCATTCTCACTAGGTGATGTTCAGTGACACTTTTACTCGTGTCACTTGTTCTACGATTCGCTCACACCAACGCACCCTTCTCACAAGGTGATGTTCAGTGACACTTTTACTCGTGACACTTATTCTACGATTCGATCACACCAACGTACCATTCTCACTAGGTGATGTTCAGTGACACTTTTACTCGTGTCACTTGTTCTACGATTCGCTCACACCAACGCACCCTTCTCACAAGGTGATGTTCAGTGACACTTTTACTCGTGACACTTATTCTACGATTCGCTCACACCAACGTACCATTCTCACTAGGTGATGTTCAGTGACACTTTTACTCGTGTCACTTGTTCTACGATTCGCTCGCACCAACGTACCATTCTCACAAGGTGATGTTCAGTGACACTTTCACTCACGTTACTTGGTATGCCATTCGCTCGTACAGACACTCGCTTCTCATATGGTGATTTTAAGTGCCATTCTTCTTGTCACTTGGTCTCTGGAAAATTGTAGGAGCATTCAGGGGGTTGTTTTTGTCACAAAGGACAGCTGATAGCAATGATAATAACTATTTAGGTCTCATAAATCCAAAGGAAGATTTACTCTTCACTCCACTCCATTCAGTTTTTTTTATTTACCCTTTTATCTTTGTATCTTGCTTGTTTCCAGATTCAAAAGGAACCTTATTAGGAATTTTTAAATATTACACAATAATGACATTGGCTAGATTTCAGTCAAATCAGGGAAGACGAAAAAAGCTCAAATTCAATATTGTATTAATAGGGTGGTTTTCTCTAGCATTAACAGTTCTACAACGGGTGGGTGAGTGGGTCAATGACAGCGTACGCGTACAGGTGGGTAGGTGGGTCAATTACACCCTTCGTGTACGTATACGGGTGGGTGGGTGGGTCAATTACACCGTGCGTGTATGGGTGGATGGGTGGGTTTATGACAGCGTACGTGTATGAGTGGTTGGGTGGGTCAATGACAGTGTACTTGTACGGGAAGTGGATGGGTCAATTAATTAAACCGTGTGTGTACGGGTGGATGGGTGGGTTTATGAGACCTTACGTATATGGTCGGGTGGATGGGTCAATTACATCGTGCGTGTACGGGTGGATGGGTGGGTTTATGACATCGTACGTGTACGGGTGGATGGGTGGGTTTATGAGACCTTACGTATATGGTCGGGTGGATGGGTCAATTACATCGTGCGTGTACGGGTGGATGGGTGGGTTTATGACATCGTACGTGTACGGGTGGATGGGTGGGTTTATGACATCGTACGTGTACGGGCGGGTGGATGGGTAATTACATCGTGCGTGTACGGGTGGATGGGTGGGTCAATGACACCCTTCATGTAAGTTTTTGAGTTTATATCTTCTTCATTCTAAACATTGCATTGACTTAAACAAATTTTTGACAGTAGGATTCTGTAGTGTAATGTAATGTACAGTACTACTTATTAACCCGTGCTTTGCTACGGCATATCTTTGGAAGTGTTAAGATTTTATTAAAATTCATTTTCAATAATCATTACTTATCCAATTTCAAAACGTTTTTATTTAATATGTGTTTACTAACCAGCTGATGACCAGTTAAATAATTAAAACAACTCTGTTAGTTTACCATTGAAACGAGTAATGTGTTGGAGGCCTACAGTCGTGTGTGAAGAAAACCATTTAAACCTCCTCTTGGAAAAAATACACAACTTTCCAAAGTCTCCTGACGATCGGATTAATGGTGTAGTAATGTATAAGGGACAGACAGACAGACGTTCAATTTTATAAATATTGGGGATGAGAACAATTGACAGAAAGATAACGGTTAAATCCATGTATTTGAATGTTCCTGTCAGTGTCATCATGATTAAAGGGCTTATATGCACCTTACTATAGTGGGGCTTATGGACTATCCGATCCATGGTATTTTAAAAACTATGATATTCCTCGAAGGATAAAGCACAAACTTAGAACTACAATGGTACGTACTACTGTAGGAACAAGTTACGCCTATATATAAATTGGTAACACATTGGTGCTAAAAACGAATAAAATTCATGAGGCACCATCTTATTCAAGAAGTCTAAATTTAAAATTTGAGCGGTACTAAAACAAAATTATGGTATTGGAGCGAAATTTAAACAGTGCCGATTAAAGTGTCATTAACAATTTAACCGTTCTTAATACTTGGAGCTGAATTTGTTTGTATTATTGTCAGTTGTTGATAATAGTTATAGTAATAATATTTTTTTTTTAATTTAGTAAACTTTGATATTGTAACAGAAAACGGATTAATACATAGTAAAACTATTTATTTAACAAAATTAAAGTTCCTACCTCATAATATAAAAATCGTATACTACTGTAACTTATAAAATAGTTTGTTTTATCTATTAATAAAGAAACTATACTCTTAAATAAAAACTATATTCTGTACATTTGACATTTTCAAACCCTCGAAACCCTCTGAGGTGACCGAATTAGTCTAAAAATAAAGAAATACATAATGAGTCTCCATTGATCGACCTCACCGCACTTGAGGTTTTAATGACCCAATGTAAGATGCATGAGAGGGTTAGCTTGCCACAGCTAGTAACTAGTTCTTGAGGTCTCCAGTGAATGCCTAACTAAAATTGCCAAATCTGTTTTCATTTTTATAAATTGTGGGTTATGTTGTCTTAACGCACATTGCGGTGTCAGCTAGTCGATGATTGTGTAGCCTCAAGGTATATGGTGAGCGGATAGCTGGTGGATGCCTCGAGGCTAGTCGGTGATTGCCTAGCCTCAAGGTATATGATGAGCGGATCGCTGGTGGGTGCCTCGAGGCTAGTTGGTGATTGCCTAGCCTCAAGGTATATGATGAGCGGATAGCTGGTGGATGCCTCGAGGCTAGTCGGTGATTGCCTAGCCTCAAGGTATATGATGAGCGGATAGCTGGTGGGTGCCTCGAGGCTAGTCGGTGATTGCCTAGCCTCAAGGTATATGATGAGCGGATCGCTGGTGGGTGCCTCGAGGCTAGTTGGTGATTGCCTAGCCTCAAGGTATATGATGAGCGGATAGCTGGTGGGTGCCTCGAGGCTAGTCGGTGATTGCCTAGCCTCAAGGTATATGATGAGCGGATAGCTGGTGGGTGCCTCGAGGCTAGTTGGTGATTGCCTAGCCTCAAGGTATATGATGAGCGGATAGCTGGTGGATGCCTCGAGGCTAGTCGGTGATTGCCTAGCCTCAAGGTATATGATGAGCGGATAGCTGGTGGGTGCCTCGAGGCTAGTCGGTGATTGCCTAGCCTCAAGGTATATGATGAGCGGATAGCTGGTGGGTGCCTCGAGGCTAGTCGGTGATTGCCTAGCCTCAAGGTATATGATGAGCGGATAGCTGGTGGGTGCCTCGAGGCTAGTCGGTGATTGCCTAGCCTCAAGGTATATGATGAGCGGATAGCTGGTGGGTGCCTCGAGGCTAGTTGGTGATTGCCTAGCCTCAAGGTATATGATGAGCGGATAGCTGGTGGGTGCCTCGAGGCTAGTCGGTGTAGCCAGCAACAGTCGTAGCTCATTTACTTCCTTATAGTGGCCGATACTATTAACTATTTGGTTTTGTGTCTCATTAACAAAAAGGCATTGACACATCAATACCTTTTATTTACGTAGTAGTTTTGGTTTAAGGTCCAGGTTCGGGTTATTCTTGGTGGTCCAGGTTCGGGTTCTCTTTGGTTTAGGTCTGGGTGGTTTAGAATCTGGGTAGTCCAGGTTCGGGTTCTTTTTGGTTTAGGTCTGGGCGGTTCATGTTCTGCGTAGTCCAGGTTCGTATTGTGGATGGTTTAAGTTCAGGTTCCAGGTCAGGACTACAATAACAAGGACTATACCGTTTCTTTGACGAGGACCTTGTATCAGCGGCCCTGGGGAACGGGACGGTGACGTCATGTGGTTGCCAGATCGCCTTACTCACAAAACTGGTGAGTGCTTGAAGCACCGACCCTCGTTCATTACCATCTGCTTATTACTCACACATACTCATTATATACATAAAGTTTAAACCAGATTAAAGAAGAAATCATGGGATTTATTAATATAATTTCAAAACAAATGCGTACTAATTTAGAAGCCGAAAAAAACCGTCACGATTTAAGTTAAATCTCTAACCAAGTATAGTTTTTATTTTATGTTCAGACAAAACTTGAGAAGAACGTAAGAAATTTGTAGAAAACATTCCAAAATTAATTTCTATTCTCAAACGATTTCGTGTACGGTCACCCTTTATGTCATTTTTATTAGTTAAATTCAAAGTTCGTACGGCGCTCTAGAGTTCTGGCAGCGTAGCGCTTGCTTTTTGAAATGGCAAGAAGTCTGAATATTCGTTACCAGTCTCTTACAATGGAATAAATCAGATATCCTCAGTTCTATTTTTAACTGCCCCACCTTTTTATCCGTCTGTAAGAAGTTAGTTAGAGTTGTGTAGTTTCTCCTATTTCGTAAGCTTAAGCGGCTGGAGTCATTATTAAAAACTAGTTCTTCCGGTGTCAACTAGTCCTTTGATGCGGTTGACACCGGAAGAACTAGTTTTTAATAATTGTGTAGTTTCTACATGATCAAAACAGTTTGTTTTAGCGTCAAAAAGTTGAATGATCATATTTTTGTGACTAAATATGTGTACACTGCTTGTAAATGAAATGCTTTTAAATGTTTGAAATAAAACCAGTATTCAACGACATTTGCCTTGCTATTATGACAAAGTAGCCTGTATTTTAGTTCATATTTGGTCTTTCAACATTAACACATGTTCGTAAATATTCAATTCTAACTGGTGTAGGTGTGTCTAAAGAAGTTGACTTATAATTACTGTACTTATTTTAATTAATGACATTAAAACAATTAATATTTGATAATTAAAGTATGATCCAGTATTTACTTGGTAGTTCTATAAAAAAGATATATCAGAATAATTTAAATTAACGTTACTGATACAAATTGTTTTAAGTATTGCATTTTTATTTGTTTATACAGTTTTCTTCAAGGTTATGCTAAAAAAATCCACGAATACCAATAAATATAATATTCGTACAGTTATAATAATGTTAGAAAACTACGAAAAAGCAAGCACAATAATTAAAAATAATGTCTGTAAATATGTCTAAAAAATTACTTATACTTCAAATGTACTAACTCATTTATTGGTGGTTTTCTTGAGTTATTGATTAATTTTTTCGACTGACATGCATTACAAAATACTGTATTGCGAAAATTAAATATGAATTTTGACATTGAAATGTTTAAATTTATATTTAATCTTTGATTTTATTATAATTCGGCATTTTCGAACAAACAGTATTAAATAACAATACAACCAACATTTGAGAAAAAAATATATATATCAATCATATCAACTAATAATAATAACATTTAATGTAATATATAGATAATTCGTATTAACTAGTTCTCATATTTGTGGGCATAACTAGACATTTAAGAAATGAAGATCTTAGATATGTAAAAATAATATTATAGATATAAGAAGAAATAAGAAGATTTTGATGGAAAAATTACATCAGATGTCTGGTAACTTTTTCTTATTTATATGAAGCACTAGTGAGGCCTCCAGACTCGCAGCTGAGAGCCACGTGACGTCACCGCACGGTGCACCCTCGTTACACTTCTACCAGTAGTCCGGGCCGTTGCTATCAGTCGCACCACCTCGTCCATTACTCGCCTTTTATTGATTTTGCCACCTTACCTTATTTTTTCATTACTGAATTAATCATGTATTATCGAGGTTGATTGGACGCCTTTGACACCGCACCATTCAACTGTCTTTGTGAGATATCGTCGTGCCTCCCCCCCTCAACTCTATATAAACCCTTCTACTACTGTATTCCCAACCCACTCGCAACTCTTTTGAATGGCTCTAGACTCTGGTTAACATTCCTAACATTTCTTTCTTGTATTTGATCACCAAATTTTGGACTAAATCAATAACATACATTTGCAAGTGGTGAAATACCATCTAATGGGATTGTTGCGTTTAAACTAGAGACATTGAACTATGTCGTCACTTTAGAACTGTTTTTAACATAACACAGTGTTTTAATATTGATTAGAAACTGCTGATATCTTAATGTAACTTGTTAATCTAAAAAATAATTAACGAGCCCTGGTTATACGATATCGTGAATAAATTGTACATAACATTGACAAAATTAAAATAATTCATATTGAAATTACACAAAACAAAACTAAATAATTACAAAAATGAAACAAATTATTTATTTTAGTTGTTAAAGTATTAATTAATTTTAATATACTAGATTTGTTTATAACCCCACCCTTAATTAGGAATTTTTTAGAAATGCAATTCGCTCGACACATGACTTAAGTATATTTGACAGTTGGAATGATGGGTTCCCGATTTATTTAGTTGAAACAAGTTAATATAAATCAATATCGGAGCTTGGCGAGAGCCAGATCGGGTATTCAGGGCGCGTTGGCCTCCCGGCGGCCAAGATATTGTACTTCGATATGATTTAATTGTGGCCCTTCGAAATGTACCCTCTTCGAAACCTTAGCGTGCTTGTTTTTCAATGTTGCCGCAATATTTGAAATTTTGACTGACATTATTTATTTTATTTTCCAAGTATTTTTAGCACTCAAAACAAACACTTCCTAATAATTGTGTACTTTCTTGTAAACTGCGCGGATTTTAATTTGTTTACTAATGCAAAAACAGGAAGCTAAATAAATTTATTATTTCACAAGTTGAATTGTAGTTTTCAGTACTAACTCATTGATTGGTTTTTATTTTGAACACCAACAAATACTTAGGATGATATCAAAAATACTAACAGAGACCTACAGAGGAAACTTTTTGACTATGAAGGAAGATAGCTGCCTTTAAATTTTGTTATTCGTGCTTTTTACAGAATGGACAAACAAGCTCTTTGTATGATTTTTTCTACTTTAACAAGACTACTCAATTCGCTGATAAGTTGTTTGAAAAGAAAAATCTTTACAATTTAGAAAAAAAAATCTATAAGCTGCCTTAGGGGCTGTACAAATGTTAAGTTAACTCCTTTCCCCCGCCCCAGCGTAAGGTTAGCGTAAAATATCGGTTCGCCTCCCCAAAATAAATAACATCAGATTTTTTATAAAACATATACTCAGCTTTGTAAAACTGCTTGCTGATTGATCAACATGATATAATTTTTCAAATTCATCCAAATTTTCTTTTCCTTATCATACCATTCATCAAGCGCTTCCATTTATTTTTCAATAACTATTCAACCAAGATGCTCTGCCGACTCCTGAGTGGCTTTATCCTTAAAGAGAAAAGAACCGCGCATTGGTTTTAACACTCTAAATATAAATGTCCTTTATATTTAATATAAAAATATAATGTAAAGGACATTGTAAAAGGACATGTAAAGGACAAATGTTGGGACAATATTATTGAAACCACTTGACTTATGTACGTCATATTCAGTACACTTCTTAAGGACTAAATCATAGTCACAACATTGATCATAAATTTCCTTTGAGTTTCAAGCCATTTTTTCGTGTGAAAAAGTTATACAAAAATACAAAGTTTTTAGTGATCCTTCCTTCAGTATGGGGGCTATGGAAGATGTCTGCTACTCTCTCTCCCTAAAATACCTTAAGGAATGTGAATGTGGAGGCCCAGAGACTTCGGGGAACAAAACTTGATAATGGATATACATAATATAAGAAAAATTACAAAAATAAAACCTTATTGTACAACTCTTCAATTGTGAACCCTAAACAGCTTTGTTCGCAGCCTCGCCTGCAACACCTCTTACTACATAATCGCCGATTTCCCAGGAAAATGCCTTTATTCAATTCACAACCTACTTGTATTTTTCACGTGTGCTCCAGAAAGAACCAATTTCCCCTCGCCCTCTCGGCCCGCTCAAATCGAAACGTTGAGAAGTTAGTTACCCCGCCCATTCGCGCCCTCCCCCTTAAACTAGAACGTTGCTTCTACGGCGGATTTTATTCGTTGAATAAAATATCACGCAGTGGAGGCGCAGGGCTCATTACGGATTCTATCTTAGGGCCGGAACAAGGCTGTTTTACATGGACGGACAAACATAATCCGGAGTGGGACAGATTGGATCTTCTCGAGCGGCGTAGCGTGCGGAGTCTCGCGGCGGACACGTTGTACTGGACAGTATAGCACTCTACAACGATCGACGTTTGTAAAGTAAATTACGATTTACACCTAACTACGCTCTATAAAACTGGAAATAGGGTATGTTTATAGTTACTAAATTAAAAGAAGACATATTTATAGGTTTAATAAATATACATTTTTGTTTGTAAATATAAGTGCATGGACAATTTTGATTACACTCTTTAAACTGAATTGATTAACTCCGATATTTTTCCGTGTTACACATGCAAATCGAATAAAATAACTGATTGGTACACAATCGGGAGGCACTTTACCACTGTACGTGTATGGATGGGCGGGAGGGCCTTTACCACTGCACTTGTATGGGTGGG
Source organism: Stictocephala bisonia (assembly GCA_035578905.1). Classification (NCBI taxonomy): domain Eukaryota; kingdom Metazoa; phylum Arthropoda; class Insecta; order Hemiptera; family Membracidae; genus Stictocephala; species Stictocephala bisonia. Next base: position 3,550,451 of record JAQJVL010000020.1, read on the forward strand.
TGAGAGGGTCGTTGTTATAACTTCGAATATTACATAACCCAAAAACAATCTTATAAAATTTGAAAATGTTTGCTTATTTTTAGTTAGCCTTGTTGTAAGGCTCTTCCTTTAGTTAGCCTTGTTGTAAGGCTCTTCCTTTAGTTAGCCTTGTTGTAAGGCTCTTCCTTTAGTTAGCCTTGTTGTAAGGCTCTTCCTTTAGTTAGCCTTGTTGTAAGGCTCTTCCTTTAGTTAGCCTTGTTGTAAGGCTCTTCCTTTAGTTAGCCTTGTTGTTGTAAGGCTCTTCCTTTAGTTAGCCTTGTTGTAAGGCTCTTCCTTTAGTTAGCCTTGTTGTAAGGCTCTTCCTTTAGTTAGCCTTGCTGTAAGACTCTTCCTTTAGTTAGCCTTGTTGTAAGGCTCTTCCTTTAGTTAGCCTTGTTGTAAGGCTCTTCCTTTAGTTAGCCTTGTTGTAAGGCTCTTCCTTTAGTTAGCCTTGTTGTAAGGCTCTTTCTTTAGTTAGCCTTGTTGTAAGGCTCTTCCTTTAGTTAGCCTTGTTGTAAGGCTCTTCCTTTAGTTAGCCTTGTTGTAAGGCTCTTCCTTTAGTTAGCCTTGTTGTAAGGCTCTTCCTTTACAACACTCAATTTCCTTTGTAAAATCAGTAGTTAATATGAAAACGGGCCAAATTCTGCCTACCAAACAAATGATGACCCTACTAAGGGGTAAGAATGTCGCAGGTCCAATGAAATATTTTTGCAGACCAGTTTAAGCCCTTTGGTTAATTGCCGAGGTCCGTATTAAGCCAGCTTAGGCTCTTCTCCGCTCCCTAATAGTCTCATAAATTATAAACTATTATACACTGCATGCGGATCATTGCCTCATTCCACTCATAGGACTCTCTTCGACTACTAATAAAAATAAGTTGCACAAACGTCCTCAATCATAATTTCTCAAGCTTAGTCTAATTTCAATATACATCGCTTATTAATAACTCTTTTGAAGTCAATAGGTGTGATTCATTCATAGGCGACAACTTTATTGTGAAAGCTTCATGTTGGGCAAATTTGGCGGTTAATAAATGTTTTATAAGTAGTTTTTAAAATAATAATTATTATAATCTAAAACGCTTTATTTGAATTAATCAATAACCCAGGATACGTGTTCGTTATAACGTGAACTAATTTAATTTTCCATCCATAATAAATTCACTTCTGAACTAAAAACATTTCCCATGCCAAACAGACGTATAACCTTTATTCTTAAAGCCTAAACTCGGCCGTTTAAGTTTCCATTAGACAGTTGTAGTTTAATTATGGTCTACCAATACGACTCCCATAAAGGAAGGGTTGTTTGTAAAGAAGAACTGGAGAGCTCATTACGGCGTATGAATGGTGGGGTATAACGCAATCGATGAGTGGCTGGGACCTCTCTTTCCACGATAATTAGGTATTGGAGTGCCCTAAGAGAGGAAAAACGACGTTGCTGAATTGCAGGATGTAATCCTCTCAACATATTTTAGTGGCCGGGACTTATGTCCTGAATAAGCCCCGCTTTGTTTTTAATCGATCTGAGCTTTACTGATTTTGCCAGGGATAATTAGTGATTAAAGAAGTCAATATGAGCCTGTCGCCGGTGACTGACAGCCAGTGCTTAGCGCAGCAAGTCGGCCGATGAATAATTACCGATTACCACAACCCTTAGCAGACAGGTCGGCCATCCCAGTCGGTGAAACGACCGTGTTTTACATGTAACAAATCCGAATAATAAATGAAGTAAGTTCTATTTGCCATTTATTAGTGTATAAATACATTTATAGGCTAAATCATTATATAGAACTATTTAATTATACACCAGAATGGCGTGAGATTTACATCACCCACTCCATTACTATGGTTTGAAAATGTTGCAGAGAAAACATTTAAATTAAACTATCAATATTTTATTAGACATTAGATTTGGGCGTGATTAGATGAATTCTAATTGAAAAAATCTACAATATTGAATGGATGTGACAGAAAACAAACTTACTTAATTTATTATCAAGTGGGGATAAATTTCAAGGTATATTTCCATAAGCTATTTAGAACCACTAACTCTTAGACGACGACTGGTTGGGGTGAAAGTGCCACTGACACAACTCACCACGATGTATATATCTGTTCACTCTGACACAACTCACCACGATGTAGGTTTACGTATCTGTTCACTCAGACACAACTCACCACGGTGTATATATCTGTTCACTCTGACACAAATCACCACGATGTAGGTTTACGTATCTGTTCACTCTGACACAACTCACCACGATGTATATATCTGTTCACTCTGACACAACTCACCACGATGTAGGTTTACGTATCTGTTCACTCTGACACAACTCACCACGATGTATATATCTGTTTACTCTGACACAACTCACCACGATGTATATATCTGTTCACTCTGACACAACTCACCACGATGTATATATCTATTCACTCTGACACAACTCACCACGATGTAGGTTTACGTATCTGTTCACTCTGACACAACTCACTACGATCTACGTATCTATTCACTCATTACATTACTGAGTTACATGATCGTAAATGACTATTTCTATTGAGCCAATGACGACAGAAGCACATATTTAATCCTTGTCTCCTTCAGTAATATGTTTCTGCCCAACTTTCGTCCTTGCCTCTTTCAGTAATATGTTACTGCACAACTTTCGTCCTTGCCTCCTCCCTCAGTCATATGTTTCTGCTCAACTTTCGTCCTTGCCTCCCTCAGTAATGTGTTACTGCACATCTTTAGTCCTTACCTCCCTTAGTAATATGTTTCTGCACAACTTTCGTCCTTGCCTCCTCCCTCAGTCATATGTTTCTGCTCAACTTTCGTCCTTGCCTCCCTCAGTAATATGTTTCTGCACATCTTTAGTCCTTACCTCCCTTAGTAATATGTTTCTGCACAACTTTCGTCCTTGCCTCCTCCCTCAGTCATATGTTTCTGCACAACTTTCGTCCTTACCTCCCTCAGTCATATGTTTCTGCTCAACTTTCGTCCTTGCCTCCCTCAGTAATATGTTTCTGCACATCTTTAGTCCTTACCTCCCTTAGTAATATGTTTCTGCACAACTTTCGTCCTTGCCTCCTCCCTCAGTCATATGTTTCTGCACAACTTTCGTCCTTGCCTCCTCCCTCAGTCATATGTTTCTGTTCAACTTTCATCCTTGCCTCCCTCAGTAATGTGTTACTGCACATCTTTAGTCCTTACCTCCCTTAGTAATATGTTTCTGCACAACTTTCGTCCTTACCTCCCTCAGTCATATGTTTCTGCTCAACTTTCGTCCTTGCCTCCCTCAGTAATGTGTTTCTGCACATCTTTAGTCCTTACCTCCCTTAGTAATATGTTTCTGCACAACTTTCGTCCTTGCCTCCCTCAGTCATATGTTTCTGCTCAACTTTCGTCCTTGCCTCCCTCAGTAATGTGTTTCTGCACATCTTTAGTCCTTACCTCCCTTAGTAATATGTTTCTGCACAACTTTCGTCCTTACCTCCCTCAGTCATATGTTTCTGCTCAACTTTCGTCCTTGCCTCCCTCAGTAATGTGTTTCTGCACATCTTTAGTCCTTACCTCCCTTAGTAATATGTTTCTGCACAACTTTCGTCCTTACCTCCCTCAGTCATATGTTTCTGCTCAACTTTCGTCCTTGCCTCCCTCAGTAATATGTTTCTGCACATCTTTAGTCCTTACCTCCCTTAGTAATATGTTTCTGCACAACTTTCGTCCTTACCTCCCTCAGTCATATGTTTCTGCTCAACTTTCGTCCTTGCCTCCCTCAGTAATGTGTTTCTGCACATCTTTAGTCCTTACCTCCCTTAGTAATATGTTTCTGCACAACTTTCGTCCTTGCCTCCTCCCTCAGTCATATGTTTCTGCACAACTTTCGTCCTTGCCTCCCTCAGTCATATGTTTCTGCTCAACTTTCGTCCTTGCCTCCCTCAGTAATGTGTTTCTGCACATCTTTAGTCCTTACCTCCCTTAGTAATATGTTTCTGCACAACTTTCGTCCTTACCTCCCTCAGTCATATGTTTCTGCTCAACTTTCGTCCTTGCCTCCCTCAGTAATGTGTTTCTGCACATCTTTAGTCCTTACCTCCCTTAGTAATATGTTTCTGCACAACTTTCGTCCTTGCCTCCCTCAGTCATATGTTTTGCCCAACTTTCGACCTTACCTCCCTCAGTAATATGTTACTGCACATCTTTAGTCCTTACCTCCCTCAGTCATATGTTTCTGCTCAACTTTCGTCCTTGCCTCCCTCAGTAATGTGTTTCTGCACATCTTTAGTCCTTACCTCCCTTAGTAATATGTTTCTGCACAACTTTCGTCCTTGCCTCCCTCAGTCATATGTTTTGCCCAACTTTCGACCTTACCTCCCTCAGTAATATGTTACTGCACATCTATTGTCCTTGTATTAAACCTGTTTAACACAGTAAGCTTTAATGTGTTATTAAGATAATGAAATATTCTACATATAAGCAGTATGCAGTATAGTGATAGAGGTCGGCATGCTGTTTACATTTTCACACAAGCCAAGCCCGTTGTTTGTGTCCAGTCTGTAATCATAGTGAGTGACCTCGGCATGCCAAGTCGGGCAAAAACTCACTTTCCTTAACCCAACGCAGTCGCCTGTCAAATCGTTTATGTTCGGCGGAGGCAGGAAAGCTACATTCCCTTTTCACATTGGGTAGTCTACACACACCTTCTCTTGTTGGACGGGTTCATACTCTGGCCTATATTTGTACTGTAGGCCAGTATAGACAATAGCCACAATAGATAGAACTGTGGTTAAATAATTCTCACATTCCAAATTAGGATGATTATATTTTTATATGAAATTTGACAGCTCTTTAAAGAAGTGGCAATTCACAGTTACGATAGTGATAAAGGATATCAATAGTGCTTTCATAAAGTTCTGTATCCTTGAAATATCTGAACCGAGTACAATTTGTTTGTATTTTTACGTAAATAGTTTTATTTACGTATTTTTATTTAAATTGGTCGGTAGCGTAGTTGGTTCAATCCCAGCTTCATATGCTAAAGGTTCTCAGTTCGATCCCAATCAGAGTCAATACATTTTGAGAAGGATCAGCTCATAATCACCGGCTGTTCATTTGTCATTGGGCTATTAATTAATGACACTTTCTAAGGAATAGTCGGCCTTAGTTTGTAACAATGACTACATTCGCTCATCTACACTCATCACACTCATTCGAAATCCATATTCGCTCATATCTTGACGATCGGCGTCTTATGAATAAATAAATAAATTTAAAAAAAATAAATATTAAAATCAGGTTTTTATCTCGTGGTATACAGCTTGAAAAATAGGTCCTACAATAAGTGACATTAGTCGAGATTATAAGTCAAGTTACTTCAAATAATATCAAGCATTTTAGAAATACTCCTCATATAAAAGCAGCGCATGATACACACACAGTCTTATGTTAGAGAAACATAACCAGAGTTGACTAGAGGTTACTAGTCTAGCTACGTGTTGACGCACTGACCGCCTGTTGAGTTTGGGCTCAAACATCGGAAGTGTAACTATTCTGCAGTCCTCAACCTTCGACATTGGCCCATACGTAATATTGCACTTTCTAACATCCGTGTAGAGTATTTCCTTGTGTAAATTAAAACCTTGGTTATAAATCACCAATTGCGTAGGTGGCTCAGTGACGTGGGGTTGTCGATAAGGCCAACCTAACTACAGTAAAGTAATTTGCAATCTTCTATTCAAATTACTGTACTAGTAAAATGGAAAATTAACTTTTTCTCCTGTTTAGAACATTTTTATTTTCTTTTATTTCGATCTATATGTACGAACTATTTGGGAATTAAAATGAAAGAGTTGAAAATTCTTATAAAATAATCTTTCCTTGTTCTTCTAAAAGGTTTTTGTAACAACCTTTTAGACGACAGTTATTTTTAAATGGGTACATAACTAACTATATTGTCTCGCATTTGGGACGTTTTTAGCTATTTTGGTGTTATGATCTGTTAAATGGGTACATAACTAACTATATTGTCTCGCAATCGGGACGTTTTTAGCTATTTTGGTGTTATGTTCTGTTAAATGGGTACATAACTAACTAGATTGTCTCGCAATCGGGACGTTTTTAGCTATTTTGGTGTTATGATCTGTTAAATGGGTACATAACTAACTAGATTGTCTGGCAATCGGGACGTTTCTAGCTATTTTGGTGTTATGATCTGTTAAATGGGTACATAACAAACTAGATTGTCTGGCAATCGGGACGTTTCTAGCTATTTTGGTGTTATGATCTGTTAAATGGGTACATAACTAACTAGATTGTCTGGCAATCGGGACGTTTCTAGCTATTTTGGTGTTATGATCTGTTAAATGGGTACATAACTAACTAGATTGTCTCGCAATCGGACGTTTCTAGCTATTTTAGTGTTAAGATCTGTTAATTGGGTACATAATTAACTAGACTGTAACGCTTGGACGTTTGTAGCTATCGTGGCGTGATAATCTGTTAAATCGGCACATATCTAACTAGACTGTAACGCTTGGACGTTTGTAGCTATGGGGGCGTGATAATGTGTTAACTGGGTACATATCTGACTAGACTGTAACGCTTGGACGTTTGTAGCTATCGTGGCGTGATAATGTGTTAACTGGGTACATATCTAACTAGACTGTATCCCTTGGACGTTTGTAGCTATCGTGGCGTGATAATGTGTTAACTGGGTACATAACTAACTAGACTGTAACGCTTGGACGTTTGTAGCTACTGTGGCGTGATAATGTGTTAACTGGGTACATATCTAACTAGTCTGTATCGCTTGGACGTTTGTAGCTATCGTGGCGTGATAATGTGTTAAATGTTGCTTCGATTTACGAGTCCATCCCGTTAAAGCTGTCGGGAACTCTGTGGCTGATTCAAAAGAGATAAGTGTTAATTTTTTACAGAATTGCCTTACCTTTAGTGATGAGGATAAGGTCTTATAAAGAAAATTAATGTAGTATACACAGTAAACCAAACCAAACAACTGAGCGACAATAACTCACGTAGCCTATATGAATCCTAACCTCTCTTCAAACAAGATTCTTACGTTTTCTAAACCAATTATCAATAACTACTGCATACGGAGAATGTTTAGTTCTAAAACCGTGCCTAATTTGTGCAAATGAGAGAAAGAACTTAAAAAAACCAAATTTCGTTATTAAAGCACTGACTTTTGAATGTTTTTTTCTTGTCATTTTCAAAATAACATATAACGTTTGTTAAAACATGAGATTTTTCAAAGTGTGCACGTTGTAGTGAGCTGAAGTAAGGAGAATATATTCCCCTAAATTTAGGCCTTTCATTTAAAAAACCTTCTTGTTTTTTATCATCCTACAAATTATTTTAAACTAATAAAATATAATGCGATTGTCAAATTCTGAGAATTAAAACCAGTTAAATTATTCAGGTGATTAGTTATAATTTGAAGAAGGCACCTTGGTGAAAAAAAATTATTTCAGAAATATTAGGTCACTCCCGATAAAACTTGCTTGTAAAATATAGTTTCTGCAGGAATCTGCCGAAGCCAGGGACTGATCAGATGAAGAAGTAATATACGCGACCCCACCCCGCCCTTCCTCTTCACGGTGAGGGGATGTCGGCCTCCAGATTTCATTACACTAAGCACTTCATCTTTTGACAAATATTGATGCTAGTAATCTTGTTAAATTGGCAAATATAATAATAGCTTGTTTCGCGAGGTTGTGTATGTATTAAAGGTACATATATACTGTTCAATTTAAAATAAATTCTAAATACTAATCAAGACTGACACGTGGTAGATTTACTTTCATTATTGCTAACCTAAACAGAAATTTTAAAAAGTTATCAAATTCTTTAAATTGTATATATTAATAACTTGAATTGGTAATTTCTTAAATTTCTGTTAAATCCACTTTTCCACTGTCGAAAAATTTCAGTTTTATGAAAAACGTCAATTAGTTTTATTTATTTGGAATATTTTTCAATGATGCAAAAACCGTGATAGAACACATTCTAAGGAAGGCATTACTTTGAATACCGGGGTTTTAGTAACTAGTAGGTGAAGTACCTATATGACAATTACTCAGATCGATTATTCCCATCCGACAAATAAGTGACAATAAGGAAAATGCTATGCCACTTTCAAAACTGCCGTAGTTGACCGTAAAATTAGACCCGTAATATAAATCCTAATCGTTTTATCAGCAGAGTTTTTTTAAAGTTGCTGTTTGATCTGTTTCCCTGTCAATTACATAAAATACTTTTTAAATTCGGCTTTTATATTATAAACCAAAAACGCATCGTGCGATGCGATTACTTGCCAATCATACAAATAATTTTTTTTATTATTTCCAAAATATCCAAAACTCGAAACGGGCCTAATAACTCGGGACTGGAGAAAAGTGGTATTATTTATCACAAATAATGATAACAAATAGGGTTGTGTTGGTGTTGATACGATGAAGGGGGAGCATGTGCGGAGGGCTCGGAAGATTTATCTGTTTGACGCAGCACCAGTCAGCACACTCCTCCCCGCTGCCCCCACTCGAGTGTGAGGCACTTCTAAGTTGATAAGTGCTGAAGTGCAGGACAGATGTGGGACCAAGTCGCAGCTTTCAACAAGTTTAAGTAGTTGTTCAAAGAAGTGCCGTCTTTATTCTTTCTGCACAGTGATCGCACCTCCCAGTTCTTTGTGTTTGTTTCCTCAGCAACAGCCCTGACACAGCTGTCAGATTACCGCCCACAAGAAATATCTTTCATGTACCGTATTCTTAAATAAATATATCTAAGTAATATTATATTGAATTTATATCGAGGAAAGCTACCAAACGTGATATCCAAAATACATAGAAAACACGACCCCCTACTCTGGAAATGAATTTCCATCACTAATCCTCATTCCTCTGAAACAAATACAATTATTCAACACGTAACTTGCTTACAATTAGAGAATTTAGTGCAGATTACGTATGCAATATGAACATTCAGCACATGGGTCTGATACAATATAAACATTCAGCACATGGGTCTGATACAATATGAACATTCAGCACATGAGTCTGATACAATATAAACATTCAGTACATGGGTCTGATACAATATAAATATTCAGCACATGGGTCTGATACAATATAAACATTCAGCACATGGGTCTGATACAATATGAACATTCAGCACATGGGTCTGATACAATATAAACATTCAGCACATGGGTCTGATACAATATGAACATTCAGCACATGGGTCTGATACAATATAAACATTCAGCACATGGGTCTGATACAATATGAACATTCAGTACATGGGTCTGATACAATATGAACATTCAGTACATGGGTCTGATACAATATAAATATTCAGCACATGGGTCTGATACAATATAAACATTCAGCACATGGGTCTGATAATATGAACACTCAGCACATGGGTCTGATACAATATGAACATTCAGCACATGGGTCTGATACAATATAAACATTCAGCACATGGGTCTGATACAATATGAACATTCAGTACATGGGTCTGATACAATATGAACATTCAGTACATGGGTCTGATACAATATGAACATTCAGTACATGGGTCTGATACAATATAAATATTCAGCACATGGGTCTGATACAATATAAACATTCAGCACATGGGTCTGATACAATATGAACACTCAGCACATGGGTCTGATACAATATGAACATTCAGCACATGGGTCTGATACAATATAAACATTCAGCACATGGGTCTGATACAATATGAACATTCAGCACATGGGTCTGATACAATATAAACATTCAGTACATGGGTCTGATACAATATAAATATTCAGCACATGGGTCTGATACAATATAAACATTCAGCACATGGGTCTGATACAATATGAACATTCAGCACATAGGTCTGATACAATATAAACATTCAGCACAGGATACTAATGCAATATGAGCATTCAGCACATGGGTCTGATACAATATAAACATTCAGCACAGGATACTAATGCAATATGAGCATTCAGCACATAGGTTTGATACAATATAAACATTCAGCACAGGATACTAATGCAATATGAGCATTCAGCACATGGGTCTGATACAATATAAACATTCAGCACAGGATACTAATGCAATATGAGCATTCAGCACATGGGTCTGTTACAATATAAACATTCAGCACAGGATACTAATGCAATATGAGCATTCAGCACATGGGTCTGATACAATATAAACATTCAGCACAGGATACTAATGCAACATGAGCATTCAGCACATGGGTCTGATACAATATAAACATTCAGCACAGGATACTAATGCAATATGAGCATTCAGCACATAGGTCTGATACAATATAAACATTCAGCACAGGATACTAATGCAATGTGAGCATTCAGCACATGGGTCTGATACAATATAAACATTCAGCACAGGATACTAATGCAATATGAGCATTCAGCACATAGGTCTGATACAATATAAACATTCAGCACAGGATACTAATGCAATATGAACATACAGATGCAACAGGAATACTGTTGCAATATTCAGCACAGGGTTTTGATGTAATTAATACAAACATTCAATACAGGATTCCGATCTACTAAGAACATTCAACATATACTACTAAAGCTACATGAACATTCAGTACAGGATTCTGATCAACTAAGAACATTCAACATATACTACTGAAGTTACATGAACATTCAGTACAGGATTGTGATCTACTAAGAACATTCAACATATACTACTAAAGCTACATGAACATTCAGTACAGGATTCTGATCTACTAAGAACATTCAACATATACTACTGAAGTTACATGAACATTCAGTACAGGATTGTGATCTACTAAGAACATTCAACATATACTACTGAAGTTACATGGACATTCAGTACAGAATTCTGATCTACTAAGAACATTCAACATATACTACTAAAGCTACATGAACATTCAGTACAGGATTCTGATCTACTAAGAACATTCAACATATACTACTAAAGTTACATGAACATTCAGTACAGGATTCTGATCTACTAAGAACATTCAACATATACTACTGAAGTTACATGGACATTCAGTACAGAATTCTGATCTACTAAGAACATTCAACATATACTACTAAAGTTACATGAACATTCAGTACAGGATTCTGATCTACTAAGAACATTCAACATATACTACTGAAGTTACATGGACATTCAGTACAGAATTCTGATCTACTAAGAACATTCAACATATACTACTAAAGCTACATGAACATTCAGTACAGGATTCTGATCTACTAAGAACATTCAACATATACTACTGAAGTTACATGAACATTCAGTACAGGATTCTGATCTACTAAGAACATTCAACATATACTACTGAAGTTACATGGACATTCAGTACAGAATTCTGAACTACTAAGAACATTCAACATATACTACTAAAGCTACATGAACATTCAGTACAGGATTCTGATCTACTAAGAACATTCAACATATACTACTAAAGCTACATGAACATTCAGTACAGGATTCTGATCTACTAAGAACATTCAACATATACTACTGAAGTTACATGAACATTCAGTACAGGATTCTGATCTACTAAGAACATTCAACATATACTACTGAAGTTACATGGACATTAAGTACAGGATTCTGATCTACTAAGAACATTCAACATATACTACTGAAGTTACATGGACATTAAGTACAGGATTCTGATCTACTAAGAACATTCAACATATACTACTGAAGTTACATGGACATTAAGTGCAGGATTCTGATCTACTAAGAACATTGAACATATACTACTAAAGTTACATGAACATTCAGTACAGGATTCTGATCTAGTATGAACATTCAGCATATACTACTAAAGCTACATGAACATTCAGTACAGGATTCTGATCTACTAAGAACATTCAACATATACTACTTAAGTTACATGAACATTCAGTACAGGATTCTGATCTAGTATGAACATTCAGCATATACTACTAAAGCTACATGAACATTCAGTACAGGATTCTGATCTACTAAGAACATTCAACATATACTACTAAAGCTACATGAACATTCAGTACAGGATTCTGATCTACTAAGAACATTCAACATATACTACTGAAGTTACATGAACATTCAGTACAGGATTGTGATCTAGTATGAACATTCAGCATATACTACTAAAGCTACATGAACATTCAGTACAGGATTCTGATCTACTAAGAACATTCAACATATACTACTAAAGCTACATGAACATTCAGTACAGGATTCTGATCTACTAAGAACATTCAACATATACTACTGAAGTTACATGAACATTCAGTACAGGATTGTGATCTAGTATGAACATTCAGCATATACTACTAAAGCTACATGAACATTCAGTACAGGATTCTGATCTACTAAGAACATTCAACATATACTACTGAAGTTACATGAACATTCAGTACAGGATTGTGATCTAGTATGAACATTCAACATATACTACTAAAGCTACATGAACATTCAGTACAGGATTCTGATCTACTAAGAACATTCAACATATACTACTGAAGTTACATGAACATTCAGTACAGGATTGTGATCTAGTATGAACATTCAGCATATACTACTAAAGCTACATGAACATTCAGTACAGGATTCTGATCTACTAAGAACATTCAACATATACTACTGAAGTTACATGAACATTCAGTACAGGATTCTGATCTACTAAGAACATTCAACATATACTACTGAAGTTACATGAACATTCAGTACAGGATTGTGATCTAGTATGAACATTCAGCATATACTACTAAAGCTACATGAACATTCAGTACAGGATTCTGATCTACTAAGAACATTCAACATATACTACTGAAGTTACATGAACATTCAGTACAGGATTCTGATCTACTAAGAACATTCAACATATACTACTAAAGTTACATGAACATTCAGTACAGGATTGTGATCTAGTATGAACATTCAGCATATACTACTAAAGCTACATGAACATTCAGTACAGGATTCTGATCTACTAAGAACATTCAACATATACTACTAAAGCTACATGAACATTCAGTACAGGATTCTGATCTACTAAGAACATTCAACATATACTACTAAAGCTACATGAACATTCAGTACAGGATTCTGATCTTCTAAGAACATTCAACATATACTACTGAAGTTACATGAACATTCAGTACAGGATTGTGATCTAGTATGAACATTCAGCATATACTACTAAAGCTAACTGAACATTCAGTACAGGATTCTGATCTACTAAGAACATTCAACATATACTACTGAAGTTACATGAACATTCAGTACAGGATTGTGATCTAGTATGAACATTCAGCATATACTACTAAAGCTACATGAACATTCAGTACAGGATTCTGATCTACTAAGAACATTCAACATATACTACTGAAGTTACATGAACATTCAGTACAGGATTCTGATCTACTAAGAACATTCAACATATACTACTGAAGTTACATGAACATTCAGTACAGGATTGTGATCTAGTATGAACATTCAGCATATACTACTAAAGCTACATGAACATTCAGTACAGGATTCTGATCTACTAAGAACATTCAACATATACTACTGAAGTTACATGAACATTCAGTACAGGATTCTGATCTACTAAGAACATTCAACATATACTACTAAAGTTACATGAACATTCAGTACAGGATTGTGATCTAGTATGAACATTCAGCATATACTACTAAAGCTACATGAACATTCAGTACAGGATTCTGATCTACTAAGAACATTCAACATATACTACTAAAGCTACATGAACATTCAGTACAGGATTCTGATCTACTAAGAACATTCAACATATACTACTAAAGCTACATGAACATTCAGTACAGGATTCTGATCTACTAAGAACATTCAACATATACTACTGAAGTTACATGAACATTCAGTACAGGATTGTGATCTACTAAGAACATTCAACATATACTACTGAAGTTACATGAACATTCAGTACAGGATTCTGATCTACTAAGAACATTCAACATATACTACTGAAGTTACATGGACATTCAGTACAGGATTGTGATCTACTAAGAACATTCAACATATACTACTGAAGTTACATGAACATTCAGTACAGGATTCTGATCTACTAAGAACATTCAACATATACTACTGAAGTTACATGGACATTCAGTACAGGATTGTGATCTACTAAGAACATTCAACATATACTACTGAAGTTACATGGACATTCAGTACAGGATTCTGATCTACTAAGAACATTCAACATATACTACTGAAGTTACATGGACATTCAGTACAGGATTCTGATCTACTAAGAACATTCAACATATACTACTGAAGTTACATGAACATTCAGTACAGGATTCTGATCTACTAAGAACATTCAACATATACTACTGAAGTTACATGGACATTCAGTACAGGATTCTGATCTACTAAGAACATTCAACATATACTACTGAAGTTACATGAACATTCAGTACAGGATTCTGATCTACTAAGAACATTCAACATATACTACTGAAGTTACATGGACATTCAGTACAGGATTCTGATCTACTAAGAACATTCAACATATACTACTGAAGTTACATGAACATTCAGTACAGGATTCTGATCTACTAAGAACATTCAACATATACTACTGAAGTTACATGGACATTCAGTACAGGATTCTGATCTACTAAGAACATTCAACATATACTACTGAAGTTACATGAACATTCAGTACAGGATTCTGATCTACTAAGAACATTCAACATATACTACTGAAGTTACATGGACATTCAGTACAGGATTGTGATCTACTAAGAACATTCAACATATACTACTGAAGTTACATGAACATTCAGTACAGGATTGTGATCTACTAAGAACATTCAACATATACTACTAAAGCTACATGAACATTCAGTACAGGATTCTGATCTACTAAGAACATTCAACATATACTACTGAAGTTACATGAACATTCAGTACAGGATTCTGATCTTCTAAGAACATTCAACATATACTACTGAAGTTACATGAACATTCAGTACAGGATTGTGATCTAGTATGAACATTCAGCATATACTACTAAAGCTAACTGAACATTCAGTACAGGATTCTGATCTACTAAGAACATTCAACATATACTACTGAAGTTACATGAACATTCAGTACAGGATTCTGATCTACTAAGAACATTCAACATATACTACTAAAGTTACATGAACATTCAGTACAGGATTGTGATCTAGTATGAACATTCAGCATATACTACTAAAGCTACATGAACATTCAGTACAGGATTCTGATCTACTAAGAACATTCAACATATACTACTAAAGCTACATGAACATTCAGTACAGGATTCTGATCTACTAAGAACATTCAACATATACTACTAAAGCTACATGAACATTCAGTACAGGATTCTGATCTACTAAGAACATTCAACATATACTACTAAAGCTACATGAACATTCAGTACAGGATTGTGATCTACTAAGAACATTCAACATATACTACTGAAGTTACATGAACATTCAGTACAGGATTCTGATCTACTAAGAACATTCAACATATACTACTAAAGCTACATGAACATTCAGTACAGGATTCTGATCTACTAAGAACATTCAACATATACTACTAAAGCTACATGAACATTCAGTACAGGATTGTGATCTACTAAGAACATTCAACATATACTACTGAAGTTACATGAACATTCAGTACAGGATTCTGATCTACTAAGAACATTCAACATATACTACTAAAGCTACATGAACATTCAGTACAGGATTCTGATCTACTAAGAACATTCAACATATACTACTAAAGCTACATGAACATTCAGTACAGGATTCTGATCTACTAAGAACATTCAACATATACTACTAAAGCTACATGAACATTCAGTACAGGATTCTGATCTACTAAGAACATTCAACATATACTACTAAAGCTACATGAACATTCAGTACAGGATTCTGATCTACTAAGAACATTCAACATATACTACTAAAGCTACATGAACATTCAGTACAGGATTCTGATCTACTAAGAACATTCAACATATACTACTAAAGCTACATGAACATTCAGTACAGGATTGTGATCTACTAAGAACATTCAACATATACTACTAAAGCTACATGAACATTCAGTACAGGATTCTGATCTACTAAGAACATTCAACATATACTACTAAAGTTACATGAACATTCAGTACAGGATTGTGATCTAGTATGAACATTCAGCATATACTACTAAAGCTACATGAACATTCAGTACAGGATTCTGATCTACTAAGAACATTCAACATATACTACTAAAGCTACATGAACATTCAGTACAGGATTCTGATCTACTAAGAACATTCAACATATACTACTAAAGTTACATGAACATTCAGTACAGGATTCTGATCTACTAAGAACATTCAACATATACTACTAAAGCTACATGAACATTCAGTACAGGATTCTGATCTACTAAGAACATTCAACATATACTACTAAAGTTACATGAACATTCAGTACAGGATTCTGATCTAGTATGAACATTCAGCATATACTACTAAAGCTACATGAACATTCAGTACAGGATTCTGATCTACTAAGAACATTCAACATATACTACTAAAGCTACATGAACATTCAGTACAGGATTCTGATCTACTAAGAACATTCAACATATACTACTAAAGCTACATGAACATTCAGTACAGGATTCTGATCTACTAAGAACATTCAACATATACTACTAAAGTTACATGAACATTCAGTACAGGATTCTGATCTAGTATGAACATTCAGCATATACTACTAAAGCTACATGAACATTCAGTACAGGATTCTGATCTACTAAGAACATTCAACATATACTACTAAAGCTACATGAACATTCAGTACAGGATTCTGATCTAGTATGAACATTCAACATATACTACTAAAGCTACATGGACATTCATTACAGGATTCTGATCTACTAAGAACATTCAACATATACTACTGAAGTTACATGAACATTCAGTACAGGATTGTGATCTAGTATGAACATTCAGCATATACTACTAAAGCTACATGAACATTCAGTACAGGATTCTGATCTACTAAGAACATTCAACATATACTACTGAAGTTACATGGACATTCATTACAGGATTCTGATCTACTAAGAACATTCAACATATACTACTAAAGCTACATGAACATTCAGTACAGGATTCTGATCTACTAAGAACATTCAACATATACTACTGAAGTTACATGAACATTCAGTACAGGATTCTGATCTACTAAGAACATTCAACATATACTACTGAAGTTACATGAACATTCAGTACAGGATTGTGATCTAGTATGAACATTCAGCATATACTACTAAAGCTACATGAACATTCAGTACAGGATTCTGATCTACTAAGAACAGTCAACATATACTACTGAAGTTACATGGACATTAAGTGCAGGATTCTGATCTACTAAGAACATTGAACATATACTACATGAAGCTACATGAACATTCAGTTCTACTTCCCCTTGTAATATGAATATTTAGCACACAGTAGTGATTTAATAATGTATGTGAACCGATTCTGGTATTTGGTATTGTCGCTTTACTATGTATGGACTTGCGTGACGTTTTTCTTGTTGTTTTATTTGACGTTTTACAGACAGGTAGTATGAGTTAACAGTTTATGTATCACAACTATTATACATAAATGCGTTTTATGAGGTAAATGTTTGTGTCTGAATGATGTCCATGTGATGCAGATAAGATATTATGTTACAATTATCTTCTTTAAGCACTCTATTTTAATATAATTGTAAGGTCTTCGGAGAGACCAAAAGTAGGCCTATCTGGTCTAACTCCGCGCCACTCGCTGGCTGCTTGCACTTGTCACTAACTTATAATTTATTCATAGCTTGTTAAGTAAATAAAGACCGTGCAGTGTGGGGCAGTGGACGCACCTATCGCCTCTCACCAGACGTTCATTTAATGTCTTGTGCGTGAATATTTCATGGAATAAAGTCGATTTCGAATGAATCCTTAAGACAAATAATGATTAAACGTAACCTACAATTATTATTACAGAATTGAAACTCAATATACCGTTAATATAGGGCCTACATATGTACAAAAAGTTAATATAAAGTATTGTACGGCTCGATTTCAGATAAAACGCAGGGAAATGTCGTTCTAATATCCGTATCCGTAAGAAATATTATTATATATACACTCTTACACGTCATATTTCATTTGTCTTAATTTTATAAAATTGTTTTAGTTTAGATTATTTGATACATCAGTGTAGATTTTCTCATTAGAATTTAACGTACATCAGATAAATACGCAATAGAAATGAAAAAGAAAATTGTGAAAATATGTTTAAGAGTATTTTCTAGAGGGCCTTCGAATCCTTCTTCCTTCGGAGAATACTTCTGACTCTCAACTCAACTTCTAGAGGGTCTCTGAAGCCTTCTTTCTTTGGATTAGGTGTAATTTAGTTGGCATTTTGGTAAATTATTTTACTTTTTAGATTGTTTCATGTTTTTCCTAGCTCACAGCTAGTGGATAGTGCGTGTTTATTTGGGTTTGATCCCCTTCACTTTTTAAATCAACTTATTTGAATACTTTAGTTTGGCCAAATTCAAAAAAATATAATCAGGCCGTTATAATTACCCATATGAGTAACTCAGTGTGTTGGCGGAGTGTTAAGAGGGCTCTAAAGGGAAAGAAAATATAGAAGTCATGCAACACTGGCGAGAGAAGTTGGAACTACGTCCAGTTTTTTTGGTGAAGGAAGTTTAATCTGCCGGACAGAGTACAATATAGTTCTTTGAATAAATTCCTGTATAGTAAGTTTTCGTAGCATTTTCAACCGGAAACCCTAATTACCCTTCCTCCCACCTGCCGCATCCTTAGTTGGCTACGCCCGACATTCTCTGTCTGAATGAATGTTGAGCAGAAAGGGGAATTCTTTTTAACAATTAATTGTCAATTTTCCAGTCAGTACCGGAATTGCTACTGTATTTTATTTTTATGTCTTTTTTTATTAACATGTTTTTATGTAGTTTTGTTTTTGTAAAAATAGTAATATTTGTTTAGAAAAGTAGACATTTTACAGCGAAATCAAATTATTCACTGATAAAATTGAGAGTCTACTAAAATATTGAATTTCTACTTGAAATGTTTTCCAAAATCATAATTCTTGTTAAAATTTTGTTAATCTCAAAACGGTTAAAATTTAAAATGGTTAGGCATAGGCTTACCATACTTCTACAATTAATTGAAGAATTTGATTTATAAATATAAGGATAAGCTTTACTATAAACTGAGTAAATTACGTTACAAAGCATGGTTTTTGTAAATATTCCTTAAAGTTGTTGAATTGTGCTCTAAATATTGGTTTTTATATGGTTAAATATTTAATACAAAGCATCAATTTGCAAAAAAGTTTCTATTTCGTATCTTTTTATGTTTGGTTGAAGACTAAAACAAAATAATATTTAATGAACGCCACAACAATTCTCAACATACGTTTAAAGCATTAAAGGATACGCTTTACTGAAAACTAAGTAAGATACGTTAAAAGGTAATGGTAAAAAATACGACCTGACAATTTATTTTACATTTTATAAATTTTGTACGGTTTATTAATTATTTTTAACAAAATGATTTCACATAAACGATCATAGTTTTATGGCAATTACGACATAAACACACTCATTTCCAAACATTAAAAAAATAGTTGAAATGTGGCCACTTTTAGTTGCTTCTGAAGTATGCTGAATTAATTACTACAATACATGAAAATAACAATACGGGGACAATTTGGTTTCAAAAAGTATACATTTTGTTACAACAAACATTTTCTCGGACAAAGACGAAAACCGAAGCGAACCGTATGAATGATATAAATTATAATTAAAATAATGTATTATAATCTTGCTCAATAATTTTGCTATGAGAAAAGCAATTATTTTACTTCGACAACAGTTATTACACAATTACTTTTCAAAAATTTTAGTTTTACTGATAAATATTTCACAGTATTTTAGAAGTGATTAAATTAATCTGATTTAAATAGGCCCACACAAATTACTAAATATGACGATTTTTGTAATCACGGCTGTTAAAACTGACCAACAATCAAAATAAAGCAATGCCTAAATACTGTAACAATACGACGAGTGACTAATGAGTTAGAAGCGATCAAGTTTCATACATATAGATTAGTGGAATAAATAAAAAATTAAAAAATTACAATTCATGTAACTATATGCAAGATATTCATTTGGCAAATGATTTCTCAAATATTTCATGAATTATTTACAATAATGTATTAGTAGGTTAGTGCTATATACGAGTACATGAACTTAGTTCTCTAAAATATATCTTGTAAAAATGTAGTAAACATTTTTACAAGATATATTTTGTACAAGATATACATGAAATGTGTAATCTAAGTATTTTTAAAAGAAACTTAGCGTATTTATTTTATTCTATAAATAAATGTGTACAAATTATTACTTAATATTACAAAAACATATATACAGAACATGTATATAAAGAAAATAGTCCTATTCTAATTTAATAATATAATATACAGTATATAATATGCGGTCCCTTATTGCGGCTAAAGCTTTAAAGATATCGATCTGAAACCAAAACTAAATTGAAACTAGATACATTTCTGATTCAAATCGCTTTTTAAAATTTCGATAACAGCTCTAGTTTTATTTTGGCACTAGTTTAAATATTAGGTAACTTCAATAACCTGTAAAATGAAATGAAGGAGATTTCGAAAATTTAAAAATGCTATTTTAGTAAAAAATGTCTATCTTTAAATAGATACTTCATCTGTAATTTTGCGACAGTAAATAATCTTGGACCGCGCAAAGCAGTTTTTACGCTTCTCAGCGCGGAGGTTTAGAGCCCTCTTAAGAGTCTGCAGAGGCTTTCGAAGACTGTCGGCCATGTTGGTTTTAATCCCATAACAACAATGTTATTTTCGACCCAGACAAACGATCACACGTATCAAAACTAAACACTTATTTTCAAACGGATTTTTGTCAAACAAATGCCATTTGATCAAAAATGAAATTACACTTTGGAATGCCTTTGCTATTTCCTAGTTAGTTTTATAGAAAAAATACAACAAATATTTAGTTTGAAGCTTTTATTTTCACCTATTTTTCAAATCTAGGCGTATGCATACAAAATATGAAAAGCAAACCCAATGCTCAATATAATAACGTTTAAAATGACACCTCATACATAACTTTTGGTCAATAAATAACGAAGAAATATGGATTCGCAAATAACAGTGTTCTTATGGGATTAAAACCAACATGGCTGACAGCCTCAGCAGACTTAATACTTTGTTTCTCGGAAGGTAGGTGAGTCATCACTGACAGCATAGTGGGAACCCACACGTGCACGATGTTGGCCGTACCCTGACTACCGTACGTGTACGATGTTAGCGGCACCCTGGCTATCGTAAATGAACGATTTACGTTGGAGGCACCCTGGCTATCGTAAATGAACGATTTACGTTGGAGGCACCCTGGCTATCGTAAATGAACGATTTACGTTGGAGGCACCCTGGCTATCGTAAATGAACGATTTAAGTTGGCGGCAACCTGGCTATCGTAAATTAACGAATTAGGTTGAAATTCAAAACCCAAGAATCTAACTAAGTAAATGAATCACAAATATAAACGTCTTAACATTCGTCAATCCGATAACACATCGGTTTGTCCGTTGAAGAGAAGCCATTATCACATCACTTACTCTGTGCTTGCAACATCCTACATTCATAATTACTCTAGTACATAAGTTTGCGACGTTATTAGGAACTTTTAAGTGCCATTTAAGCCAAGTTATCCATTTAAGCGTTTGAACGCCCAGGGTCCCTCTGCCGATCCTATACTGCAGTTTAGGAAGAATTCGTATTTGTTATTTATTGTTCAACAAACATATCGTCATTCACTGATTTTATTTATATACATCGTTTGTTTTTGTTGTATTATTTACATTGGGACAATAGGTAGTTTGTGTAAATATATATTTCATTCAATTTATACTCGTTGGAAGTCAATTTTGACTGAGCGTTAGTTCTTTAGAAGTAGTATACGTCCACCACGACTCAGATACGAATGGTGTTTTACTGAATGCCTGCAAATGAAGACGACGAATGCGTTCGCCGGGCCTTAAGAAATCGAGTTTGTCTTAACGAATCGTGCACTTACTAGTAGGTGTGTGAGTTCCTTCTATGATGAGCACTGCAAAGAAATGGGTAGGACAAAAATTAACCATTTAGACGTAATAAAAATATAGTCGTGTTTTCTTTACTGACGGTCTCGGCCCGCCACGTTGCTCCGCATTTCTGTACTTCTGAATTATCTTATCTTTAAATGATTATATTTTGTCTGAATTGGTTTTGCTTCTGATTTTCTTAAATTTTCTCAAAACATATTCGTATTTCAGGCATTACAGTCGCCATGACCCCATTCTACATTTCAAAAGTTGTGACGCTTAACAATTATTATAAATTGTTAATCGTATTAATAATAATTGTTGTAAATTTATGCTAAATCGTGCAAATCAGTTGTTTGCACACAGAAGGATCTAGGATACAACTAGGACAAGAAACGGAATGGTAGTAATGAATTACAAGGCTGTATAACTCAGCATGAATGTGATATTGTCCAGAACTTGTGTTCTAGGAACCCTTCAAGGACCTGGATCACGTATTCTAGGAACCCTTCATGGACCTGGATCACGTGTTCAAGGAATCCTTCAAGAACCTGGATCACGTGTTCAATGAATCCTGCAAGAACCTGGATCACGTGCTCTAGGAACTCTTCAAGGACCTATCGCGTGTTCAAGGAATCCTTCAAGGACCTGGATCAAGTGTTCTAGAAACCCTTCAAGGACCTGCATCACGTGTTCTAGGAATCCTTCAAGGTCCTGGGTCACGTGTTCAAGGAATTCTTCAAGAACCTGGATCACGTGTTCTAGGAACCCTTCAAAGACCTCGATCACGTGTTCTAGGTTTCCTTCAAGTACCTGAATCACGTGTTCTAGGAACCCTTCAAGAACCTGGATCACGTGTTCTAGGAATCCTTGAAGATCCTGGATCACATGTTCCTAGCCAAACTTTATGATTTATGTTTATATCTTTTATAACTATGTACATTAAAAGTTACATTCATGTTTTACAATTATTGATTAAATTCTAATTTTTATTGGTAGTTATAAGAGGAATAAATTAATTCAGTTACAATCAAACTTCCACTTTAGCACTCGGTCATTTAGGATAAAATTGCTAATGGTCTTGTAAAATATAAACAAGCAACTCTCTCAATCGGATTATCTGTGTACATTGAAATGAATAAATGTGTTGGCCTGGTTCATAGAAACTACACGTGGATTAAAAATCTGTTCCACTTTGAGCTCACACGTCAACTTCGGCTCTTTGATTGATTAGGCGTGTCACAATCGTTAAATCGTGGCTTTCATAAATTTTTATTTTTACAACATTTATGTAAAACCCCGTTAATTTCCCTCAACAGTTTTATTTGTTATCACTATGGTTAGATGAAGACTTGACATTTACTGTGAAGTTTATCTTTTCATGGCTGTAATTTTGAATTGGACGTAAAACATCTTATATTATATATGAGTAGTTTGTCCATGTATGTACTTATATTCCTAACCTCATGGTGATTTGTCCATGCGTTTGGCTATAATCGTAACAAATAAAGATGACATTCCAAATGGTTGGTTTAAAACTTTGAATAGTTTTGCTCGATCACTGATTTCACTAATATACTGCTCTACGTACTAGTTAGTATCTATAGATGTTTATTTATTGTTACTATGGAGTCTATGTGCTAGCTATGAAAAAAACCAGCCACTATCACATATTTGTTTCTACCCGATACAAAAAGTGTTGGTGCACCTCTTTGTGCTATACTAACAACTGTGCTCCATAATCCACCAACAGTTCTTTGGCAGTTGTCCAACAGTTTTCATGCAACTGCTGATAAAAAGTTGTAGACTCCGTCTTCTTTCATTTGAAAATAGACAGTTTTAGTCAAAAATAATCCTCTTCAGACAAAAGAAACTATGGTTTATCTAATATATAGTTAAACTATTCATCTGTGTAAACTTTCAATTCTCAAGTATGTGAGTTGTCTAACAAAGTAGTACAGAGTATATACTGTCGCCTTCCCAAGCCGGTGTTTTTCAGTTCATTGATTGCCCGAGAGCAAAGTGTCGGATACTATCAAAATCAGTTCAGGATGACTGGCTGAAGGACGATTAAAGTCCGAAGTCTGAACTCTGACAATCGAGGCCTTCGTTTGAACGTCCGTGCTTAACGACCTCATTTCATCGTTTGACAAAACTAACGAGAAGGAACTTTCCGTCGTATGAGACATTGAGAAATCTAATGGCTTAGAGACCTCATCAACTCATTATTATTGAAACAAATAAAATCTGAGATATCGCAAGGTCTAAGCAGGGAAAGTGTTAATGGTATTGGCTCCTGTTTCTGTATGAAACTGAATATAAAGTGTGAAACAGAGGTCAGGAGACCCCAAAGGGCTATACCGTCCCGTCCCAGCAGGTACAAAGAATGGTGAGTTTTATCTATTGCTGCACTAAGGTGTATGGTGCTAAGGTTCAAAACAAGTTTAGTACCGATACCCAAGACATGTACCTGATTTGCATATTTGAACATCAGTTTTACATTGAATTCATGTCCAAATATGCATCTGCGGTAACATGGTTCACACCGTTAAAACGCGCTAAACTCACAAATCTGGGGTCTAGGTCTAGATGTGTAAAAAGCACAGTGCATGTTAGAAATGTCAAAGGACCATTCTGGACCATACTGTGCAGTGATATTGTTCATTCCACCCACACTTACAGTTACGGTGGCATTGACACGCCCACCCATATATACAAGTACGGTAGTATTAACCCACCCATACACGTACGGTGGTACTGACCTATTCACCCATACAAGTACATACACTCACCCACCCATACACCTACTGTGGTTTTATGGGATTCAATATATCAAAAACTCATATTCTCTCGGCATCAGCCAATTGTTATATTTGTGGCAAATGGTTTTGAAACAATTACCCGAGCTCCTTTTTGAGTCTGAAATTCTTTTTATTTTTTATTGACAACTTATTTATGACATATCAGGCAAAAACAAAGAAAATATTAAATTCGATCTCGTCCAATTTTACTGATCACATATGCAGTAGTAAGGTCAGCAATATGTGATCATAAATTTCGTAAATAATTATCATGATATTTAATTCATAGTTGTTTTCTTGTCGATTTAATCCTTACACCAACCCTCCAAACAAACATGACTACTTGTGGTGCTCCCACCCACCATCAACACAAACACAACTACTTGTGGTCCTGCCACGCACCCTGTACACAAACACAACTACTTGTGGTCCTGCCACGCACCCTGTACACAAACACAACTACTTGTGGTCCTGCCACCCACCATCAACACAAACACAACTACTTGTGGTCCTGCCACGCACCCTGTACACAAACACAACTACTTGTGGTCCTGCCACCCACTCTGTACACAAACACAACTGCATGTTATCCTTTGTTTGTACAATAATAGAGTATTAGTACAAATAATTCCTTTTGAGTTCACCTGCACAGTAGAAACTTGAAAAATCGAGAGCAGTTTTTGGCAGTGTAAATGCTAAATACAACAAATTAATTTAACTTATTTTACAACTCTGTACAGCAAAAGAATTGCCATTTAAAACGAAAAAACAATACTTTTACATACATTTCAAAAATATTTGGTTAATTTCTCCATGGAACAAAAATTCTCTACTGAAAGTGAAATATAATGTTTTTTATGGCTTGTTGCAGGTCCAAGAGGGGTGTTCGGCCACCCTTGCAACCAGGACCACCTGATCCAATGCGCTAGCTCCTTGCGCGTCCTCTCAGACAACCAGGAACTTGGGTTCGCTGCCAAGAAGGAAGACCTCGACCTTATTTGTCCGTAAGTACACAGATTTGGTGCTATCTAAAATAGTGTTAGTGAATTGTGTGTCATTTTCAGACCAATATTGTATTATGAAGATGGGCAAAAGAGACTATGAGATACTATAAAAAGTGTTAAATATTTTTAAAGTGTTGTAAAAGTTACGCTTTGTTTTTAGCAACGTTTTATTACAAATTATCTGATTGCTCCGTTAAAGATATATTCTCACAAAAAAGAGGAGCTATCCTTTTCCCTCAGACTTCATTATCCTTTGAGTAAGCGCCAGAAAAGTCAGCGTCTCTCCCCTCCGAAATCCCGATAACGTGCGTGCCCTCACTGACGAGCAAAAATCATCCTAAAGAGATACCAATGTTTCTTTCTTTTCTTGTCATGGAAAAAGAACTAGTTTTATACATATAAATTTAAGATAATAAAATTATTAATAGTATAATTCGTTCTAATTTTGTCATCCATATTAATGTTCTCCAGCCGTGACAAAGGCGCTTGTCAAAGAGAAAATTACATCAACGCCATACTGTAAGAACTCATATGTTGATTTGTGCCAAGGACTATGTGTTAGTATGATCACGGAATACAGACAGATTTCTATATTCTGTGGTATGATGTAGCAGTCCGACGGTGGAGGTGTGTCTTCAAAGTTTGCTCAGCCCAGTTTAGATCAGTATCTGTGTAATATAGCGGTATTAGGTGTGTGTATGTGTTGGTGTGATGTTGCAGTATGACGGGGGAGTTGTGTCCTCAAAGTTTGCTCAGCCCAGTTTAGATCAGTATCTGTGTAATATAGCGGTGTTAGGTGTGTGTATGTATTGGTGTGGTGTAGCAGTATGACGGCGGATTTGTGTCCTCAAAGTTTGCTCAGCCCAGTTTAGATCAGTATCTGTGTAATATAGCGGTGTTAGGTGTGTGTATGTGTTGGTGTGATGTTGCAGTATGACGGCGGAGTTGTGTCCTCAAAGTTTGCTCAGCCCAGTTTAGATCAGTATCTGTGTAATATAGCGGTGTTAGGTGTGTGTATGTGTTGGTGTGATGTAGCAGTCCGACGGTGGAGGTGTGTCCTCAAAGTTTGCTCAGCCCAGTTTAGATCAGTATCTGTGTAATATAGCATTGTTAGGTGTGTGTATGTGTTGGTGTGATGTAGCAGTCCGACGGCAGAGGTGTGCCCTCAAAGTTTGCTCAGCCCAGTTTAGATCAGTATCTGTGTAATATAGCGGTGTTAGGTGTGTGTATGTGTTGGTGTGATGTAGCAGTCCGACGGTGGAGGTGTGTCCTCAAAGTTTGCTTAGCCCAGTTTAGATCAGTATCTGTGTAATATAGCGGTGTTAGGTGTGTGTATGTGTTGGTGTGATGTAGCAGTTCGACGGCGGAGGTGTGTCCTCAAAGTTTGCTCAGCCCAGTTTAGATCAGTATTTGTGTACCTGCCACCGACCTTCTCGCCATCCATCCACAAGTGGCCTGCCAACACATTTAAATCACGTCCACTGATAATGCAGTGACTGTTATTCAGTTCAATTATATTTGTAAAATGTTTTTTGTAACAAATTTAATGCTAATGTATATTTTGTTCACTTTTTAATATTTTAAACCCTTGTTGCAGTTTCCAATTTGTATTTCCTTAAAAACATTTTGAGAGTTACAAGAATGCTTGTACTAATTAAATCTTTATAAGAAAAGTAAATTTAATGACATGCTAATCTAACTTGTACTATCTAAGCTCACTCGTTCTGGCCTTACTCAAACCACTTAGAGAACCGAACTTACTTGTACAAATGCTGTTATAAAATATTCGTATTCCGTAATAAAAGGGACAATTATCGGCTGTGGAAATACATCTGTAATAAAGTTAAATTTTTCTTATCCAAAGAAATCAAAGAGAAGAGCCGTAATCGAGGACCTGCATATTATACCAGTTGCTCGATTAACCATGGATTTAAAGTAACTTAACACTTAATTCAAATGCCTTTTATCTGAGTTGTTCAGGATTCCAGATTTCAACGATTTGACTGTATCGATCGATGGTGTTGACTATATCGGTGTTCAATATATCTTTTAGAAACTGTTTTTTAGTTTCGATTTAAAAAAATCATTATTCAAGACACCTATAGCTAAACAATATTCTAGAGAATTAGGTAAAACAAAAAATAGCACATTGCCATGATTGTTTTGAGTAGTTGTGTAACTATGCCCCCCCCCCCCCTAAGGAGGAGGATAGAACCTCTCAGAGGCACAGAAATAAAAAAAGATTTAACGGACTGGCTGAATGTTCAACGGGAAATCGATATTTCATGGGACAAATTTATAGACCATAAGGCGGGAAAAAACCAAAGAAACCTGAGTTTGTTCTTCAATGTACCTTAATCAGTTCTCTTTTACACTATTACCTATTTTTTAGTTAGAGAATATTTTTTCTAAAGTACACCCATGTACAGTAATAAAAAGAAGTTTCCTAGATGCATATGGTTGTTCATTGCGCTTTAAAATCATTTATTCAGCCAATATTCCAATCCTCGTTTGATATATGTTATTTGCATATTATAACCGATAGGATAGATCCATAACCTAACAATAAAATAAAATTACATATAACTAAAAAAAATAATTAGGCAACTATAAAATTTGGCAAAAACGTCGTACTTTAATCGCTGGGAAAGGCTTTACTTATTTAAATATTTATTATAAAATTGTCCCTAACATACGAAAGACGAAATTCTATGTTTGTTTTTGAAATGCCTTGGTTTCACTAACAATATTAAAAATGTACTTTTAAACAGTGTTTAACTGGCCATATCTATATATAGACAAGCCAGTGTTATCACTGTCGTCGTCGATTAAAGGTTATCTTCAGTTAAGTAAGTTGATAAACAAGTCGGTAAGTAGGAGCAGCCTTGAGACTGGTACAGTAGCGTAGGCCCCGTTATATGGGCGGTTACATTTATTACTATGTTGATGGGAGCTCGGCCTTGTTGATTCATCTTGTTGACTTGCACTGATGAGTGGCCCATGAAAATGTTCCGTTCCGACTGCCCGAGTGCTGGTTGGCTTGCATTGATGAGTGGCCCATGGAAATGTTTCTTTTCGACTGCCAGACTGCTAGTTGGCTTGAATTAATGAGTGGCCCGTGGAAATGTTTCTTTCCGACTGCCAGAGTGCTGGTTGGCTTGCATTAATGAATGGCCCGTGGAAATGTTTCTTTCCCACTGCCAGAGTGCGAGTTGGCTTGCATTAATGAGTGGCCCGTGGAAATGTTTCTTTCCGACTGCCATAGTGCGAGTTGGCTTCCATTGATGAGTGGCACATGGAAATGTTTCTTTCCGACTGCCAGAGTGCTGGTTGGCTTGCATTGATAAGTGGCCCATGAAAATGTTCCGTTCCGACTGCCCGAGTGCTGGTTGGCTTACATTGATATGTGGCCCGTGGAAATGTTTTTGACATGACTGGATATCTTTCACTTTAGGGTCGGAAAAATGTTAGCTGTATAAACCAGAAAATTACAATGATTTACAAAGTGCCTTTATATGTTTCAGAGATTTGAATGCTGGCCTGCGGTGCATAGACGAGTACACGAGACGGTGTATGGCACCTCATCAGAGGTCCCACTTCAACAAGCTGTACGCCGGCAGCAGCATGGTCATCCAAGAGATCTGCCAGGAAGGCCCTTATCAGGACGGTAAGTCAACATTTATAAAGTCAGTTGCATGTTGGGGGGGGGGGGGGCACTCAACTATAAATCCTTAGATTGGGCGCTCTTTTAACAGAACATTACAGGGTTGGTATAGGTCAAGTAAGACCTGTGCTTACGGCTATCGCGTTACTGCAGTGTTAAAACTTCCCGATAGTTGTAATTTATTTAATTTGTTACTAACTTGCCTATTATTTCATATGTATATTTTCTTTGTATGCCTCATCTGAATGTAATTAACTTTTTTAATTCCGTGGCATTAATTTCGACCATGTGTCATCAAAATATGTTTAATTGGCAACGCTCGATATTTAATTTGTTGTATATAATATAAATGGCATTGCAGGTTATGTTTATATATTAAGTGCGGGCATCGTTGCCTAGTAATTGTTTTTTCTTTATCATGGATATAAATTTGTATTGGGACTAAATTAAATGACACTCCGTTTGTTTGTTTATTTTGTATGGGTATGAAGGTTTTGTTTATACGTGTAGCGTGTAAACGAATGTAATAGCTGTGCTATTGACCTTATTATTTTAACTACAAATTATTCTTAAGACAGAATTTTTCAAGTTTTGTTTTGTAATATGTATGAAAATTTAAAGGTTATAGCGTAATAAGTCGTAATAAGTAACATAGTGGTGTAATAATTATAAATAACTTTAGAAACATAGTGATATTGCCTGCTAGTAAAAATACAAATGTACATAACCTTGTACAAAGTATTCTTGGATAAGATTCATTGTTCATTAAAATTGTAGCCTTATGTCAATAATGGAAACAAAAACTTAAGTTTAAACTTAAACAAAAACATATGAATATTGTGAAAGTTCCGTTTCCGAAAATTTGCATAGCTTTGAAAATTACAGAACTGCTAAAGATATTTTTATATTTTATTAAATAAATAATATTGAAGATCTGTATTTTGTCCAGAAAGTTAAGGAATTTTTTGCACAATCCACTTGAGAATAGGCCGGAGATTCGTACATATTCACAGGAATGTACTCTGCCAGTGAAAATATGTTAATGTGTTAAAAATGTTGTTAGCCATTATTGTAATTGAATGGATAGATTCGTAAAAACTAGCCTTGTTCAAAAGGTCTTGGGGAGTCCGATGAAAAATTTTAATTTTTCCTAGCAACATTATCCAGATGTGATACAACATGACGGTGACGTTTCACTACGGTCTCAACACAATATGATGTTGGCTTGTCACTACGGTCTCGACACAAAATGATGTCGGTATGTCACTACGGTCTCGACACAAAATGACGTCGGTGTACCACTACGGTCTCAACACAATATGACGTCGGCGTGTCACTACGGTCTCAAAACAATATGACGTCGGCGTGTCACTACGGTCTCAACACAACATGACGTCGGCGTGTCACTACCACGGTCTCAACACAATATGACGTCGGTGTGTCACTACGGTCTCAACACAATTGACGTCGGCGTGTCACTACGGTCTCAACACAACATGACGTCGGCGTGTCACTACCACGGTCTCAACACAACATGACGTCGGCGTGTCACTACCACGGTCTCAACACAATTGACGTCGGCGTGTCACTACGGTCTCAACACAACATGACGTCGGCGTGTCACTACCACGGTCCCAACACAATATGACGTCGGTGTGTCACTACGGTCTCAACACAATTGACGTCGGCGTGTCACTACGGTCTCAACACAATATGATGTCGGTGTGTCACTACGGTCTCAACACAATTGACGTCGGCGTGTCACTACGGTCTCAACACAATATGACGTCGGTGTGTTACTATGGTCTCAACACAATATGACGTCGGCGTGTCACTACGGTCTCAACACAACATGACGTTGGCGTGTCACTACCACGGTCTCAACACAATATGACGTCGGTGTGTCACTACGGTCTCAACACAACTGACGTCGGTGTGTCACTACGGTCTCAACACAATTGACGTCGGCGTGTCACTACGGTCTCAACACAATTGACGTCGGTGTGTCACTACGGTCTCAACACAATTGACGTCGGCGTGTCACTACGGTCTTAACACAATATGACGTCGGTGTGTCACTACGGTCTCAACACAATATGAAGTCAGTGTGTGTGTGTCACTCAATACAATATGACGTCAGTGTGTGTGTGTCACTCAACACACTATGACGTTGGTGTGTCACTACGGTCTCAACACTCTATGAAGTCAGTGTGTGTACTACGATCTCAACACAATATGACGTCAGTGTGTGTGTCACTCAACACACTATGACGTTGGTGTGTCACTACGGTTTCAACACACTATGAAGTCGGTGTGTCACTACGGTCTCAACACAATATGACGTCAGTGTGTGTGTCACTCAACACACTATGACGTTGGTGTGTCACTACGGTTTCAACACACTATGAAGTCGGTGTGTTACTACGATCTCAGCACAATGGAAAAATAACTGAACGGAAAACAATTTGGTTGACCTCACTTTAGAAACTATGAACCCTAGATTTGCCCTATCCGAGCCACTTAATGAGCTAAACAAGGTTACGTACACAGTCTAACTTACTACTCGATCAGTCACATTCAGATAAGGATTGATCAAACACAGTCTTCTGACATTCTTTGTCATGACCAATTTTTGAATGAAAAAGAGTTGGATTGGAAACAACTAACCTTCTATGATTCACGAATTAATTTCGGTCCATTTTGTTTAGTGTTTGGTTTTGGTTTACAATTTTGCTTTTCGTTGTACAGTTTCTATGTTTAGATGAGAGAAACGTTGAAAACCTGCATATTTCTTAATTAATTACTGTTTTATTAGTATAATATTGTTTTTACATTGCTATTGTCTAACATTATGTTGTTAGTTCAAGCAAAATTCTGTTGCTATTATATGACAGTTTGTTCATTTCAGCAATATTTTTGTTCTTAGTCAAACTGAATGTAAATAATTTGTTCTGTCGTTACTGCAATTCCATGTAATAGTTTGCCTTACACAACAATTCCATGTAATAATTAGTTTGCCTTACACAATTCCATGTAATAATTAGTTTGCCTTACACAACAATTCCATGTAATAATTAGTTTGCCTTACACAACAATTCCATGTAATAATTAGTTTGCCTTACACAACAATTCCATGTAATAATTAGTTTGCCTTACACAACAATTCCATGTAATAATTAGTTTGCCTTACACAATTCCATGTAATAATTAGTTTGCCTTACACAACAATTCCATGTAATAATTAGTTTGCCTTACACAACAATTCCATGTAATAATTAGTTTGCCTTACACAACAATTCATGTAATAATTAGTTTGCCTTACACAACAATTCCATGTAATAATTAGTTTGCCTTACACAACAATTCCATGTAATAATTAGTTTGCCTTACACAACAATTCCATGTAATAATTAGTTTGCCTTACACAACAATTCCATGTAATAATTAGTTTGCCTTACACAACAATTCCATGTAATAATTAGTTTGCCTTACACAACAATTCCCCAATGATATATACAAAATGCTTAAAAACATTCAAAAACATAAATACACCAGGATGCAGATAACAAAATTAAAATATGTAGTTAATCTCGTTTAGAGAAATTATTTTCTTTCATAAAGAATAAAATCTGCAGACCGTATTTAAAAATGTAGCATTAAAACAATAAGCAGAAAACAACTATTTGATGTATCCCAATTCAAGCTAGTAAACAATTGTTAAAACAACACTGTTTTTGGAGCAGAGTGCAAGGAACTACCAATATGAGATAAATAAACTGGCTGGTTTACCTGTAACTGTGCGCACTTGCCGCTAATCGAATGTTGAATAGATCCATCTTGAATGACAACGATTATTATTGAAATAAACAAACAAATAATAGATTATTAACTACACGCTGACTTAACGTGGATTTAATCAGCACAATTTGTTGATGGGGCGTTTATTTAATGGTTTATTTAATTGTTTGAAAAAGGTTCCTATTTGTTTTAATGTTTGGCTTATTTTATACTATCAACATTCTGGTGAAAAGCCTTATCTGTGCGATTGAATAGTGCAGTGCAATTTTTAGGTTAGGTTTGTTTATGTTACCAACATACGAGTGAGAACTTGTCTGTATACATCATATCATACACTTACAGTGGTGATGACCACAACCACCCACCCACCCATACACTTACAGTGGCATTGACCCACCCACCCACCCATATACGTACAGTAGTATTGACCCACCCGCCCACCCATACACATACAGTCAATTAAAAATCTATAGACTTGTCTGTATACAAGTTCTTGATTTGTCAATTTTGATTTTTTTCAATGTCATACTGTTAATACATTTTTTACATTTACTCGTTTAAATTTATATAGCATGACTTATGTGCATTTCACACATGGTAACTGTTTACAACATATTGGCACTTTTAAATAATGTATGCGCATACTTTTTTTCTCTCACGTTTTATATAGTTTTATTCTTTACATGTATGGAATATTTTCTTACATTTATATAATATAATCTGTATAATTATATTACTAGAGTTTACACAAACAACCGCCTCAACTTTTTTAATGTTGTAAAATTTGTTAGCTTATACCTTTTATCGCTTATCATTATGTTCACTTTTATTAATACAACGTTAAATATTTTGTATATTTTGTACATTTACTCTTTACATATATTTTTAAAGTTTATTTGTATTAGTGTTTTATTTCCTTCTAAAGTACTAATTAAAGTAAAAAATAAGTTAGCTTTAAGATTTTAATATTCTTTTATTTATGAGAATGAGGGACTTTTTGCAGTATTTGGCACAATATTTTTTTATTTGCAAAGGGTTAAAACACTTTGCACTCCGACAACCAATATATCGGACGTTTGCTAAATGTGCCAAAAACTCCGACGTCAGATATTACGGACGTTCAAAATATACCTCTTGCTGGCTTTATAAACTTTCCAAATGCTCTAAAATTGCGATACAATAAACTTCGATAGTTATAGTTTAACGTAGTAGTACTTATGGAATGTTTGTTTATCATCTGTAGTATTTTTATCAGCTGTTTTGGTGCGCGAATGACTGACACTATCACATGGTGTTTGCGCGGGAGCGTCAGTTCTTTACGTTTTTCTTCTGATGTTTTGTTTTTGTTTCTAGGCGAATGTTATGTTTGATATGTTTTTTATGCAATTTATATTTGTTTTTTAAGTTTGTTTAAAGTTTTTTTTTTATCAGCTGTTTGACAATTTTATTATTTTACGACTTTCGACTTAGTACTTTTACCAATAAAAATTATATAAATAAATATATATTTGCATTTTTTTGACATTTATTGTTACTGATTCGTAATTTGAAGAAATGAAATAAATGTAACTGGTGCTTCAGAAATAAAGTTGATCAGAGTACATAATATACTGTATATATGCTAAATTTCTAATTTGTCAAGATTTCAACAATTGTTTACCATGGATTTATTTATGAAGATAAATGCACGAAATGTTGCATACAAGTTTGTAATTATATAAGGAACATAACAATAACAATGTTTAATATAATAGGCCAGTGCAGTTTTTTTTAATTATAAGGGCTCAAAGTTAACTTTTATAAAAATGTTTAGATATACCTTTTAATAAAGTAAAATAAATATAAATTATTTGTTATTTTTTAAAATTTTATTTACATTTAGAATGTTAAAACAAAATATAATTCATAGTTCTATGTTATAAAATACTTTAATTATGATTTTCTTTTATGAAACCCTTACAAAATTGGCAAAACAGGCTTGGAGTTTTCCGGTAGTACTTTTCTAACATGGACTGGGGTTTTTGACACCGACCAAACATTTTTGTCCGGAGTGCAAGGGGTTAGTAACATATAGCCTATAGCAGTTTGAAACATCGTATTGATATCGTAAGTCTTTTTTGAAAAAAGTTTCCAGAACCTGCTGTTTTGTAAACTTCTTATAGTTTACTAAACAAATTGATAATTTTGTTGGTATTGTATTTTATATCTATATATTTTAAAACAATTTAGTGAATTAAATTTAAATAGCAAAAACAAATCTTAAATCATTATAAAATTGAAGAAAAATAAGTCAGAAATTAACTTTCTCGCTGTTAGTAGAAACATTTGAAGACCAGAATAGCTTATTGAGCTAAGTGCCAATTTTTCACATTTTCACTTTTTCCACGCAAAATGGTCTATGAACAGAGGCCGTTTCCCTGCTAAGTGAGCTATGTTCCAATCTCAACTGATTTAGTTGCTATGGTCTCCGCAAGAATGCGTTGCCTGTATCTCCATAGTAGTTCGTCGTGCTAAATGTACTAAGTGCCAACTTGTTGCTGCAGCCATTTTGACTGCATTCACTTGTCATTTTGTGAACTGTTATGTTTGTTTCTCATGCAATAGTTGTATTTAACGATGGATATGAACAATACTATAGCATTTGATGATGAAGAGCGTATTAGTTGGAGAAAACAACAGCAAAAGGCTAGCAATAATGGACAATATTGAGCATAAGTTTTTACTGAGTGGCCACAGCTATTCCTCTGCTGACAGGGATTTTGGTTTGATAGAAAAAAGGGCAAAGGTTTCAAAAATGGAAGTTGTAACAGATGTTATACAAGTAATTAAGAGTGCAAGGACAATCAAACCATTTAAAACTATTGAAATGGTCGACAAATTTTTTAACTTTGACGCTGCTTCAAAAAAATTTCTAAACACAAAAACACTAGGCATTTCAAAGTTAACTTCCCTGAGAATCACCAAGGACGAACATGGATATGTTTTGTACAAAAAAAGCTACAGTGAACTAGAGTCATGGAACAGGTGCTACGTCTTTCAAGATGGAGTGACTGTGGAGGACATTAAAAATTTGCAGCTAGAAAAACTAGAAGGAAACTTGCCAATTTCAGAGGCCAAAAAGAAAGACTTATCGGCAATGATTCCTTTTCTAAAAGAAGAAAACAAAGAATTCTACCGGGGATTATGTGGCACAATGGGCTAGGCTAATACAACCTTGGACTGTATTAACTTTTTGAACGGTTGAAATTTGTCTAATTTTGTCAATGGTTACTGGTACTTCAGTTATTTTTATTGTTCAGACAGATTTTAAATACATATTTTTGAGTTCCTAGTTTTCTTTTGTTACTAACCCACTAGTGATATTACCTCAAACCTATCTTAGTTACAATGAAAAAAAAACTCAAACTTAGGCTAACAATGTAAATGAATAGAATCATTGCTTAGAAATAAAAGCATGAATATGGTCAAGAGGTAGTGAAACTTGTTTTAAAATTCAAGTGATATTGATTTATAAAACAAAGTTATGTTTATATTGTAAAAACAATATAAAGAAATAAAAAAGGAGATATTTTAATTGGTGGAGTTAGCACAAAAAGCATGAATGCACAACATGGACTTAGTACAATAAGCATGAAACTATACTCTGGACATAAAATGTTCTGATGAAATATTTTTTTTCTAAGTTAATTATTAACTTTTAAGCTTTAAACTTTAAAACTTGTTTTCTGTGTTTAAATTACACAAATGAAAAATTTAAGTACTATACTGAATATGTTATTCAAGGAAAAAAACAGTTATTATGTGTTTTCCACAAATTTGCTTTTTGGCACTTAGCTCAATAAGCTATTCTGGTCTTCATTTGTGAACGAACAGAAAAAAAAAATTGTTTTATTTAGAGCTCTATATTTTTATACAAGCAAACTTTCTTAATTAAACAACAACAACAAATCAAAGAAAGCTTTTTGCCGATGCAAATAGTGTTGTTTCGCCTGGCTATTTGGTATAAGGCGATATACTCGTATAAAATGAGAAGAGAGAAATACAGTGAGGCGAAAGATGAAGTCCCAAACTGTGATTCGCTGTTTGATGTCCGACAGATAAAGCACACTGTGCTGGCTTCGGAGAGTCCTTTCAACACTGACCTGCAGTCTTTGGAGACCAAGTATTTACACAAAATAAAAGTCACAACAAATATTACTTTTTCGGTTTATCAACATATCTATATATTTTGGTTTTGTTATTAAATTTGTGAATTTGTCAAAAGACAATTTTCAGAATTATGTTATTTAGTTGATTCTTTTCATACTATCCCATGATACATCTTTTGAAATGTGTACTTTTTACAGATGTTAGATAGTTAGAAATATGATGAGAAATTTATAGATTGTTAACAACATCTTGGTTGTACTGTTAATTGTTCGTCAACCGATTATCTAATACTAAGTTCCCCACCTTATACACTCTCTACTTATCATTTCTTACCCATCACTTCACTTGCGGTCTTTAATTAACACGAGACTTATGTTGGTACCGCCTTGGAAATGTGTCATTGATGTCCTTGGGAGTGCCCTCCCAACCCTAAGGACAACTCCTTAAACACATCCACCCACCTCAAGGAGGCAACATCTTTGTCTTACCTCAAGCATCAAACAATAATGCAAGAGTGATAGACATAACTTCTTTTGCGTTGGTCTTAGAGTTACCACGCAAGGTGATTTCTCCCTCAAGCAATGACCAAAGGCTTGTTGGGATGGGTGGGGCTAAGTTAGTTGTTCCTGCCACAAGCAATGAGGTTGCATGGCCGAAACCTGTATCTAGGGCTTCAAATAGAATAAAAATGCACTTTTGTATTTTTCTGTTATGTTTACTTCGCTATTGGCTGCCATGCAGTTCCCCCGGCGGTCGAAGGGACTAATTAGGGTCGATAATCCTCTGTCCCAAAAATGTCTGCAGTTCCCCCGGTGGTCACTCCGGCGCACTCCGCTTGAACACGCATCACACCTGACTCATATTTAACCTTTATATAGGTACCTTTCTTCCGACGGTTATCAAGTTGTAATGACCTAACCTAACCTAACCTAACCTAACCTCCACTTCTGTCCTTGTTTAGTTAGGTCACTTTTATAAAATTTAAACCCCTCATGCACAAATAATACCCGACCTTTTTCACTTAACATGTTCCGAACACTACAAGATGCCGTTTCATTCATATTCACTCAACACTGTGATCACTTCGAAAGCAGATACAACAATGAGGATCTACACCGGTGTCAACAGCGATGAGTCATACCTACCTGGACATGTGTGGAGAGAGCATTGCCCTCTCACCCCGGTGATTTTGGGAAAACCCCAACAGGAGGCAGGGCTGAAAGTGACCGCCGGGGGAATTGCAGTATACCCTAGAAGGGGCTCCGGGGGAACTGCAGGTACCCTCCGGGGGCTTACCCTGACCGCCGGGGGAACTGCAGAACGCCCTCGCTATTTATTAATTTTTTTAATTAGGATTGTTTTCTAGTTTAATATGTAGTATTTCATAATTTATGTAGGCCTTCAAGTAATAATAAATTTTGAATTACTATTCTCACTAAGAAAAAACAATGTTAGGAAATTTAAAAACATAACAAAATTGTGTAAATATGTACACCGTTAGTTTAAATATGGATTTGGCATCGTAAGTCCACACTACTGTTTAGGTCCAATCAATTAATAATAGATCTGACTTCAGTCGTTCTTGCATGATTTGCATGTTAACACGTTAATTTAATGTAAATTAGCATTGAATTCGTGTTTAAATTTTATTTATTTCCCGCATTTGTAAGCAATTATTTTCTTTGTCGGTCTTGCCCAGAAACAGCTGAGCCCCAAGTGTGGATTACGACCGGGGTTGTGGGTTGTGTATGTTGCGATGGCTAAAACTGAGGTCCCAGCACAAGGATTGGATTGAACTGAACGTGGTCATGAAGTTACCCAACTCCCACCCGGAACTGAACAGTTGTGCGCGGACGGATGCTCTCTTCACAAATCAAAAGATTCGTTCGGCCCGGTTCTTTTTCTTTCCGGTTATGTGTAACCGGTTCGCATGATTACATGAAGATTGAACTACGTAAACCATTCGGCTCGGGTACGTTCCAGGCGTGTAGTCAGTCTCCCCCTTCCGCGAGCAGTTAGCCATGGAAAGCCAGGCTTTACCTATTTTGTCGGTTTGTCCTTCCATTCTCTTATCTTTTTAGTTTGAACCTGCTTTTTCCAGTTGTTTTCCGAGTACTTCTTTTAAGCAGTGTTAGCATTCTATAATATGGTACAGTATTTCATATTCAATTTTGTTTGTTATCCGAATCTACAAACAACCTGAGGTCAAAAGGATGACCCAGTTAGAAAATAGTCTCTCAAAGAATTTAATGTTATATAACAAACACTGCTTAAAACAAAGGTAAGACAGTTATTATCTATTGTTGCGTAGAGCTATAATGTACCTAACTGAAAATGAAAAAATAATTTTCACAAAAAAATAAGTAACAAATTATTATAATAATATTCTTAAACAATTTTTAGGTAAACCTACTGTCAAAGTGTTTTTAATACATTTTTCTTATTTTTATCTTAGTTAAATAGCATAGCTAATTTGTATAACTCAGTCGTTTGTTACGATTGTTAACAATCAACAACATACTCAACAACAGGGACCTGAAACTGTTAAATAAACAGCCGTATAACTGAGAATTGGTAATATAACATTAAATTCTTTGAATCGCTGTGTTTTGTGAATGGGTCAATCTTCTGACCTCAGGTTTGCACTTTTGTACAGTAAAAACAAAGACCTTTAAAATGAGGTAGGCTATAACTCGAGGTAGGCTTACGGATTTTTTAAAAACGGATTTCCTAAACAAATTGCATTTGATCAAAAATGAAATTGCATTTTGGAATTGCTTTGCGAATTCCTAATTAGTTTTATAGAACAAAATAAAAAAATATTTAGTTTGGAGTTTTTATTTTCATCTATTTTTAAAAACTAGGCGTATCAAAATATCAAAAGGAAACCCAGCACAATATGATAACGTTTAAGATGACACCTCATACACAACTTTTAATAAAGTCTATAAATAACGAAAAATATGGATTCACAAATAAAATTGTTCTTATGGGATTAAAACCAACATGGCCGACAGCCTCTGCAGACTCTTGAATAATTATGTGAAACTCAAAACGTAATTCCCGTTGATTTTACATTAAAACACGAATAATATCAACGTATGGTCCACTAGACGGGCCTTTATTTATTCACTATAACTCATTATAATAATAAACACGAACCGTACAGTTGAAGTAGAGCAGCACGTTATTGCACTGCATTGCTACTATAGGGCTGTCGACTTCCCAGCGGAGGCTTGGCAATTTGGGAAACGGTCACCTTAAGTATTCTTATTCTAAAAATGTAACAACTGTCTTTTAATCATAAATAACATTGAAATAATTTGTATCCAAACATACAGTGTAGGTATTTTAATTCTATCAAATGTCCCAATACAACACTGAGAAATAAAGATATAAGTAATAAACTTCAAAGTGAAGCTCATGTTACATAAAAGTTGACTTTGTTGTAAGTTCTTGAACGGAGCGGGCAGGGGCTGGGAGTGTGTCAGCCCGCGACCTTGCCTTCAGGCACACTCGGCGTGGCGAGAGCGGCTCGGCCTCTTGAGTTATTTCCGAACGCAATTTAACGTTAACTGGTCAGACTGGTGTAGAGGGGGCCGGGCTGTGACGTCAGACATCAGGCGATATGTGACGTAGGCGCACACACCTCCCAGACCACGTGACTAGGCTCTACAGTCGCCCGACGTAGAAACTGGTGCCGTTCGTTGCAGAGCCCGCCACGCCCGACTTACCTAGACCTACTTGGAACTGTTAAATCTATATATCTGTAATGTTTTAATCAATAAAGATATATAGGTTGACCCATATTCAAGCCATCAATATTATTATAATGAAAGAAAAGGCAAGTGGTTTTCAAGCCGTGCACGCGTAACCCTTAAACATTTATAGGGAGTACTCCAAATCCAAGGTGTAAGTTTTGGGTTTAAAAGGGTGCCATATTTAACCGTTTAGTTAACTTGACACGTACCATCACCAAACATTTTACTTTCTAGAAAATCTATCCAGATTTTAGTGCCATAAATCTTTCAAGTGATTAAATATGGTCAAAGGGGTGCAATTTACTTTTATTTAATGGTAAGGGGTACACAACTGATGAAAGATTGAGAACCACTGGAGGCTATAAACATGATGCATGTAAGATAATTAATTGGTAGTCAGTGTACAGTTTCAGTGATTTTGCAAAGTTGGCTAAAGTGTTTTTTCAAAAATAATAATATCCTGCAGCTAATATCTATGATTAAAAGATATAGACTTAGAGGAAGCTGTCATCACACATTTTATAATTACTATACCTTACAAAATTCTTAAAGAACTACCTTTGGGCTATTCTCGCGGAGACCTACTTCCCGGGGTTTTTCGTCTCTCTTCTGTCCAAGACTCTTCAAGAACTACCTTTGGGCTTTTCTTGTGGAGACCTACTTCCCGGGGGTTTTCGTCTCTCCTCTGTCCAAGACTCTCCAAGAACTACCTTTGGGCTTTTCTCGCGGAGACCTACTTCCCGGGGTTTTTCGTCTCTCTTCTGTCCAAGACTCTTCAAGAACTACCTTTGGGCTTTTCTTGTGGAGACCTACTTCCCGGGGGTTTTCGTCTCTCCTCTGTCCAAGACTTCAAGAACTAC
Source organism: Stictocephala bisonia (assembly GCA_035578905.1). Lineage (NCBI taxonomy): Eukaryota > Metazoa > Arthropoda > Insecta > Hemiptera > Membracidae > Stictocephala > Stictocephala bisonia. The sequence continues at coordinate 3,592,768 of JAQJVL010000020.1, forward strand.
CTTTGGGCTATTCTCGCGGAGACCTACTTCCCGGGGTTTTTCGTCTCTCTTCTGTCCAAGACTCTTCAAGAACTACCTTTGGGCTTTTCTCTTGGAGACCTACTTCCCCGGGGTTTTCGTCTCTCCTCTGTCCAAGACTCTTCAAGAACTACCTTTGGGCTTTTCTCGCGGAGACCTACTTCCCGGGGTTTTTCGTCTCTCTTTTGTCCAAGACTCTTCAAGAACTACCTTTGGGCTTTTCTTGTGGAGAGCTACTACCCGTTGTTTTCGTCTCTCTTCTGTCCACTTTGATTGAACATTTTTTCCTGTATTCGCTTGGTATAACTCCCCCATCTATTGACTCATCAATTTTTAATGTTAACTCTCTGTGATAGAGGGAATAAGCAATTAGATCACACGACTTTGACAATTTAATTTAGATTGTCCTAAAGTTATTAGTGAATTTTAGATACAAAAACGTAATGATTTAGTTGCTTTTGGCTGAGTGATTTTTATACTTTTAGTTAGATTTTTATAAAACTTAGTTTTGTTCAAGTTTCAATACAAAACCGTACGACTTATTTAGCGAAATGGACATTGTTACATGAGTTACACGAGCCCAACCAGCTGTTTGCGAGTGAAAACATTCTAAATCTACACCAGCTGATTACTGATGGCTATTAGATGGGTCTTTATTTTGGTATACGTCTTCAAAAGTATGATGACAGTATAAAAGATTATGTCGTTTCTACAAAACTTCACCGATCAAATGGACCAAATTTGACACATAAAATTACGCACCAAAAAACGTACAAGTTAGTTTTATCTAAAACAACAATAGAATTTATTTTCGACTATTTCTATTAAATTAACTTGATTTTATTTGTTGTGGGTTCAACAACAATTAATTGCTTCAAGCAAACGTCAGAACAGTTTAACACACCGGGTAATGCATAAAACTTGGGTGGCGTGTCACTAGTCTGTCGTTGTAATGTGATAGCAAAGATACTGTTTGTCTGAAGACTAGTCTCCGAGTCGGAACTTTACAATGTAACATGGGCAACGTTTTTTACGTCGCGCTCGAAATACGCTACATGCGACGTTCGAGTCGCTGTTGCCGAAACAAAACGCCAAGTGTGGCCGGGTCCCATTTGATAACATATAAAATTAAGAAATTTCTAGTCGCGGCGTTCCTGTCGCAACAACAAATACGCCAAGTGTGGCCGTACCCTAAAACAACGACTGATACTTCATATCTGGAGATCTATGCAAGTATATGTAAAAAGAACAACATTTCATTTCCTCTTCCAAACGTACAGTATCTATGGAGAAAATCGATGTCGTGGACGCAGCCGGACCACAGCATTAATAGACTTAAGACCGTGACATGCTTTTAAATTGCTTTTGATTGATAGCTGTGATGGCGGTCTTCTGAAACCTTTGAAGTGAAGTTGTTAGCGCCAGAACTTGATAGACACTAAGCCCAGCTGGTGACAGATAAGGACTGTTTCTTACATTGCGCCATGGACATGCGGATTGTCCGTCCACAATTATTCCATGGGTTTCGTCTCAGTTGTGGATGTCTCACGTCTGAGAAATTATCCTCAGACGTGAGACATTGCTCCTATAGCAAGGAAACGTTGTTTTAATTAAAACTAGGGAACGCTATGGATCAGAAAATATTTGTGGATCATTGTTTTTTATGCTGAAAGCTAAAAAATCACCGTGATATTAACGACTAGAATAGGTTGGGTGGTCGGGGCCGGATTAAAGTATTATGGCTTACTATAGGTATCAGTGGGGGTATACGAAATTTGTTAGGGGAAACTCCAAAATCAAAGGTAAACGACTTTTGAATTTCAGATTAAAGGTGTACTATATCTAACTATTTAGTAGTAGGCCTACTTGACTCTTACTATCATCAAGATTTTTATAATTCAGTTTACCCAACATTCTAGTTTCTAGTAAATATGCCAAGATTCTAGGATCTTTCCTAGTGATTAGAATGTAGTCAAGGGGTACAATTTATTATTTTTTGTTTAATTGGTCTACGACGTTGTACCGATAAGGGTACATACATATAACATTGGCATACAACACCCAACCACGTACTCGGCTACATGGAGCACCATTTTGACGTATAAGAAGGGCCTATCAGTAGGTTTTTCTTAGAGGGTAACAGCCGAAAGTCATTTTATTTCCAGTGATTTAATAATGGACTAGATAGTCTAATGATTTGTATACTAGATTGTCTAATAGATTAATATGTTACTTTGTAGGATTGTTATCGTTACAAAAGGGCATGAGTTGAGGCACAAGTGGGTCCGTAGTAAATCACTACAAAGTGTGATACAAGTGTGATTTACACGAAACCAAACACTATACATCGTTTCCCAACAATTTATAGTGTTGATGTAACCTTGGCGATCCTTAAGGAATTATTATTCAATGACAAAGGTTTACTTGGACTGTTGTCCGTCGCGGACATGTGGTGACGGTCTTGCCGCCCGAGAAAGGCCAGTCAAACATTCTGCCATTAGTCGCTAGATCGATTGTTTGGTTTCGTTCACAGTTCGCTGAATAACCAGGGAATAACAACAATTACCGAGTAGTACGTTTTTAACATATATAAGACCATAGATGGACGCGTTTCGACTGTTGGGTATAGGGTAAGTTTATTCGAAGGAAATGTGTAAAAATGTGTTTGGTAACAACGTAATGTAGAGAGGATGAAAAGGGATCTGCAAAATATGTCACTTACACAAATAGACTAAAGAAAAACATACTAATTGAGATTGCCAATTAAGTAAAGCTACTATTAACTGACATTTACAGAACTGGTCAGGGTTTCCTTTGTTTAATAGCACTAATCTCTTAAAAAATCATAGAGAATCACTCCTGGATTGTATAATAAAAAGTAACAACTTGAGTTTGAAAACGTTGGATAGTATAACACTTACAAAATCATCTTCAAATAACCCCCTGAGAAATTACACAAGTGCAAAACAGTGTTCAACAATCTGGTGCAAAACAGATAACAATCTGGTGAAAGTTATCGCATTGACTGTCACAAGATGTACAAAACGTCTTGAAGTAATCCCTGGTGAGATAACGCACTGACTATCACAACTCGTACAAAACATCTTATAGTAATCCCTAGGGAGATAATCCTTTGACTATCAAAGGACGTACAAAACGTCTTGAAGTAATCCCTAGGGAGATAACGTTTTGACTATCACAAGACGTACAAAACGTCTTGAAGTAATCCCTAGGGAGATAACGTTTTGACTATCACAAGACGTACAAAACGCTTGAAGTAATTCCTGGTTAAATAACGCTTTGACTATCACAACGTCTTAAAGTAATAGCTTAAGGACTAGACATCGTCTATTACATCGGGTAAAAGAGATTGTAAAGTAACCTAGATAATAAATCGATGCGAACTCACTAGAAACAATGAATACAGTACACATCTATATACGTACATATGTGTATTCATTGGTAGAAAAGTCTAGTGCGAACTTACTAGGTATGGAAAACACGGATTATATCAAATTTATATAGTTCAATGATTTTTTTTCTGACACCTTTTTGTCGACGGGTTGAAGAGCCGTTGCAGAGCCAGTTCCGCGGTGCGGCGAGGGGCAGAGAGCGGAGCGATCAGGTGAGGCCTGGTTACACGCCGTTGCCGATCATTGGTGAGGAACATCGTACCACTTTACGTCATCGCGCCACTCTCCACCTCCCCGACACGCCGGTCTGGTATGCGTGCTGTTACGCAACCACTCGTTGCTAGGTTCCATACCGCGCGCTGTGCCGCAGGTGTCATCTGTGTTTTGGCATTGCAATGCAAAAGCAACATTTTAAACGTAACTTCTCTAAATCCATGAGCAGATTTGATTTGAGCTATTCATAGACTGGTACAATACTTGAAACTAGAAGAAGGTAAAACGTATATTTCTATTAATATAACCTCAGAGGTGAAATAAAACTAACAAATATAAAATAAAAGCCACTGTTTCTAAATTATTAAATTTAAAATATAATTATTTCTAATCAAAGCTGTTAAAGTAATTTTTTATGTACTTTACACTTAGTTGTGGGATCTACAACTAACGAATATTTGACTATGATTCCACGATTAATTATATCTACCTACATTGGATTACAAATAGAATTCAAAATAATAATAATTAACCACTAGAGACTGATGTTTACTATAATCGTTTCTTACGTATATAAATAAAAAATAATTAAACTAAAAGTTGAAATGTATGTAGTTTTAGTGCGTTGATTACTTTTGAATGTCAAAGTATAATCTAAGATACGATCAAAACACATTAGTGTAGCTAGATTCTTGTTTTCGTGATCTAGGAAATTTGTGTATAATTTTTAATTAAAATCATGTATTTGATAGGCTTAAGAAGTGGTCTGGTGAAATGTGATGATTTAGATTACTGTTAAGCATAATACATTTTCTTGGAAGTCTAGCATGTAGAACTAAAGTTTATTAAAATTTCATTGTGACAAAGAAGATGGGTTCAACACCCACCGAAGTGAATAAACCTTGAAATGTGTTTTTTAATGTCAGCCAGAATACAAGCCACCACCAAAGTTGCCAACTAAAGCATAATTACGTTTACTTAGTTTCCGCTGTGTGATCTTTTAATTGTGGACTTTTTACTGTAAATTAAATGCTGTGTTTTCCACTACAATTGTCTGTACTGTATTTTCTACCGTCGCCGTGTTAATCAAAGTATAACGCCTTCAAAACTGCAATGCAATACACGCAGGACACAGGTGCATTGCAAATTACAATTTTAGTGATCTTGTGAAACCATTGATTATCACTAAAAATTAAATAAATCGGTTTGTCAACTATCAAATAACATATATCTATTCAGATGTAGTTGTTAAGTTTTTTTATCTGATTGGTTCTCTTTTAGTCCGGTTCCCCCAAAATGTAATCCGGTTCGTCCTAGTTTACCGTGGGCAGTCCGCTTTTCCAATATCGTCCGCGAAAATGTTCTTTGCAGCAGTACCACAATTTTAATTAGGCCATTGACTGTCTCTTCGTTTTCATATAGGCCGAATATAAGACATTTAAATAAATAAATAGTCAAAGATGGGCTGGAGTGATAGAATATTCTGATATCTTTCGGCCGACCAGCACGAAGATTCCATAAGCGTATGTTCTATCACCAAAAAACTATCAATATTAAATTTTCTAAATCAAACATATACATAGCTCCACTGGTAGCCCTTTAAAGCGTTTTTCATTAGCCGATTTTCGCTATTCAAATGTTAACTAATTCTGAAATAAATGCTTAATGTTGATTGCTTATTTTTTAATTTTTATTTCAGTTTGTTTGTGTTTTTGTTTCAAGTAATTTTTTAAAACAGAACAATGTTCTTAATGTGTATCTTAAATCCAAAATAAAAAAAATTAAAAATACCAGAGGCTATCAACATTCTATATTACAATGCCTACAAAATTAAATCATAATTAACTAATTTTATCGGGAAAAAGCGAGATTAAAATGTACACACCGGATTTTGAGTCGGTGGCCCTCAAACCCAGGCCCGTGAGTCGGCATCTGACGCATCAACTTGTTCCCAAGGCCCGCCTGACGTTACACGTAAGCAGCCCAGCCTACGTAACCTTGCTGTCTCGTCTGAAACACGAAATGTTCCCTCGGTAACTTGACTAGTTTTTTTATTTTTAAAAGGAGAGGGCCAACCTCCTTCTTTTACCTTACTCTGCCCATTCCTCATAGACTATTGATCTGTGCGAGGAACTTAATCAGACAGAGAAAGGGGGCGAACCAGTACAGTAGAAGGTGAATATTACTGATAAATCTTCCGGTCTAGGCCGGATTCGAACCAGCGCTATCTCTAACCCAATCTCACAGTCCTGACGCCTTAAACCACTCGGCCACAGGCTCACCCGAAAAGCGGAAGATTTCACGACATCAAATTAAACTGTAACATGTGTTCACTTTATATAACTGTTGTAGTCATTACGTTGAAATAACACAAATAAAAATAATTTATCAATAAAACTCAAAAACATACTTTCGGCGCAGAAATTATGTGTACTCGAGTTTGAAGGCTGTTTACTAAGAAACTAAGAGATCTATGATAACCACAATCACACAGTTGTTTTCTCGTTTGATTATACTGTATTTTTAAATGTCACTATAAGTTTTAGTAATTTTTAACCTAGTTGGAACAAAAACAGGACCGTAAATTTCATTAGTTTTCACTGCGCATCAACTTTACACTTTTATTACTAAAAACCCCGTAAATGAATCACATTTATATTTTAATACGTCGTTGACAGAACTGTTTTCTATGAGTTTTGTATACTTCATGATTTCAATTAAGTTCATATCAATTTTCTGTAGCAAAATTTTCTTGGCTTCCAAGTCGTAAAATTAATTACTTGGTCATGTTTAATTTATTTGGTTGGATGAGTATAAATGAGCGAATGTAGTCATTGTTACAAACTAAGGCCCACTATTCCTTAGAAAGTGTCATTAATTAATAGCCCAATCACCTATCCATAGACGTATGATGGTATAAAAATCATCGCATTTACTTAAGCATATAAAATTAATGTATTGTAACAATACATGTCATAAACAATACAACATGACCAAGTAATTAATTTCACGACCTCTAGAAGCTGAGACAAATTTGTTTCAGGAAGTTGATAGGAATTTCTGGTCTTAAAAAGTCCAAATTCTCAAACTTATAAAACTCGTAGAAAACAGTTCTGTACCCACGTATTAAAATATAGATGCGATACATTTACGGGGTTTTTAGTTATAAAAGTGTAAAGTTGATGCACAGTGAAAACTAGTAAAATTTACGGTCCTGTTTTTGTTCCAACTAAGATAAAAACTCGTAACATTTTAAAATGCATATTTTATAACGTATAATCAAACGGAAAAAACAACGGTATGATTGGAGTTTTCTTAGCAAATAGCATTCAAACTCGGGTACACATAATGTCTGCGCCGACAGTAGTGTTGTCATGCATTTCGAAGAATGATCCTTGTTACAATCTGTACTGTACTTTTTGAATAGTTGACACTTTTACTTCTTATCAGTTTTTGGGCAATACTAATAATGACTTTTTGCAAGGTAATTTTTTGCAAAGGGCGAATATAGGACTAAAAAGTGCTCTCTTACTATTAAACCTGTGTGGATGGTTTGGATGGACAGCTTGCGTTATATCAACAAGCATCATGTGAAATGTTATTTTGTAAATGCATAAATAATGCGTGAATTAGAGATTTTACAATGTTTACATTAGCACAATATAAATGTTGTAATTATTTCTTTTTACAATTTCTGAAATGATGTATATCAACAAAACCGAAATAATACAAAATTATATGTCCAGCTTGTAATTTGTCATTAAACTCTCTCTGCGTAAATAATACCAGATTACATCTTATCAAACTAGTAAAGTGTGACAATAATTTTTACAACTATACAAATTAGTGTTTTTTCATCTTATATGCAGTTATTATCAATTTAGGCTACAAAATAATTTTAAAAAATGGTTGTCATTAGAATGTTTTTAAATATTATGTACTAATCTCGAAGAAACTAAATCTTTATTTAAGGTCCCATGTTTAACGAGCGTTTCACGTACAAATATATTTTATATTGATTTTAGTAAATATATTAATTTACAACTGATCGTCCTCTTCGAAGATGTTTGGAATTAGGTTATAGTTTACCCTTATGTACAATTTTGCATGGGTGGGAAGGTGGGACATTACCACTGTACGTGTATGGGTGGGAGGGTGGGACATTAGTTAGTAAAGAACGGTTCTTGAATTTCTTTGAGTATTATTATTAAATGTTCTTATTTTATTCGATAAGTAAACGACTCACGTACAGTAGTTAGAGTAGTTAGAGAGCCCATCTTTATTAATTTATCAAATTTTTATTTATTTGTTTATTTTATGTTACAAATCAGAATTTGGTTGAATTGAATTATAAGTGCTAAATATAGCATCATAAATAATGGAATAGCAGTAGTTTCTCTATTAAAAGATTCTGTCATTAGCACAAATAACTCAGTAGAGTTCCCATTTCTCACTCAAAACCCCTACTGTAACTGTCCAGTGCTAGGAACCCACCCACCCACTCATACACATACAGTGCTAGGACCCACCCATCGACCCATACACATGCAGTGCTAGTTACCCACCGACCCATACACGTACATTGCTAGGGACACCCCCTAAACAAATATTTTATGGTACGCATTTAAACAAATATTTTATGGAAATTGCGTAAATATAAATAAAAATCTCGATGAATATAAAATGTAGTGGAATAGTACTTTGGTATCGCCGTGCCCGAGTAGGTGTGGCAGCTACAAGAGCTCAGTCTATCGAGCATTACATTCAAAAGGGGTTTAAGGTTTTAAATGAAAACAATAATATATGATTAATTAACGCGATACGGAGGCAAACAAAAGAGAAGAGCCCTCGAAGCTCGGTTTGCGATTGGCTGTTGGGCTCCAGGCCCTTCACGGCTCCCTATTGTTCCACAGCCTCTCCTCAACCGTTCAGACCTCGACATTTATAGAATGATGTATGCAAATGTATCTTGTGATCGGTCTGTCAGCGTGTCGCTCCGGAAACCCAGTCATACTAATCCAATAGTTGTCTTACAACTAAATACAGTATAGTTTTAAAATTAACATTTCACAATATAAGATGTACAGAAACTAGCTGAGTTGCTTGGTATAAATAAGTTTATTCTACCCGAAATAATAAATCGACGAGGCTTTTTTAATGATAAAAATATTTATAGGGTATAAAAAGATTGTTCGAAGTTTTTACTTGAATTTAAGAGCGTTTCGCTCCACGAAAAATTCCGAAAACATGGGTTTCTATTTCAACGATTCGGTCCGTAATAATTATCGCACAATCCACATTTACAGTTGATAATACAAATTAAGATAATATATCGAAAAATACGAGAACATTCTATTAACATGTGGATCAGACCTGTTCACCGTATCAGGCCAATTTACATGTAACTTTACATTAATTACTTGAAAGGGTCTTCGACTTTACTAAGTCGAAACATAGAGCCGGTTTTCTCTATTGTATTTACAAAAACCTTTCCTAAGCTAACAAGCCGCGTGCAATCATAAAGAATGTCAACATTTTACTCGAAAAGTAGAATAACGAGAAGACTGATGGCGCGTCAAAGAAACTGCCTCAAGGTGTTTTTGAAGACGACCAACCAAACATAACATACTTTATGATTAATTTATATTTTGAGTTTTAATATTTGTTTTAGTTGATTAAATTATTTAATAACGTATCGTAAAAGTGATTTTGTTAAATTGTATAGTTCATTTTTAGTACCGTAACTGGTTTCATCAAAACATGAAAATACAGTTTCCCTCAATGAAGCACTTCTCTTGTCTTGCCGCCTGTAGGATTTTGAAAATTATTAATATTATATAGGCCTATTATGTGCTCCGCATAGTCATGGACTTAAAGCGTATGTCGTTATACTTTAAGAGACTAGGAGTCGGAACAAAGTTCTAGCTTGTGTGATAATACATCAAGTGCCCAGGTGTCGGAACAAAGTTCTATTCTGTAATTATACATTAAGTGCCCAGGTGTCGGAACAAAGTTCTAGCTTCTATCAATATACATCAAGTGCCCAGGTGTCGGAACAAAGTTCTAGCTTCTATCAATATACATCAAGTGTCCAGGTGTCGGAACAAAGTTCTAGCTTCTGTCATTATATATAAAGTGCCCAGGTGTGGGAACAAAGTTCTAGCTTCTGTCATTATACATAAAGTGCCCAGGTGTGGGAACAAAGTTCTAGCTTCTATCAATATTCATCAAGTGCCCAGGTGTCGGAACAAAGTTCTAGCTTCTGTCATTATACATCAAGTGCCCAGGTGTGGGAACAAAGTTCTAGCTTCTATCAATATACATCAAGTGTCCAGGTGTCGGAATAAAGTTCTAGCTTCTGTCATTATACATAAAGTGCCCAGGTGTGGGAACAAAGTTCTAGCTTCTGTCATTATACATCAAGTGCCCAGGTGTGGGAACAAAGTTCTAGCTTCTATCAATATACATCAAGTGTCCAGGTGTCGGAACAAAGTTCTAGCTTCTGTCATTATACATCAAGTGCCCAGGTGTGGGAACAAAGTTCTAGCTTCTGTCATTATACATCAAGTGCCCAGGACTCGGAACAAAGTTCTAATTTCTGTCATTATACATCAAGTGCTTCTATCTCGAATACCTAAAACAGGCCTGAGTGGCTAACATCGTTGATCTTGTACAGTTACGAAAAAAAAAATATCATAAGTATTTGTTCCTAATCGACTCCATAATTATATTAGTATCTAAATGATCATCATTTTAACATTTTTAGGTCGCCGTGATACCACAACATAAAGAACTTATTGCGGGCAATCTCAGGTACTAAATAGTTTGCCCAGTATACTAAATAGGCGCATTTTTTAATTGAAAGTAAATTTCAGCTAATTTACATAGAAGTAGCTCTGCCTTTGAATGGGGTTCTACATATCAAATATAATGGCGATCGGTTTACCGTTTGGCTCCAATCCTAATCCGAACATTTCACTCAGTTGCCAAAACTCATATTTATTTGTTTACGTTTCGTTTGTTTGTAATATTTTAGAGTACGGAATAGAAATTTAAAAAATAACATTAGAAAAAAAATTTTATTCGTATTTAGTTAAAATAGTGTATTTTTTCGAATCGTTTTTTGCAAATAGTTTATCTGAACGTATTCAACCACAATGCCTCTATAATCACACTCTTAAAATAAATGCAGGGTTAAAATTGCTTGTGTGTATACTCATAGAGGCTAGCGAGGCCACATAGAACGCGTCAGCTCAGTTGCGGTACAATATTTGTATTTGTGTGCAAAATGTCTACCGAAACACTGTTATCAAAACTGTTATCATCACTGAGAGACAAGCATTAAGTAGGCGTACAATCTCTTATCTTATTTAACAAGACGATTACAAGAATCTTTGGGGTCAATGTCGTGTCATTGAAGATAAATACCGTTTTAACCTCGCCATTGCTATCACAGACTGTAGAACCCACTAGACTTCCACAGACAACATAGCTTCTGTAGTTATAGCCTCAACCTATTATTATGATTGTGTGTTATAGATAAGAAACGCTATTTGCTTTTCCAAATACTACGACAGTGTCAGTCATAGTTCTATAATTTAATAATTAACCTAAATATATTTGATTCTTGACAGTTTTTCCTTCGTAATCATAATGTCAACAAATGTTAAACTTTCTCATTTCTTTTAAATCATGTTTGAGAATTAGTTGTTAGATTTGCAAAATATCAACATTGTTAACCATTTATTAACACGATGAATTCAAATGTGGTTTTTTAAGTTTGTGTTAATGGTTAGTACAGATATCGCCATAATTTTACAATGAACATTTTCTGATAAAGGATTCTCCCACATAATGTCTGAAGAACATACTATCAGGTGTTCATTCAGGCACTCAGTCGAGCACTCTAAGAAATTTAATTTTACATTTTATCGCAACAGTCGCTAGGAGTAGTAAAGAGCCTGCCTCACTAACAACAATGAATACACATCTTTAAGAAGTGAAAAGCCAATGTTAAAAAGTCAGACTACTTTTCTAATTTTGCTATATTGGCGTAGCCGCCAATAGATTGAGCTTATTGTGCGGTAGCCTAGAGAAAGAGAGAGAGAGAAAAAAAAAAAGAGAGAGAGAGAGAGAGAGAGAGAGAGAGAGAGAGAGAGAGAGAGAGAGAGAGAGAGAGAGAGAGAGAGAGAGAGAGAGAGAGAGAGAGAGAGAGAGAGAGAGAGAGAGAGAGAGAGAGAGAGAGAGAGAGAGAGAGAGAGAGAGAGAGAGAGAGAGAGAGAGAGAGAGAGAGAGAGAGAGAGAGAGAGAGAGAGAGAGAGAGAGAGAGAGAGAGAGAGAGAGAGAGAGAGAGAGAGAGAGAGAGAGAGAGAGAGAGAGAGAGAGAGAGAGAGAGAGAGAGAGAGAGAGAGAGAGAGAGAGAGAGAGAGAGAGAGAGAGAGAGAAGATTAGCTTACAAAGTGCCATGAGAATGAGAGAGACAGGAAACGGCGGACAACCAGCGCTGCGTATCGGCAGCCGTGCCAAGCTCATTTCGTCTGCTACAGGAAGTATCACTATTTCCCTATCTCTTTTCGATTCTTATAGATGGTAATTTATTGCTAACAAACAGACAATTTGTTGTCCTCCTCTCTCCCTCCAGACCTACCCGCAAATTCTACAGAAGAACATAACTCATTCATTTATAGTAAACTCTAGAAATGAAGTATTTTCTGCATCAACTAACTCTTTAAACCGAAAATAACTGTACAAATTGCAACACAACATTTGAACAAATGTTATTTAAATGGCTTAGTTGTCCCTTATTGTATTAACAAGTAATACAAGAATTACCTCATACAACATATAACTAAAGGATGTTTTGGTGTCCAGAATTCCTGAGGCACGCCAACTGCATGTGGGAGGTGAAGCAGGACTACGAGGAGTGCGCCAGAGACTACCAGCAGAAGATTCAAGACATGAGCACCTTGATGGCCAACGACTCCAGTGACGGAGATAATGAGCAGCACGTACGTCGGCTCTGTTGGTAAGTACGCCTACATATCTACCCAAGCCTTCTCGTCTTGTCAAAGTAAGACATGAGCACCTTGATGGCCAACGATAACAGTGACGGAGATAATGAGCAGCATGTACGTCGGCTCTGTTGGTAAGTACGCCTACATACCTACCCAAGCCTTCTCGTCTTGTCAAAATAAGACATGAGCACCTTGATGGCCAACGATAACAGTGACGGAGGTAATGAGCAGCACATACGTTGGCTCTGTTGGTAAGTACGCCTACATACCTACCCAAGCCTTCTCGTCTTGTCAAAGTAAGACATGAGCACCTTGATGGCCAACGATAACACTGACGGAGATAATGAGCAGCACGTACGTCGGCTCTGTTGGTAAGTACGCCTACATACCTACCCAAGCCTTCTCGTCTCGTCAAAGTAAGACATGAGCACATTGATGGCCAACGATAACAGTGACGGAGATAATGAGCAGCACGTACGTCGGCTCTGTTGGTAAGTACGCCTACATACCTACCCAAGCCTTCTCGTCTTGTCAAAGTAAGACATGAGTACCTTGATGGCCAACGATAACAGTGACGGAGGTAATGAGCAGCACGTACGTCGGCTCTGTTGGTAAGTACGCCTACATACCTACCCAAGCCTTCTCGTCTTGTCAAAGTAAGACATGAGCACCTTGATGGCCAACGATAACAGTGACGGAGATCATGAGCAGCACGTACGTCGGCTCTGTTGGTAAGTACGCCTACATACCTACCCAAGCCTTCTCGTCTTGTCAAAGTAAGACATGAGCACATTGATGGCCAACGATAACAGTGACGGAGATCATGAGCAGCACGTACGTCGGCTCTGTTGGTAAGTACGCCTACATACCTACCCAAGCCTTCTCGTCTTGTCAAAGTAAGACATGAGTACCTTGATGGCCAACGATAACAGTGACGGAGGTAATGAGCAGCACGTACGTCGGCTCTGTTGGTAAGTACGCCTACATACCTACCCAAGCCTTCTCGTCTTGTCAAAGTAAGACATGAGCACATTGATGGCCAACGATAACAGTGACGGAGATCATGAGCAGCACGTACGTCGGCTCTGTTGGTAAGTACGCCTACATATCTACCCAAGCCTTCTCGTCTTGTCAAAGTAAGACATGAGCACATTGATGGCCAACGATAACAGTGACGGAGATCATGAGCAGCACGTACGTCGGCTCTGTTGGTAAGTACGCCTACATACCTACCCAAGCCTTCTCGTCTTGTCAAAGTAAGACATGAGCACATTGATGGCCAACGATAACAGTGACGGAGATCATGAGCAGCACGTACGTCGGCTCTGTTGGTAAGTACGCCTACATACCTACCCAAGCCTTCTCGTCTTGTCAAAGTAAGACATGAGCACATTGATGGCCAACGATAACAGTGACGGAGATCATGAGCAGCACGTACGTCGGCTCTGTTGGTAAGTACGCCTACATACCTACCCAAGCCTTCTCGTCTTGTCAAAGTAAGACATGAGCACCTTGATGGCCAACGATAACAGTGACGGAGATAATGAGCAGCACGTACGTCGGCTCTGTTGGTAAGTACAGTAAGTACCCTATTATCGGTAGAGGAGGATGTGCCGATATAGTTACACAACGGTTACAGTTCCCCAAAATAAAACGCATAACTGTTGTAAGCATACTTTTCTTTTAACTATGCAAAAATAAAACGAAGAGTGAATTTCTTAAAACATTTTAGTAGAAAGTGACTAAAACTTGCGTCCAAATCCTATGGAACAAAAGAATTGAACGATATAATTTGTCAATTAAGAATTCCGTACCAACAAACTGGACTCTGAAATTTTATTTATTCAAATGAATGGGCCAAATGAAAAATTAGCTTATGATCAATAAAATATTTTGCATTAATTTGGAAATATTTGTCTAAAGATATCAACTATACCTAGTAGCCGTATTAGAATATTAGTGCGCAGGTTGTTATATTTCACACTCGCACAAGATTTCTGAGCGGGGTCCTCAATAATTCCGGATGGCAGCCGTCCAAACCGGAGGAGTTAATTTGCTCCAAAGCCGCCTTGTTCCATAATGTATCCCATAGAGGAGCTGGTATTGGCCCGGCACACCGACACGCTCTTTGGTTTTAGTAGCTTTCGAAACATTAAACGGACGACATGTTTTCTAATATGATATCGAGGGGTTTCAAAATAAAGTGGAAATAACAGGTCAAAATGTTCAATGTGCCCAACATAAAATAGTAGAACATATAAATATTTACAAGAATGTTGTAGGTAGCATTTTCGTCCGTTACAAATTTTTATTTATAACTCACTCGCTTACAGAATGTTTAGTTAAAATTAGGGTATCGTAGAGTTTCAAGCGATTTGGATGATAGATTCACAAATTTGATTAAATTTAAAGTTACATTTATAAAGATAAAAGGACACATTAAGCAAACTATTACTTCGATGTATTTCTTTTGAGCTCTTTATTTTATTTGAAGTGGCGGGGGATTACTAAAACATTGTATTTTTAGTATTTTCCAGTTTTTTTATTAATATTTAGATTCATTAAGAGTAGATTAACATTTACATTCTTTAGTGAGTGGTTGTAGTTTTTATTTGATGTGATATCCCGTAATATCGATACTGTTTACGTAAACATCGTGACATTTCGCCAACATGTAACATATAATTGATAGCCATGTATAGCACCAATATCCGAGATTGGTCCAGTAATGTAGTAAAAGACATATTTGAGTGTCAGCCCTTCGGTCCGGATAGGACGGACGTCTTTGAAGTAGAATTATTGGATTGGATTGACTCCTCCCAGGGGTCTTCTGCCAGATAGAATAATTCCAGATATATTATTATATCAGGCAGCCACAAGTAAATACAACTGTCTTGTATTGCATTTACTTCTATAAATAATTATTAGGCATATAAGGTTAGTTCAATATTTAAATATTAATATTATTTATAAATAAATATTAGTTGGTGAAACAGTTTAACATTGCGTAAAACGTTTAATAATATACGGCAAAGAATTTATCCGGGAATTACTGTCATCTTAGTGCATTCTTAAGGTGGTGCAATCGGTTTACGGTGTGTTAGTTATTTCACAATTTTATAGTCAAAATTGGTTAATGTACCTTCCCTTGAAACAGGAAAAATATAAAAAATGTTTTTTAACCACTGCATTAGAACTTGTAGCCTTTTGAAGTGGTGAATTTAGCTGGTTTAGAATTACTATTAAGACAAAACCGTTCAAAGTGCAAATTTATTTTTTTATAACTAGGTTTTTTATACATACCGAACAGATTACGATGTTATTCATTAAAACAAATTAAAAAAGGTATTTTTACCTGTAAAATTATATATATTTTTATATTAAACAAAAAATGAAAAACATCTTAATCCCTTCAGTTATGTGTAAAAAACGTAATTAAAAAAAAATTGAATTTACACTTTGAACGGTTTTGTCTTAATAGTGAGTTTAAATCTGCTAAATTCACCACTTCATAAGGCCACAAGTTCTAATGTAGTGGTTTAAAATAATTGTTATATTTTTCCTGTCTCAAGGGAAGGTACATTATGTAATTTTGATTACAAAAATTGGGAAATAATTAACTCATCGAAAACTAACTGCACCACCTTAACCGCTTTGCTCGTTGGCAACATAGAAGTGTCTGTTGTGTGCATGGAAGAGCCTTTAGTCTGAGAACAAAGCCAATGTCATATGTAAGGTAAATATTTAATGCTACTCTTCTTTATATTTTGTAAATCTATTGCTTTTAGTGCAAACAGTAAAAATACTCCCAAACTGAACAATGTACATCACAGTGAAACATGTTAAACTGACAAATTAGTGACTCTTGTTATTCTAATTGGATTATTAATCGATTAATGGTGCAATTTTTAATTGGACAGTTAATTGCTACTTCCTTAAATCGTCTTGGCTGGTTACAGAGCTACAAGACATCATCACTCATCACTCACAACTACTCGACATCTGAGTCCCACACATTTAGCCGATACATCTTAAAAGAAATGTTTGTATCATTCTCATTATCATTTGTATTTATAATTTTCAGCAGGGTTTTATATAGTCTACCCTCTCACCTGCTCATATTTCTGCCACCTACTTTCTCTCTCAAATGTCCCTCTCCACGTTATCGTCGTCCAACGACTGCACTATGTTTTTCTTCCGCTTTTCCACTTTCTTTCCACATCCCCTTTCCGAGCGTATATCAAACATTTTCTCATCAAGGCGTCTTCCATTCAGATCATTTCCAAACGATTATATCGCTCTTCCATAATTCTTCCCGCGAATTCTTTTCCCTAATTTGCAGTCTTCTTCAAATTCATCTCTCGAAAGCTTCAATTTTCCTCTAATGACCTTCTAATTATGAACATTGTCCACGTTTCTATTCCGTATACTCATACTGGACCTTTTAATTTTTTTTTTTTCATTCAGTTGTTAAGTGAATCACAGAGGTTGTCAAGCAGTGTTAATGTTATGAACAATTTTAATGTAAATAAAAGTTATTATTTATTTAAACCCTAAAATGTTACAAAATGTAGACGGAGAGATAAATTAAGTCTATTACAAGTAACCTCGAACCATTTGAACTTGATTGGAAGGTTGGAGTAGACAGCTAGACTTGGTTTGGGGTATATGCACGTAGTAAGCAAATGAACACAAACAAATAGAAAAACTAAGAAATAAAAACCCAAACAGACAGGAGAACTTAATTTACAAGCAATAAACTTAAGTAATATTAGTAGAACTTGCGAAACAATAAACATAAAGAAGTACTAAAAAGCAAAATGACAAGAGATCTTGAAGCAAAAAACACAATCAGACAGAAGGACTTATGAAGCAATAAACATAAAGAAAGTCTAAAACGACGAGAGAACTTGAAGCAAAAACTATAATAAGACAGTAGGACTAATGATTATGAAGCACTAAACGCAAAAAAAAGACATTAAACCAAAACTTTAAGAAAACTTGAAGAAAAAACTATAATAAGACAGTAGGACTTATGTTTATGAAGCACTAAACGTAAAAAAAAGACATTAAACCAAAACTACAAGGGAACTTGAAACAAAAACTATAATAAGACATTAGGACTTATGTTTATGAAGCACTAAACGTAAAAAAAGACATTAAAACCAAAACTACAAGGGAACTTGAAGCAAAAACTATAATAAGACATTAGGACTTATGTTTATGAAGCACTAAACGTAAAAAAAGACATTAAACCAAAATTACAAGGGAACTTAAAGCAAAAACTATAATAAGACATTAGGACTTATGTTTATGAAGCACTAAACGTAAAAAAAGACATTAAACCAAAACTACAAGGGAACTTGAAGCAAAAACTATAATAAGACATTAGGACTTATGATTATGAAGCACTACTCGTAAAAAAAAGACATTAAACCAAAACTACAAGGGAACTTGAAGCAAAAACTATAATAAGACATTAGGACTTATGTTTATGAAGCACTAAACGTAAAAAAAAAAAAAAACATTAAACCAAAACTAAAGGGAACTTGAAGCAAAAACTATAATAAGACATTAGGACGTATGATTATGAAGCACTACTCGTAAAAAAAAGACATTAAACCAAAACTACAAGGGAACTTGAAGCAAAAACTATAATAAGACATTAGGACTTATGTTTATGAAGCACTAAACGTAAAAAAAATATTAAACCAAAACTACAAGGGAAATTGAAGCAAAAACTATAATAAGACATTAGGACTTATGATTATGAAGCACTAAACGTAAAAAAAGACATTAAAACCAAAACTACAAGGGAACTTGAAGCAAAAACTATAATAAGACATTAGGACTTATGTTTATGAAGCACTAAACGTAAAAAAAGACATTAAACCAAAATTACAAGGGAACTTAAAGCAAAAACTATAATAAGACATTAGGACTTATGTTTATGAAGCACTAAACGTAAAAAAAGACATTAAACCAAAACTGCAAGGGAACTTGAAGCAAAAACTATAATAAGACATTAGGACTTATGATTATGAAGCACTACTCGTAAAAAAAAGACATTAAACCAAAACTACAAGGGAACTTGAAGCAAAAACTATAATAAGACATTAGGACTTATGTTTATGAAGCACTAAACGTAAAAAAAAAAAAACATTAAACCAAAACTAAAGGGAACTTGAAGCTAAAACTATAATAAGACATTAGGACGTATGATTATGAAGCACTACTCGTAAAAAAAAGACATTAAACCAAAACTACAAGGGAACTTGAAGCAAAAACTATAATAAGACATTAGGACTTATGTTTATGAAGCACTAAACGTAAAAAAAATATTAAACCAAAACTACAAGGGAAATTGAAGCAAAAACTATAATAAGACATTAGGACTTATGATTATGAAGCACTAAACGTAAAAAAAGACATTAAACCAAAACTGCAAGAGAACTTGAAGCAAAAACTATAATAAGACATTAGGACTTATGATTATGAAGCACTAAACGTAAAAATAAAGACATTAAACCAAAACTACAAGGGAACTTGAAGCAAAAACTATAATAAGACATTAGGACTTATGTTTATGAAGCACTAAACGTAAAAAAAAGACATTAAAACCAAAACTACAAGAGAACTTGAAGCAAAAACTATAATAATACATTAGGACTTATGATTATGAAGCACTAAACGTAAAAAAAAGACATTAAACCAAAACTACAAGGGAACTTGAAGCAAAAACTATAATAAGACATTAGGACTTATGTTTATGAAGCACTAAACGTAAAAAAAAGACATTAAAACCAAAACTACAAGAGAACTTGAAGCAAAAACTATAATAATACATTAGCACTTATGTTTATGAAGCACTAAACGTAAAAAAAATATTAAACCAAAACTACAAGGGAAATTGAAGCAAAAACTATAATAAGACATTAGGACTTATGATTATGAAGCACTAAACGTAAAAAAAGACATTAAACCAAAACTGCAAGAGAACTTGAAGCAAAAACTATAATAAGACATTAGGACTTATGATTATGAAGCACTAAACGTAAAAAAAAGACATTAAACCAAAACTACAAGGGAACTTGAAGCAAAAACTATAATAAGACATTAGGACTTATGATTATGAAGCACTAAACGTAAAAAAAGACATTAAACCAAAACTACAAGGGAACTTGAAGCAAAAACTATAATAAGACATTAGGACTTCTGTTTATGAAGCATTAAACTTAAAAAAAAGACATTAAACCAAAACTACAAGAGAACTAGAAGCAAAAACTACAATAAGACATTAGGACTTATGATTATGAAGCACTAAACGTAAAAAAAGACATTAAACCAAAACTGCAAGAGAACTTGAAGCAAAAACTATAATAAGACATTAGGACTTATGATTATGAAGCACTAAACGTAAAAATAAAGACATTAAACCAAAACTGCAAGAGAACTTGAAGCAAAAACTATAATAAGACATTAGGACTTATGATTATGAAGCACTAAACGTAAAAAAAAGACATTAAACCAAAACTACAAGGGAACTTGAAGCAAAAACTATAATAAGACATTAGGACTTATGATTATGAAGCACTAAACGTAAAAAAAGACATTAAACCAAAACTACAAGGGAACTTGAAGCAAAAACTGTAATAAGACATTAGGACTTCTGTTTATGAAGCATTAAACGTAAAAAAAAAGACATTAAACCAAAACTACAAGAGAACTAGAAGCAAAAACTACAATAAGACATTAGGACTTATGATTATGAAGCACTAAACGTATAAAAAGACATTAAACCAAAACTTTATGAAAACTTGAAGAAAAAAATACAAAAAGACAGTAGGCCTAGTGAAGCAATAAATATAAAGAAAGACTTTAAACCATAACGACAAGAAAACTTGAAGCAAACAACACATAAGGCAAGGATACTTTTGAAGCAATAAACTCGAGAGTACATGGGCAGTTTTAATAAACGATAAATAAGAAAATTACGAGGTCTTCCGAAGCACTTAAACTATAGATGGACTTATGAAGGGAGGTATTCTAACGATCATTTAGAGTCATTTGACGTGGGAATACTACATTAATAATCTTTTTCAGATATTTCTGGTAGACTAACTCGATTGTGGGCAGTATGATCTCCGCAGTATCCATATTGGCGCCAGGTCAATCGGCAATCAGTGACCCGCGGCCCACTACCGGTCACGGGGATTGCATCTACTAGCCTTGCTCTATGCGTAAAGTGGGTTGTATGATCTCCGCAGTATCCATCTTGGCGCCAGGTCAATCGGCAATCAGTGATCCGCGGCTCACTACCGGTCACTGGTATTGCATCTACTAGCCTTGCTCTATACGTAAAGTGGGTTGTATGATCTCCGCAGTATCCATCTTGGCGCCAGGTCAATCTGTAATCAGTGACCCGCGGCTCACTACCGGTCACTGGTATTGCATATACTAGCCTTGCTCTATACGTAATGTGGCAAAGTAAGATAAACTGAACGGAGTGCCCTGTGCTTGGATAATGTTAAGTCGAAGCAAGACTAACGAACCTGTAACGCTGTCGTTAAGTCATGCTAGTGAAGAAGTCATGCTAATGTCGCGTGAGTGGCCCTGTTTTTGTGTACTGCTAAGTCAGTGTATGACTACCGACTCTGTAGCGCTGTCGTTAAGTCATGCTAGTGAAGAAGTCATGCTAATGTCGCGTGAGTGGCCCTGTATTTGTGTACAGCTAAGTCAGTGTATGACTACCGACCCTGTAGCGCTGTCGTTAAGTCATGCTAGTGAAGAAGTCATGCTAATGTCGCGTGAGTGGCCCTGTATTTGTGTACTGCTAAGTCAGTGTATGACTACCGACCCTGTAGCGCTGTCGTTAAGTCATGCTAGTGAAGAAGTCATGCTAATGTCGCGTGAGTGGCCCTGTATTTGTGTACTGCTAAGTCAGTGTATGACTACCGACCCTGTAGCGCTGTCGTTTAGTCATGCTAGTGAAGAAGTCATGCTAATCTCGCGTGAGTGGCCCTGTATTTGCGTACTGTTAAGTCAGTGTATGACTACCGACCCTGTAGCGCTGTCGTTTAGTCATGCTAGTGAAGAAGTCATGCTAATCTCGCGTGAGTGGCTTGTGTGTTTGTTTCTGTGATAAGGGTTCCAGCCGACCACCCCGTAATTTTACTCAGCATAGCAGAACCCAATCATAGTGTTTATGTATTGACTTTCCTCCTCTAAGACGAAATAAGTTCCACCCAGCTTATATAAATACAATGGTAATGAATACAATTGCTTGACGTTTACGTCAATAACCTTTATCTGTCTGAAAACAATTTTTTTAAGTACTTAAAAAAAATTGTTTTCAGACAGATATAAATTTTAACTTCATAAATTTAAATTTATAATATTTATAAATCCATAATATATTTATAAATTTAAAATATATCTAATACATATATATATATATATATATATATATATATATATATATATATATATACAGTATATATTAACTTTTTAGAAAGTTTTAGTTTCTCACTTGTATACATAAAAATATATAAATGTATGAAATATTGTTACGTTATGACAGGGTTAAATTATTGTACGGCAATTTTGCCCCTAATAAGAAATTACTGTTAGATATATTTACACTAATCATTATCAGTTGTCTGAAGAAAATATCTTCAAAACAAGTTAAAGTCATCTAACTTTTTTTGGCTGCTTTTGGTTAATATATACTGTGCGGCTGTTTATCCTCTTCTAAAATATAGTAAAATGTTGATTAATAAAATAACTCTAACCTCAAACTTGGGACTGTACTCACACGTAAGAAAACACGAATATGCTACACGTGCTCAGTTTATGAATTACAACTGTAAACAGATATACTACGGCATATACTGACATTATCAGCGAATTAATAGTTAACTGTACTTATTTAACCGTACAGTGAGTGCCATTGCTAATTAGCAAATTCACCTATGTTACACGGTGGGCGGGTGGGTCAATACCACAGTACGAGAATGGGTGGGCGGGTGGGTCAATACCACAGTACGATTATGGGTGGGCGGGTGGGTCAATGCCACAGTACGTGTATGGGTGAGCGGGTGGGTCAATACCACAGTACGAGAATGGGTGGGCGGGTGGGTCAATGCCACAGTACGTGTATGGGTGAGCGGGTGGGTCAATACCACAGTACGATTATGGGTGGGCGGGTGGGTCAATGCCACAGTACGTGTATGGGTGAGCGGGTGGGTCAATACCACAGTACGAGAATGGGTGGATCAATACCACTGTACGTGTATGGATGGGTGGGTGGGTCAATGCCACTGTATGTTTATAGGTGGGCGGGTGGGTCTCTGCCACTGTATGTGTATAGGTGGGTGGGTGGGTCAATATCACTGCACGTGTATTGGTGGGCAGGTGGGTAACTACCATTGTAAGGGTATGGGTGGGCGGGCGGGTCAATACCACTGTACGTATATGGGCGGGCAGGTGGGTAACTACCATTGGGCGGGCGGGTCAACACCACTGCACGTGTATGGGCGGGCAGGTGAAGAAACTCTCATGAGAACTTTTGACTCGTGACATCACTGACGTTCGTTGAAATACAGTACTTCTAAATAAATTGTTAAAAACTGGAACAAAGATTGAGATAGTAATAACAATAACCATAATAATTAAAATAATAGTGCTTCTTCTATAATATTGTTTTAATAGACCGTTTTGATCAAGACTTAAAAATTAAATCTTGTGTGTCAACAAAAAAATTAAGTTTCTCCAGGATTATTGCTTATATGCCCTTGTGAGTTTTTGGCTGGCTATTGCAGCGGCGAACAGTGTGTGAGAGAGGTGCTGTATTTCCAGGTGAAAGAGAGGGAGAGAGAAATGAGTTAAATATTCATGTTCAATCGAGATTCGGTTGAAATATTTAAGGGATTTACTGATTCGTCCATTTATTTATTACAGGAGTTTATATATTTTAGAGCGGGCTGTGACGGGCCAAAACAAACTGTTGACAAAACCCGTTTATTAAAGTGAATTGGGGACGGGACCTTTGACAGTATGCTTTGACATGTGTTTGATTCATCTACGCTACTACTCGGTTATAGTTAGAACTCTACACGGCTGTGTGCCTGCGACATTCAACAAACACACTATATAATCACAGCTTAATTACAACAAGAGTAACACGCATCTAACACATTTGTGGCGGAACAAGAAAAGAGCTATTGATTTTACATCTATTGTTAAATACAACCAATCAGGATAATACCGATGACACAATAATGAATACGTAGCTGTGAAATTTTAGATTGAACGACTGAACTTAGTTTTATACTCTAAATAAGACGAGGAAAGAGTGTAAAAAATTGCTGCAATTTAAAATGTTTTTATAGTAAAGCATTTGTTTAGTTCAAAAAAAATCACTCATATGACCTCTACTCACATATTCATATATCTCAAGACGGGAATCGTGTTACAAAGAATAAATATAATGTACATTGAAGACAATGCGGTGTTTATAAATATATTTCAAACTGAAATATCCCGTATATAATCAAGCAATGAGATTTTTTCCTAGTTAAGAGAACTATAACTTTCCTACAGCACCAAATTTTCATCAGAGAAGAATAATTAATTTAAAAAAAATTATGTGTTTAGCAGAAATGACAACCTGAACTGTCATAGGTTAATATGTGAAGAAGATATGACAACCTAAACTGTCATAGGTTAATGTGTGTAGTAGATATGACAACCTAAACTGTCATAGATTAATGTGTGTAGTAGATATGACGACCTAAACTGTCATAGGTAAATATGTGAAGAAGATATGACAACCTAAACTGTCATAGGTTAATGTGTATAGTAGATATGACGACCTAAACTGTCATAGGTTAATGTGTGTAGTAGATATGACGACCTAAACTGTCATAGGTTAATGTGTGTAGTAGATATGACGACCTAAACTGTCATAAATTAATGTGTGTAGTAGATATGACGACCTAAACTGTCATAGGTTAATGTGTGTAGTAGATATGATGACCTAAACTGTCATAGATTAATGTGTGTAGTAGATATGACGACCTAAACTGTCATAGGTTAATGTGTGTAGTAGATATGACGACCTAAACTGTCATAGGTTAATGTGTGTAGTAGATATGACGACCTAAACTGTCATAGATTAATGTGTGTAGTAGATATGACGACCTAATCTGTCATAGGTTGTTGTGTGTAGTAGATATGACGACCTAAACTGTCATAGGTTAATGTGTGTAGTAGATATGACGACCTAAACTGTCATAGGTTAATGTGTGTAGTAGATATGACGACCTAAACTGTCATAGATTAATGTGTGTAGTAGATATGACGACCTAAACTGTCATACGTTGTTGTGTGTAGCAGATATGACGACCTAAACTGTCATAGGTTGTTGTGTGTAGTAGATATGGCAACCTAAACTGTCATAGGTTGTTGTGTTGTAGTAGATATGACGACCTAAACTGTCATAGATTAATGTGTGTAGTAGATATGACGACCTAAACTGTCATACGTTGTTGTGTGTAATAGATATGGCAACCTAAACTGTCATAGGTTGTTGTGTGTAGTAGATATGACAACCTAAACTGTCATAGATTAATGTGTGTAGTAGATATGACGACCTAAACTGTCATAGGTTAATGTGTGTAGTAGATATGACGACCTTAACTGTCATAGGTTAATGTGTGTAGTAGATATGACGACCTAAACTGTCATACGTTGTTGTGTGTAGTAGATATGGCGACCTAAACTGTCATAGGTTGTTGTGTGTATTAGATATGACGACCTAAACTGTCATAGGTTAATGTGTGTAGTAGATATGACGACCTAAACTGTCATACGTTGTTGTGTGTAGTAGATATGACGACCTAAACTGTCATACGTTGTTGTGTGTAGTAGATATGACAACCTAAACTGTCATAGGTTGTTTTGTGTAGTAGATATGACGACCTAAAATGTTATAGATTAATGTGTGTAGTAGATATGACGATCTAAACTGTCATACGTTGTTGTGTGTAGTAGATATGGCAACCTAAACTGTCATAGTTTGTTGTGTGTAGTAGATATGACGACCTAAACTATCATAGGTTAATGTGTGTAGTAGATATGACGACCTAAACTGTCATAGGTTAATGTGTGTAGTAGATATGACGACCTAAACTGTCATACGTTGTTGTGTGTAGTAGATATGGCAACCTAAACTGTCATAGGTTGTTGTGTGTATTAGATATGACGACCTAAACTGTCATAGGTTAATGTGTGTAGTAGATATGACGACCTAAACTGTCATACGTTGTTGTGTGTATTAGATATGACGACCTAAACTGTCATACGTTGTTGTGTGTAGTAGATATGGCAGCCTAAACTGTCATAGGTTGTTGTGTGTAGTAGATATGACGACCTAAAATGTTATAGATTAATGTGTGTAGTAGATATGACGACCTAAACTGTTATAAGTTGATGTGTGTAGCAGATATAAAGGCCAAAAGGCAAGGTTTAATCTAGAGAGCTATACAGTATAAACATATTTTGACACTTTGAGTTTATTAATAATTGTATATTTTATTGAGCTGATTTCTTTTGTATGTTATATTTAATCATTTAATTTCATGAATTGAGGTTGATGTGATACATAGTGAAGAACTGTTAGGAACTCATATCAGCAATCCGCTTCTGCGGTGGTAAATGTGTTTAGATCCGCTCGTATAATGGAGGCTCGACACCATCAGCCAATAGCATACTTCTTCCTTGACATACCCACCGCTACAATTATCCTTAGCATTCATCTGTTTAGTCGAAGAGACGGTAAAGTGGTCGGAACAGGTTCAGAACAGGAAGTAAAACAACATCGGGGAATGCTAGAGTCATATTAAAGATCAATTGGTAGTTAATTCAATTACATTAATATGTAGATGTACAAAACTGTCACATTTGAATTGGCGGAATATCAAAAGAAGAACTAGCGTTGATCATTGGCCAGAAATAACGGACGCGATCTTTATTTGACTCTATTACGTATCATAATTCCAGTCTTTGCCAACAGCTTGTTTACAAACAACTCACTAGACTGATCAACAGATTAAAGCAGTGTGTATGAAGAACCGCACACCTCACTAAACAGTTTGCATCCACTCCTCTACCTTTACGTACGCACTGAGTTAGTACATAAAGCTCTTGACGAACTTACTCTTTATACAAATTGATTGATGAGTCACCCACTCACTCTTCACGTAGCCTCATATCTGCCCTACGTACATAAGTTGTCGGACTCATCTGCTGACTCACATGGATTGATGAGTCACCCACTCACTCATCACTTAGCCTCATATCTGCCCTACGCACATACGTTGACGGATTCACCTTCTGACTCGTTATACACACGGATTGAAGAGTCACCCACTCACTCTTCACGTAGCCTCACATCTGCCCTACGTACATACGTTGACGGACTCACCTTCTGATTCTATATACACATGGATTGATGAGTTCAATATCCATATGGTCAATATCCATTGTAATTAGTGTGTGTTTTGAGACATTTTTAAACATATTGTGTCTTGAATTAAATAGCTATCATGTTAGTTGTCGTGCGTTTAAAATCACTAATTAAGGAACCACTTGCCTTAGCTATACTTTCGGAGATATTTATTTTGCACAATATTTAAATATAATTTATTATTATATAATGGACGTATTCATAACAAAATAAATAAGATGATGAATTATGAAAATAAAGTAGGATTTGAATAGGCATCACAATAATAAAATCCCTCTGAAACACAATGTTGAAGTTCCGGGGTTGTATCTAGTGTGAGGCAATATGCAGAACACTCGTGACTAGAATCGTTGGTCACCACTTCCACTTGCTCTGTCATAAGCAGGCCTACCAAGTACGTTACCGGCTACACAACAGTCCGTACTTGTGTCAAGCTTGCAGGCAATATGCCCAATACTAATGTTCACAGTAAATATGCAGAACACCTATACTCATGTATACAGTAAATATGTAGAACACCCATGGTGTACTTGTCGGTCATCACGGCAGTCAATTTCACGTTCACACCAGTTGGCTCTGTATATAACACTGTACGTGTATGGGCGGGCGGGTGGGTCAATACCACTGTGCGTGTATGGGCGGGCGGGTGGGTCAATACCATTGTACGTGTAGGGGTGAGTGGGTGGGTCAATACCATTGTACGTGTATGGGTGGGCGGGTGAGTAAATACCATTGTACGTGTAGAGGTGGGTGGGCGGGTCAATACCATTGTACGTGTAGGAGTGGGTGGGTGGGTCAATACCATTGTACGTGTATGGGTGGTGGGCGGGTGAGTAAATACCATTGTACGTGTAGAGGTGGGTGGGCGGGTCAATACCATTGTACGTGTATGGGTGGGTGGGTAGGTCAATACCGTATATCCACAGTAAATATGCAGAACACCCATGGTGTACTTGTCGCTCATCAAGCCAGTCAATTTCACGTACACGGTAGTAAATACTCATTTTCACAGTAAATGTGCAGAATACTCATGGTGGTGATAAGATATATATAGTACAGTCCTGTAAAGCGGAACATATTTGGACCCATATGTGGTCTGGTTTGTCAAATGTTATGGTATCAGGGAAGAAGTAAATAGAAGAAAGTGTGAGAGTTTTTATTTTGTATGTACCAAACCTTTATTTCGCTTAAGAATACATCAGTTTACATGGAAAGCTACAACTGACAAATAAAACAACTGTTCAAAAAATGCAATGGCTTAGCTCACACATTCCGTACACTACATGCTTTAGGCCCTACTCACAGTTAGGCTGATCGGGTTACCCCAGTTCGCTATTACGGAACTGCTGTAGTTAAGACAAGCCATATATGGCTTAGCTCGCACATTCCGTGCACTTCATGCTTTAGGCCCTACTCACAGTTAGGCTGATCGGGTTACCCCAGTTCGGGATTACAGAACTGCTGTAGTTAAGACAAGCCATATATGGCTTAGCTCGCACATTCCGTGCACTTCATGCTTTAGGCCCTACTCACAGTTAGGCTGATCGGGTTACCCCAGTTCGGGATTACGGAACTGCTGTAGTTAAGACAAGCCATATATGGCTTAGCTCGCACATTCCGTGCACTTCATGCTTTAGGCCCTACTCACAGTTAGGCTGATCGGGTTACCCCAGTTCGGGATTACGGAACTGCTGTAGTTAAGACAAGCCATATATGGCTTAGCTCGCACATTCCGTGCACTTCATGCTTTAGGCCCTACTCACAGTTAGGCTGATCGGGTTACCCCAGTTCGGGATTACGGAACTGCTGTAGTTAAGACAAGCCATATATAGCTTATAATTTCTTTGGAATGTTTGTCGATTTATCGTTTCTTTCCGTTTCAGTTCGTTCCAAGAATACTTGCGGTGCTCACACACTATAGTGATGGACACTTGTGGCGAGGAGACAGCTACTTTTACCAAAGGCTTCCTGGACCGAATGGCCTCCTCACTCATACAGGTAAGCATCATCGACTACGCTGTAAAAACCACATTTATATCTATAGCTCTATATTGCCAATAAACACTAAGGATTCTCCTGCAATTTCCTTAGTGTTTATGAAGGCTAGAAAAAGAGTAAAATTTAATTTCGAAAGTAAAAGAAAACTTGAAAAATTTGTTCACAATTTATCTCGAATTCTCGTTTTATTGGAAATATATTTAGTTACACACATGCGCGCGCGCACACACGCACGCCTACACATAAAAAAACCACTTAAAAGAAATGCCATTGGTTGTTTGTTTTATAATCAGTTTTTGTCACATGCTTATGAAACGCCTTGATCATAGGAGAAAAACATACTACGTAATATGCGCACATGTATCTTGTAAGACAATACTTAAAACATACCTGTTTAATTATTATCGTTAACAATAATTTAAAAGTATGCCTTATACACATCAGAGTACATACAAATGTGTCTTGTGAAACAAAAAAAAGGTAAAAAAACAATATTCAACAGTGATATTTTTGTTCTTATTATATTTTATTTTTCATTTGAAAAATAAATAATATCATTATTGTGCAAGCCTCTAATACATATCCATAAATTTCTCTTTATATACAGTACTTTAAACTTTATGCTTTTTTTCTTAGAGAAGGCTTGTACCCGTGTTATTTATTACTCTACCGACTATTTGCACAGCTCCATTCCTCGTGTGTTGATAATGATATCTCAGAGCCTTTTTCTGGCAACACATTTACTATGAACACTATTTAATGTTAATGTACTAAGGCCCCCCCCCCCCCCGGCAGTAATACTGTACATTGGAGATAAACCAACACAGAAGACACATCAGAGAACGCAACAAGGTACCCAAACAAATCAGATATTTTAGTTTGACCATAATATTTGGTCAGACGTAAACAACAAGAAATAGAAATACAGTAATATAATATGTTCTAACAACGAACATTAACTATAAATATGTTATCATCACCTGAAAAACATAATATTTTTAACTAATTATGTGACGCTTGATTTCCTGCTGGGATCCGCGAGACAGTAAATATGCGATGTTTAGGAACTCAACGCTCAACTCCTCTAAGGCGGGCAAAGTAAGTAATCGCATGTTGGACGGAGGTTGTGCACTGTACAGGCACCACCGCTAGTTGCACTGTACAGGCACCACCGCTAGTTGCACTGTACAGGCACCACCGCTAGTTGCAAAAATTCTCTTTCGTAGGCAAAATCAGAAGACAATCTCGTTCACAAGCGAAAAGAAATGTCCCGCTCCCTGCTGAGAGCTGTTTAGTGCTCCAAGCGGATATTACACACGTCGTTTTGCGATTTTAGCCTCGGACTCCGGGTAAATTTCCTCATTCCGGGACAGTTTGTAATGTAATAATCTGTTAGGGCTGAAAAATTAAATGAATCCATAGACTGCTGGATTAATTATTACGGTTATTTTGTATGTTTAGAGATGAATTAATTTAAAATCAACTGCCTTCGGGAGTTGGATGCTGTCATTATTTATAAATAAAATCGTAAAATTGGTTCCAACAACCATTAAGCAAGCCTAGTCCATCTGTGTTACACCTGGTTTTCTCGTTTCAATATAATTTATTGTAAATTGACATGGAATTCATGTTCGAACGTCCAAATATAGACCTCTCTTTCATTGTACATACTGAGTTAATCTTACTATAAATGAACAATGTGTTTGAATTTACAGCAAAGGTTCATACAATTCGTTTTCCTTTTCAGGTACATTGTGAAAAGTACCCACCTGGATCACAGATCTGCACCGAAGACATCAGTTCGGCGTCACAGGGAGTCAGCAGATCCTCCGCGCTGATAGCCGCTGCCGGCATGTTCCTGCTGATGAGGCTCCGTCAGACGTGAGCGCCACCAGCCCCTCCCCACTCACACTACGCTTAGCCGTCCACCGCCGGGTGTTCAACCCGTTTTGTAGCTGGTCTGTAAATGGCGAAACTGTTCTATGATGAATACTACATTCCTAGATCTGTTTTCATCACATCGTTGTTTTATTGTAGCTATCTATTTATTTATATTTAGTAACCGCTGTCCTAACTCTGCGGAGTCCTGCATACGTAACCATCACAACATGGAGCAAACCTGAAACATTACTACTTATTTTTATCTGAATATTTAGTTGGATTTTAAAATTTTATTTTAGATCAAATAGATAGATGATTGAAAAGTATTTTTTACTATATTATAAGTCAAGTTGTTAAAGTTTGCATATTTTAAAATTTATTTAGAAACTTCAGTAGAAAGTTGTAGTATAGGTTTTATATTTGTTTGCTGTTAAACAGATGTTATATAAACAATATATTTGTCGTGTATTTTGCTTGTTTGTAAATTTAATTAAATAGTATTTTAATATTAATAGTTATTAAATTGCTATGAGTAAGGACCTCCATCCCAAGTAAGGGGTAAATATTTTATTCTGGCCACTGTAAAAATATCAGCATCTTGTTATTTATTAATTTTTATAACAGAATATTTTTTCATAATTAAAAATCAGTCTTAATGAAGACAGTATTCATGATAATTATTACAGTAATTTCATTTTGCAAAACAATCTATTGCTAAATACTTCTTTAAAAGTGTTTTCGAAAACTATATTCTATTGCACAGCATGTATGAAAGTTACTTTGATATTGAAATTTCACTTAAATAGGTTAAATATTTGTCTAAAACTTTGTTACAGTACTTTATAAACCTATCAAATTAGGCTTGTGGTTTTTATCATTGGATTTATGAGTCAATTCATTTAGAATCATAAAATAGCAGTTAGAAAATGCTCAAAAAATTTGAATTAAATTTATTCTAGAATGCAATTTTATGTAATTAATATTAACAATATAAAAATAATTCTGTCAAAAATTAATAAAATACCAAGCTATTTAAATTGTAAATAACAAAAGCAGTGGATTGAATAAAGTTGTCTTTGATGTCTGATACAGAACATTCCATATTGGAGAAGTCCCAACTAAACAATAAGACTTTATTGAATGAAAATGATTAATTGCTGAATTCATGAAGTCTAAATGACTCCTGACAAAAAACGATTAAATTAAAAAAAATATTTCAAAAGATCAGACTGAACCATTTAGTATAGCCAAACATCACTATAGTGATTCACAAATCGACTGACTCACGAAAGTTAACTATTTATTTATCTAATGATACGATTTAAATCATTAAAAACATTATGTGTGAAAAATGCTCCACCAGTTAAAATAAAATAACATTAGTATTTCAATGATGTGTTCCTTCATAAGTGCTGCCAACTCAAGTTTGTTTTATAAAAAATTACCTTTCTTTTTTTAAGTAACTCATTAAGAAACAGAATTTAATTTTAAATTCCCTTTACTTCCAAACTCTTGTGGGAGGCAAATCTAACACAAATAATGTAACAATTGATTCTCTCTGTTCATTGTTATAATTCTGTGGATGGAACTGCAATTGTGTGTTCTATTAGTTCCTTGTAGCATCTTACGAATACTTGAGAGTACTTTCTTTGTAAATAGCTTGCTAAATAAATGTTTAACTTGACGGTTTAGTTTTACCAAATCTTAATTTCTGTTGTGTTGATGGACCTGTCCACCTAACCACAAAGGCAGGGATGGGAATTGTTGCAAATACGAGAATTGAAACTCAGAATGAGACAAATCACAAAAAGTGAATTATTTACTAAATATTTCAATTATATCTCAACTAAGAGAAGTTATTAGTAAATATCATAACCTTAATATCACTCTGTCATTAAAATATAAAAATATGCACATATATTACCTAAAATAAATTTAACTTCAAATACAATACTGAATTAATTGTCCCAGGACAGTTTAACAAAGTTCAAATGTTATTAAAATAGAGCAAAAACATTTTACTTTTATTATGATTAATTTTTGAGTCAATCAATATTGTATATATGTACTAGTAATCAACAAAAATAAAATGTTTCAGTTCTATAAAACAATTTAAGTGTCTTGGGACTTGATTAATACTATTAAAATTCTGAGATTCATCTTCAAATGAGAGATTTTTATGAAAATCATCTGAATTACTCTTGCAAAAAGATACTTTCTTTTCAGCAACATTTATATCTAGAATATTTTTATTAATTTTAATTTTAGGAAGCTGAAGATACATCGTAAAACTGAAACAGTTATTTTAAACTTAAAAAGAAACAGATACTGACAAACTTAATGAATTGTCCGATTTCAATACTAAATGTTGATTAAGATTAAACAGATAGCAATTCAATGTTTCAGTTCGTGTTGTAAAAAAACAGTAATAACAGCAACCTATCGTTAGTGTTATTGTATGTACACTGATACGCATATCACTTAGTGTAAGCGAGTCATATCACAATAATACGTAAATAGCATATTCAATTGTAAGGAATATCATAAGTATAATATAATGTTTTGTATAAGCTTACAGCCAAATGATGAACTCTATACTAGGAGGACGTAGCCTTAGTAATCAAAGATTGTTACCATCTCTTCAACTACACTAAGTAAGCTAAGTGATAATGTCTACTGTCTAGGCACCATCACTTCAACTGTTAAGTGATAATGTCTACTGTCTAGGCACCATCACTTCAACTGTTAAGTGATAATGTCTACT
This sequence comes from Stictocephala bisonia, assembly GCA_035578905.1. Taxonomy (NCBI): domain Eukaryota; kingdom Metazoa; phylum Arthropoda; class Insecta; order Hemiptera; family Membracidae; genus Stictocephala; species Stictocephala bisonia. Next base: position 3,626,596 of record JAQJVL010000020.1, read on the forward strand.
GTCTAGGCACCATCACTTCAACTGTTAAGTGATAATGTCTACTGTCTAGGCACCATCACTTCAACTGTTAAGTGATAATGTCTACTGTCTAGGCACCATCACTTCAACTGTTAAGTGATAATGTCTACTGTCTAGGCACCATCACTTCAACTGTTAAGTGATAATGTCTACTGTCTAGGCACCATCACTTCAACTGTTAAGTGATAATGTCTACTGTCTAGGCACCATCACTTCAACTGTTAAGTGATAATGTCTACTGTCTAGGCACCATCACTTTAACTGTTAAGTGAGCTAAGTGATATTGTCTACTGTCTAGGCACCATCACTTCAACTGTTAAGTGATAATGTCTACTGTCTAGGCACCATCACTTTAACTGTTAAGTGAGCTAAGTGATATTGTCTACTGTCTAGGCACCATCACTTCAACCATTAAGTGAGCTAAGTGACATTGTCTAGGCACCATCACTTCAACCATTAAGTGAGCTAAGTGATATTGTCTACTGTCTAGGCACCATCAGTTCAACCATTAAGTGGTAGGTAGTGCCTAGATAGTTTTGAAAGAGGTTGCTCCAGTTACAGTGATGATGCTAAAATCCAATAGATGAAACATTAAATTTTAAAACCATTGTTTTTACCAGCATTGTTTTAATTTGAGACCCGTGAAAAACATTGCACCTATTTCAATTGGCAGACCAGAAGGCAGGCAAATTTAAAGAGACATATAATAATTTTTATTTTAAACACACAACCTTTTATTTAAATTATTTTCAGATTTTAACAAATTAAATTTTATTTACTTTCTGACGAGTTCTTTGTAATCCTAAACAAAATTAAAAGAAATAGGAATGAAAATATTTAAAACAAATTACTATACATTTTTAAGAGTCTCAGTGCAACACACTTTACCAAACTAAAGCATAAGTTTATCATACACACACAAATTTAATATGTACAAAATCTGAAAACCAGACATGAAAAGTGTTGCTTGTTGTTGTTTTTTTTTTTTCTTCAAAACTAAACAAATGTTCAAAACAGCTGAGATATGGACCTTTAAATATCTGGGCTACAAATTTTGTTTATTCATCCCTGTTACTGGATCGTTTGAGACCGAATTCATAGATTCCTAACATATCTTGTTATAATAATTATACCGATTGTGACTTTAATGGAAATCAACCTGATACAGCCTTATTTTTATCCTGAACTGGCCTGACAATTGTCAAGTGGTTAAACATATATTTAATTTGAATTTTACATGATAAAGGTAATAAACAAGAAAAATGTGTGACACCATGCCTAAAGCTGTACGCTAACAAAATATCCAAAAAGATCGTTTTATTAATAGATTTATTTATACCAAGCAAACTCTTCTTTAACCATTATGGGCAATTAAATGTTTAAATTTTAAGAACAGCACTATTAAAAATTCAAAATTAAACATGTTATTGCCAGTTTTTAAAACATCTTATTTTGTCTTGCTAATAATTTATCATAGCAAGATTCGAAGTTGATTTTTTGAGTAAAATCTCAACACGGGGATATTGTTTAACCACTGTGTATGAAGTTGTGTGTTGTGACCCATCTGTAACGTTACACATCACTTACCTAAATTCTACGGTAAGAAGTTTGATTACTCATGTATAATGTATTACATCTACTTCAGACTTAATTTAATCGTTTTTAAGAAATATTCAAGTGTACTGTTTTAGAGGAGCAATATTGTGTAAGAGATTGCACTTTGTAAATACAGTTTTTAGTTAATTTTAGAGTTAGAAAGAATGTCTAGTCCTGTCAGAGGTCTGTTGCGGTCTTAGTTTCTAACTAAGCTCTCTATACAATGTTAGTTGTATGAATGTTTACGTGATTACATCATCTTTGTTGGAATGAAAACAATCTTAGCGTAGTTAGTTTAGTTTTTGTTATGAATATATTCACTTTTAAAATTATGTTTTGTGGGACCACTTTTGGGTGATCAACTAAATTTTGTAATAGAATAAAATATGTCAAGACCTTAGTAAAAAAGTGTATATTTTTGTTTTCTTTTTTATTATTTACTAAACAAATATCTTTGACAAATAATTTTATTCTGTTCTAAGTATTTTATGAGATTTCGGCAATTGTTTAACAAAACACATCAGTTTATCTGTCATTGATTTTATTTGGTTTAATTGTATGGTAATTTTAATCAAGTAATATAATTGAGCCTGCAGATGTCATAGTAAATAATATTTTTAATGTGTATAGTTGTTTTAAATATGTGCGCACATTTTAATTTGCATTTCCTTTAAAGAGGAATTGAATTTGCTTTAAATCATTGTAAAACAACAATTGTATTTTCTTGAAATGGTTCTAACTGAGGAAGGTCTGTTTATTCAGCTTGAGCCACTTCCTTCCGACAGGGGTGACTTGTAAATGACTGAACATCATCAAACCAAAACCAGTATTGTGTTATGAGTCCTAAGTATTAATTATAATATGAATTGATAATTCATTCTTTTGTAAATAACCTTGTATACGTTTACATAGTTTCTTATCACAATTGTGTTTAATTTAAATTATTATTAAATAAAAAAATGTTGAATACAATTTATTTAATTGTGTACTTCCTCACTCTTGTTTGGATTATACTGTATATGAATAAGTCATGTGATGGGCATTCTATCCACTCACAAACAGAACTTACACTCAAAGTGGACGTTTTTCTTCAATTCATAAACTGAACTTAGTTAATTGGATGTACTGAAAAAAGCAAAAAAATTTGTTTATTTAAATTTTTTTAATTTTCTTCTATGTTTTGTCATGATTCACAACAACTATATATGTCATGGATATCAAGCTGCTATATACCTAAAAAATATATATTCGAGATGATGCACTCCGTCGCCCCAATTTAAGCTAGTTCAGTGAGCAGTATCAGCTCAATATTTTTCTAGAAAAGAATTTATATATCTCAATAACCTTACAGTACATACTTTAAATTGTTACCTTGCATTCCTGACTAGACTATACCAATATTTAGGTAGAATTGTGTCTGTGCCATATTTTTTAAGTAAACAAATATATTTTTTAATTGGAACAAACATTTCTGATTTTTTTTATTGTTGCCGTGGTAAAAATCCTTTCCTTGAATATATGATCATACATTTACCTAAATAAATGGAGGACTAAAATCTTTTTTATGAATTTCTGTCCATTGGAACTTAAAATAAATAAATTGTTATGTAAATCAGCATTTTTGCATAAAAAGTAAAAAAATCATTTATGTAAACATTTGTTTATTAAGATGAAGTTGTAGCTTCTTTTCGATCACAGCAGCATAGTAAAAAACCAAATTAGATCATTTTGGTAATATTAAAAAATTTGTATTTTCAGTCTTAATACTTTAAACAACTATTAATTGATGTATTTTCCCTCAAAAACTTTTGGTTAAATGAATGGTTTCGCCAAACATATAGGGGGAAAAGGTTGGAAGGGCATGTAAGTGGATAGGTCAAATAGGCAGAAAAAGCAATTATATGGAAAAGTTTATAGATTGGACGAACGATATACTAAAAAAACTATTAGGCATTACGTTTATGAACTAATTGAACCCCCAAAGCTTCTCAAGTTAATGTTTTTAAATAGTCATGTGGTCTTTACTTTAAAATAATAAAAGAATACCCTGGAAATCGAAATCTAAACACAAACTAGTTATTTATTCATTGTTTTTAAGCCATTATGACCTGCTATAACTGTACTAAATGTGCAAGATTTATAATAAATAATTTTCACTGACAGAAATGTTTAATCGTTTACAAGTAAGTGCAATAAAGGAATCGTCCTCAACATTTCCTCTGCAGCCATCTCCAGTAAAAGTAGTCATTCAAAACATAGCAAAGTACTTAACATTTGCCCTATGTTTAACATGGGGGTTATGTATCTATATTGGTGCTTACACTTCCCTTCTGTTTTGAGTTATTCTTTCATTTCATGAACATTTCTTGTACTACAAAAGATAATAATACAAGATTTAAGGAATGTTTTTATTCCATAAAAATTTTTTCTTTGCTTTAGCCAAGTTTAATAATTTAAGAAACACTTATTATCAAACTTCCATAAATAATTTATTGGAGCTGCTGAAACCTTGAGCATGTTAGTTGAGAAACATTTTTGCATTATGTCTCATAATTTAGATTTTGGCTTTTTACCGTTAGCTGTCACTGTTAACGAATTTTACCCTTCCACTCTTATGTCCAAGTTATTCTTGGTCTTGGTTTCCAGTCATTTCAGTTGTTCACTTTGATGTAGTTTCTTTTTCTTTTTTTTTAAACTTCACTCGCCCGTTCACATGGGCCTGCAGGCCTGTGCATGAACTTTATTCATCAAGTGAAGTACTGACCGTTGGCTCAGTGGGGACTCGAACCTTGGACCTTGCCCTCTGGAGTCTGAAACCTTAGCCACTGAGTCACCACACTGGCATATTATAAAATACCTTGCATCACACACTACCTGTACATACTTCATCAAACATACATGTACGTTGGAGATGAAACTCCCACCAACACATACATGTACGTTGGAGATGAAACTCACACCAACACATACGTGTACGTTGGAGATGAAACTCCCACCAACACATACGTGTACGTTGGAGATGAAACTCCCACCAACACATACATGTACGTTGGAGATGAAACTCCCACCAACACATACATGTACGTTGGAGATGAAACTCCCACCAACACATACATGTACGTTGGAGATGAAACTCCCACCAACACATACATGTACGTTGGAGATGAAACTCCCACCAACACATACATGTACGTTGGAGATGAAACTCCCACCAACACATACATGTACGTTGGAGATGAAACTCCCACCAACACATACATGTACGTTGGAGATGAAATACCTTGCATCACACACTACTTGTACATACTTCATCACACACTACTTGTACATACTTCATCACACACTACTTGTACATACTTCATCAAACATACATGTACGTTGGTGATAAAACTCCCACCAACACATACATGTACGTTGGTGATGAAACTCCCACTAACACATACATGTACGTTGGAGATGAAATACCTTGCATCACACACTACTTGTACATACTCTTCATCACACACTACTTGTACATACTTCATCACACACTACTTGTACATACTTCATCACACACTACTTGTACATACTTCATCACACACTACTTGTACATACTTCATCACACACTACTTGTACATACTTCATCAAACATACATGTACGTTGGTGATGAAACTCCCACCAACACATACATGTACGTTGGTGATGAAACTCCCACCAACACATACATGTACGTTGGTGATGAAACTCCCACCAACACATACATGTACGTTGGAGATGAAACTCCCACCAAGACATACATGTACGTTGGTGATGAAACTCCCACCAACACATACATGTACGTTGGAGATGAAACTCCCACCAAGACATACATGTACGTTGGTGATGAAACTCCCACCAACACATACATGTACGTTGGTGATGAAACTCCCACCAACACATACATGTACGTTGGTGCTGAAACTCCCACCAACACATACATGTACGTTGGTGATGAAACTCCCACCAACACATACATGTACGTTGGTGATGAAACTCCCACCAACACATACATGTACGTTGGTGCTGAAACTCCCACCAACACATACATGTACGTTGGAGATGAAACTCCCACCAACACATACATGTACGTTGGAGATGAAACTCCCACCAACACATACATGTACGTTGGTGTTGAAACTCCCACCAACACATACATGTACGTTGGAGATGAAACTCCCACCAACACATACATGTACGTTGGAGATGAAACTCCCACCAACACATACATGTACGTTGGAGATGAAACTCCCACCAACACATACATGTACGTTGGAGATGAAACTCCCACCAACACATACATGTACGTTGGAGATGAAACTCCCACCAACACATACATGTACGTTGGAGATGAAACTCCCACCAACACATACATGTACGTTGGTGCTGAAACTCCCACCAACACATACATGTACGTTGGTGCTGAAACTCCCACCAACACATACATGTACGTTGGTGCTGAAACTCCCACCAACACATACATGTACGTTGGTGCTGAAACTCCCACCAACACATACATGTACGTTGGTGCTGAAACTCCCACCAACACATACATGTACGTTGGTGCTGAAACTCCCACCAACACATACATGTACGTTGGTGCTGAAACTCCCACCAACACATACATGTACGTTGGTGCTGAAACTCCAACCAACACATACATGTACGTTGGTGCTGAAACTCCCACCAACACATACATGTACGTTGGAGATGAAACTCCCACCAACACATACATGTACGTTGGTGCTGAAACTCCCACCAACACATACATGTACGTTGGTGCTGAAACTCCCACCAACACATACATGTACGTTGGTGCTGAAACTCCCACCAACACATACATGTACGTTGGTGCTGAAACTCCCACCAACACATACATGTACGTTGGTGCTGAAATTCCCACCAACACATACATGTACGTTGGTGCTGAAACTCCCACCAACACATACATGTACGTTGGAGATGAAAATCCCACCAACACATACATGTACGTTGGTGCTGAAACTCCCACCAACACATACATGTACGTTGGTGCTGAAACTCCCACCAACACATACATGGACGTTGGTGCTGAAACTCCCACCAACACATACATGTACGTTGGTGCTGAAACTCCCACCAACACATACATGTACGTTGATGCTGACCCTCCCTCCCACCCATCTATACACATGTATAGACAATGTATATAAACGCATGTATAAAATACTGAACTGGCGTGTATTCTAAAAAAAAATTTATTTAATCATACACGTAGTGACTGGTAGATCCACCCATCTACCCACCTAAACACGTACTATGTGGTACTGACCCACCCCCTCACCCTTACAGTACAATATTATCAAACACTTAACAGGACGTCCCCCGTCAGTGTGAAATGAGAAAACATTGTTCCAAAAAGTGGGTGTACAATTCCTATCACGATTATAAAAAGTTTTGAGTTTCTATTTCGATTAATAAAGAATACATTTGGGTGTTTCCAGACATAATACACACCCTGTATATATTAATTAGGCCTGTAATTAATTCCGAAAACTTGTAAATAACATGTTTCGTTTATAATTAATACATCATGTATAGGTAGAAGAAATATTCGTGTACAATGATCATATACAATTATAGGGCTTGGCGAGCAAAAGGCGCTCCCATCCCAAACTTGCACTCATCCTCTCACCGTCACGTAGGCTAAGCTTTGATCCAGCGCAAGAAAGCGCTCCCATCCCAAACCTGCACTTATCCTCCCACCGTCACGTAGGCTAAGCTTTGATCCAGGGCAAGAAATCGCTCCCATCCCAAACCTGCACTTATCCTCCCACCGTCACGTAGGCTAAGCTTTGATCCAGCACAAGAAAGCGCTCCCATCCCAAACCTGCACTCATCCTCTCACCGTCACGTAGGCTAAGCTTTGATCCAGCGCAAGAAAGCGCTCCCATCCCAAACCTGCACTTAGCCTCCCACCGTCAGGTAGGTTAAACTTTGATCCAGGGCAAGAAATCGCTCCCATCCCAAACCTGCACTTATCCTCCCACCGTCACGTAGGCTAAGCTTTGATCCAGCACAAGAAAGCGCTCCCATCCCAAACTTGCACTCATCCTCCCACCGTCACGTAGGTTAAGCTTTGATCCAGCGCAAGAAATCGCTCCCATTCCAAACCTGCACTTATCCTCCCACCATCACGTAGGCTAAGCTTTGATCCAGCACAAGAAAGCGCTCCCATCCTAAACTTGCACTCATCCTCCCACCGTTACGTAGGCTAAGCTTTGATCCAGCGCAAGAAGGCGCTCCCATCCCAAACTTGCACTCACCGTCACGTAGGTTAAGCTTTGATCCAGCGCAAGAAGGCGCCCCCATCCCAAACTTGCACTCAACGTCCCTCCGTCACGTAAGTTAAGTTTTGATCCAGCGCACTCCAGTGGAAGTCAAGAGTTCAACCTCAAATTAAAACATATTTATTTTAAAACAGTTATACAACTGCACAATAGCTTCACATAAGTTCTTTTTATATAGTATATATCGTAAATAATAATAAAAAAGTACCCAATATACTCTTTGAAGACTTAAACAACGCTTACTGAAGTGGTGGGATCAGTATTACATCATATGGAAAGCATTTTAAACAGTCTATGCCTCTGAACAGAGTCAAATAAGTAGTTTAAAAGACTGTAATTTTAAGGTTTCAATTTAAACGTCAGCATAGCATATATGAACGATGCCGAATAAAGTGGAGGGGTCAAAACGAAGGAAGGAAGTGAGAGTGAGCGGAAGTGAGAAATGACCTCATCAGCGAGCAAAGTGGGTTTGAATATTAGTCGGGAATTATTGTGACACTGACGAATCTGGTGCCAGGCTCTTCTTACTTTGATGCGAAACATAAATACTAGCATTTCGCAAACGATCTTAGAACTGAATAACTACAAATGTCTCATCTTAAGCCATAATACAATTTAGCGGATTCTAATAAAATCAAAAATGTATTCATGTATCTGACGAATCATGCGTTGATATAGCTAAGCCACCCACCTTCCACCGAAGAGTTTTATGGTACCTCTGTACGTGTATGTATGGGTGGATGGATCAATACCTCTGTACGTGTATGGGTGGGTTAATACCTCTTTACGTGTACGGATGGATGGGATGGTCAAGGTCAATAACACTGTACGTGTATGGGCGGGTCAATACCTCTGTACGTGTATGTATGGGTGATTTCAACAATCGTAAGGGCACCATGATTATCCGTGATGTTTTTGTATAATTGATAAAAGGTTTTAGGTGAAGGAGAAGAACAGATTTCTTTACGAATTCCGCCAAATAAATTATTTTGCTATCTATGCGCATATCTAATTCATATGCGCATTAGATCCTTATATTTGACGCATTAGATCCCACACAGGAATCGTAATGCTCATGGCACTAGACGAGCCCAACCCATCATTCATACAAGTCCACCCATCTCTCCTTGTTGATCCTGATATTTCACGAGCCCAACCTCAAATCTTACATGCTCCTGATACTTGACAAGCCCACCCACAAATCGTACATGCTCAAGTAATTTAACGAGCCCACCCCATCAATCGCACAAGCTGGTGTCATTTAACGAGCCCACCCTATCAATCGTACATGCTCATGTCATTTAACAAGCCCGCCCTATCCATCGTACATGCTCATGTCCAAGTAACGAGCCCACAACATCAATCGTACATGCTCGTACCATTTAACGAGCCCGCCCTATCAATCGTATGCTGATGGCACTTTACATGCACCCACAATAAAATATCAAGCCTATTGTATCACGGTACTTCCTACTGTACTGCATTGTAGAGTGTAGAATACTGTACTGCACTGTAGCCTACTGTACTGGGCTGTAGAATGTAGCCTACTATACTGAGCTTTAGAGTGTAGCCTACTGTACTGAGCTTTAGAGTACAATAGGACCAAAATTATACAAAAAATTACCAGAAGAGATTAAAAACATAGAAACAGAGAGGCAATTCAAAAATTTACTGCGTAAATATCTGCTTGGAATTGCTTGTTACTCGGTCGATGAGTTCATTACTGTTAATGTTTAATTTAATTTAATAATGTTAATTTTACTCTATGGGTAATATAATAATTTCTAACTAGGCCTACTACGATAGAATAGTTTTATTTTATTTTATCTTCGGAACATGTTTTATATTACAAATTCTGACGTTTGTAATACAATTTACATTGTCATTTCTACAATAAAAAATTTTGAATTTGAATTTGAGTTGTGCCTACTGTACTGCGCTGTAGAGTGTAGCCTACACTATTGCGCTATTGGGTGTAGCCTACTGTACTGATCTGTAGAGTGTAGCCTACTGTACTGAGCTGTAGAGTGTAGCCTACTGTACTGAGCTGTAGAGTGTAGCCTACTCTACTGCGCTATAGGGTATAGCCTACTGTACTGAGCTGTAGAGTGTAGCCTACTGTACTGAGCTGTAGGGTGTAGCCTACTATACTGAGCTTTAGAGTGTAGCCTACTGTACTGAGCTGTAGAGTGTAGCCTACTGTACTGAGCTGTAGAGTGTAGCCTACTGTACTGAGCTGTAGAGTGTAGCCTACTGTACTCAGCTGTAGAGTGTAGCCTACTGTACTGAGCTGTAGAGTGTAGCCTACTGTACTGAGCTGTAAAGTGTAGCCTACTGTACTGAGCTGTAGAGTGTAGCCTACTCTACTGCGCTATAGGGTGTAGCCTACTGTACTGAGCTGTAGAGTGTAGCCTACTGTACTGAGCTGTAGAGTGTAGCCTACTGTACTGAGCTGTAGAGTGTAGCCTGCTGTACTGCGCTATAGAGTGTAGCCTACTGTACTGAGCTGTAGAGTGTAGCCTACTGTACTGAGCTGTAGAGTGTAGCTTACTGTACTGAGCTGTAGAGTGTAGCCTACTGTACTGAGCTGTAGGGTGTAGCCTACTGTACTGATCTGTGCGGTTTAGCCTACTGTACTGATCTGTGCGGTTTAGCCTACTGTACTGATCTGTAGGGTGTAGCCTACTGTACTGAGCTGTAGGGTGTAGCCTACTGTACTGATCTGTAGGGTGTAGCCTACTGTACTGAGCTGTAGAGTGTAGCCTACTGTACTGAGCTGTAGAGTGTAGCCTACTGTACTGAGCTGTAGGGTGTAGCCTACTGTACTGAGCTGTAGAGTGTAGCCTACTGTACTGAGCTGTAGAGTGTAGCCTACTGTACTGAGCTGTAGAGTGTAGCCTACTGTACTGAGCTGTAGGGTGTAGCCTACTCTACTGCGCTGTAGGGTGTAGCCTACTGTACTGAGCTGTAGAGTGTAGCCTACTGTACTGAGCTGTAGAGTGTAGCCTACTTTACTGAACTGTAGAGTGTAGCCTACTGTACTGAGCTGTAGGGTGTAGCCTACTGTACTGATCTGTAGGGTGTAGCTTACTGTACTGAGCTGTAGGGTGTAGTCTACTGTACTGAGCTGTAGGGTGTAGCCTACTGCACTGATCTGTAGGGTGTAGCCTACTGTACTGAGCTGTAGGGTGTAGCCTACTGTACTGATCTGTAGGGTGTAGCCTACTGTACTGAGCTGTAGGGTGTAGCCTACTGTACTGAGCTGTAGGGTGTAGCCTACTGTACTGATCTGTAGGGTGTAGCCTACTGTACTGAGCTGTAGAGTGTAGCCTACTGTACTGAGCTGTAGAGTGTAGCCTACTGTACTGCGCTATAGGGTGTAGCCTACTGTACTGAGCTGTAGGGTGTAGCCTACTCTACGGCGCTATAGGGTGTAGCCTACTGTACTGAGCTGTAGAGTTTAGCCTACTGTACTGAGCTGTAGAGTGTAGCCTACTGTGATGCGCTGTAGAGTGTAGCCTACTGTACTGCACTGTAGAGTGTAGCCTACTGTACTGCGCTGTAGAGTGTTGCCTACTGTACTGCGCTGTAGAGTGTAGCCTACTGTACTTTACTGTAGAGTGTAGCGTACTGTACTGCACTGTAGAGTGTAGCCTACTGTACTGAGCTGTAGGGTGTAGCCTACTGTATTGAGCTTTAGAGTGTAGCCTACTGTACTGCGCTGTAGTGTGTAGCCTACTGTACTGAGCTGTATGGTGTAGCCTACTGTACTGCACTGTAGAGTGTAGCGTACTGTACTGCACTGTAGAGTGTAGCCTACTGTACTGCGCTGTAGGGTGTAGCCTACTGTACTGCGCTGTAGAGTGTAGCGTACTGTACTGCACTGTAGAGTGTAGCGTACTGTACTGCGCTGTATAGTGTAGCCTACTGTACTGAGCTTTAGAGTGTAGCCTACTGTACTGCGCTGTAGAGTGTAGCCTACTGTACTGCGCTGTAGGGTGTAGCCTACTGTACTGAGCTGTAGGGCGTAGCGTACTGTACTGCACTGTAGAGTGTAGCGTACTGTACTGCACTGTAGAGTGTAGCCTACTGTACTGAGCTGTAGGGTGTAGCGTACTGTACTGAGCTGTAGGGTGTAGCGTACTGTACTGCACTGTAGAGTGTAGCCTACTGTACTGAGCTGTAGGGTGTAGCCTACTGTACTGCGCTGTACAGTGTAGCCTACTGTATTGAGCTTTAGAGTGTAGCCTACTGTACTGCGCTGTAATGTGTAGCCTACTGTACTGAGCTGTATGTTGTAGCCTACTGTACTGCGCTGTAGAGTGTAGCGTACTGTACTGCACTGTAGAGTGTAGCCTACTGTACTGAGCTGTAGGGTGTAGCCTACTGTACTGCGCTGTAGAGTGTAGCGTACTGTACTGCACTTTAGAGTGTAGCCTACTGTACTGCGCTGTAGAGTGTAGCCTACTGTACTGAGCTGTAGGGTGTAGCCTACTGTACTGCGCTGTAGAGTGTAGCCTACTGTACTGAGCTGTATAGTGTAACCTACTGTACTGCGCTGTAGAGTGTAGCCTACTGTACTGCACTGTAGAGGGTAGCCTACTGTACTGCGCTGTAGAGTGTAGCCTACTGTACTGCGCTTTAGAGTGTAGCCTACTGTACTGCGCTGTAGAGTGTAGCGTACTGTACTGCACTGTAGAGTGTAGCCTACTGTATTGCGCTTTAGGGTGTAGCCTACTGTACTGCGCTGTAGAGTGTAGCGTACTGTACTGCACTGTAGTGTGTAGCGTACTGTACTGCGCTGTATAGTGTAGCCTACTGTACTGAGCTTTAGAGTGTAGCCTACTGTACTGCGCTGTAGAGTGTAGCCTACTGTACTGCACTGTAGAGTGTAACCTACTGTACTGCGCTGTAGAGTGTAGCGTACTGTACTGAGCTGTAGGGTGTAGCCTACTGTACTGCGCTGTAGAGTGTAGCGTACTGTACTGCACTGTAGAGTGTAGCCTACTGTACTGAGCTGTAGGGTGTAGCCTACTGTACTGCGCTGTAGAGTGTAGCGTACTGTACTGCACTTTAGAGTGTAGCCTACTGTACTGCGCTGTAGAGTGTAGCCTACTGTACTGAGCTGTAGGGTGTAGCCTACTGTACTGCGCTGTAGAGTGTAGCCTACTGTACTGAGCTGTAGAGTGTAACCTACTGTACTGCGTTGTAGAGTGTAGCCTACTGTACTGCACTGTAGAGGGTAGCCTACTGTACTGAGCTGTAGGGTGTAGCATACTGTACTGCGCTGTAGAGTGTAGCCTACTGTACTGCACTGTAGAGTGTAACCTACTGTACTGCGCTGTAGAGTGTAGCGTACTGTACTGAGCTGTAGGGTGTAGCCTACTGTACTGCGCTGTAGAGTGTAGCGTACTGTACTGCACTGTAGAGTGTAGCCTACTGTACTGAGCTGTAGGGTGTAGCCTACTGTACTGCGCTGTAGAGTGTAGCGTACTGTACTGCACTTTAGAGTGTAGCCTACTGTACTGCGCTGTAGAGTGTAGCCTACTGTACTGAGCTGTAGGGTGTAGCCTACTGTACTGCGCTGTAGAGTGTAGCCTACTGAAATGAAATGAAATGAAATGAAAAACGTCTTTATTTAACCAGGCGAAGTTGGGACTAGAAAGTCCCTTCTTCCACTTAACCTGAACTTACTGTACTGAGCTGTAGAGTGTAACCTACTGTACTGCGCTGTAGAGTGTAGCCTACTGTACTGCACTGTAGAGGGTAGCCTACTGTACTGCGCTGTAGAGTGTAGCGTACTGTACTGCACTGTATAGGGTAGCCTACTGTACTGCGCTGTAGGGTGTAGCCTACTGTACTGCACTGTAGAGTGAAGCCTACTGTAGCACAAGTGCTTCTAGCTGAGACAACCTCTTGGCAGATGAACTGTTTCAATTGTTTTTTACTAAGTGCTATAATAGGTAAATTCCTGTCTTTCGTAAATTATATTGTATAGTTTGTATTAATAAAATAAAACTCTCGCTAACCTTCCGTTACAAAAACATTTTAAGTATAAAAACTTTCTTAAAACTGTATTTTGAATAACCTTGATCTTCAGATAACCACATTTTTAATAATAAGATCCCTAATGTACAATTTAAGTATTATTGTGTAATTTGTTTAACACTTCAGCAGCTTAGTAACTAGCTCGGTATGTATTGTAGTTTTCCTAAGCTACATTTTCTTAGTTTTTATCTGTGGTATTGAGTTGTCCCCCTTATTTTAGTTCATAAGAGCTCGACAGTGAGGGATGTTTGAAGGTGGATATTTTATAGGGAGACGAGTAGACAAACGGACCAAGATCTATCACAAAAATAAATTGGCGCAATTGGTCTTACATGGTGAAGAACCAAATACATGTAGCCCGTAGTTTTGTCGGCTCGCCCATCAACACTGAGTACTATTTTAACGTGTGCATGTGGGCCTGCGTTGTATTCAACTATCAAACAAAAGTTCTTCAAAAATATTCAATTCTAAATATTACTTAATATTATTATTTTTTTTTTTTAACTAAAACAACAGGTTGAGGAACTTCGTCAGCCTAATGCGTTATTCATAAGTTGGAAATACAGTAAAAACAAGTAGGTATCTAAAATTAAGCTAATTTATATTAATCATACAACATTTTAAATGATTATAATCATTACTATTGTTTATTAACTAAATAATTGTATACATTGTAATGATCAAGTAAGTTATTGATTCTATAAAGCACTCGTGTAATCATTTATATTCATCATAAATTCCGCACAAAGTTTTGTCGGTGTCTCGTATCTCAAAGTAAAAGTGTTACGGTTTTCCTTTAGTATGGCCATTAGTTCACATAGAGTCAATCTTAGTTAACGAACAATGATTGTTTGAGGTTTTTATTTTTGTAATTGTATTTACTCGTAGATATCTAGTTTTTAGTGGAATGGAAGTATGAAGTAACACCATGACGGTCACAACCTGTGGAAACTGAGCAGTTATGAACTGTATGAACAGCTGCGTGACCTTCATTATATTGGCCTACTTTGGATTTTAACTCTATACTCGCAGTCCTAGTAGTGCCTCATTTATCACGTTTATTTTCGCAAGATTCTCATGATTATAATGTAAATGCCCCTTAATCAATCCTCTAAAATGTCGGGCGCATCTGGAATTTAAAGCCTTGTCAATATAAACACTCACTACGGGCCGTTATCGCAAGAACCGGGTCCACTCCCAGGGTGATGTGTTCTGAGGGTGAATAATTCTCTGTTTTAAAAATAACATTTGTAACCGGCTGACTTTTTTATATCATGTTTTAAATCTCACACGAATAATAACAGTTTAAATGATTATTTAAACCATTTAAAATGAATATATAATACTATATACACAGGACACAATTATTACTCACAAAGCAACTACTATCTTAAACGACTAACTGTCTACAACAATGTAGTTTGAAAGCGATTTGCGATATATATTTTCTAATTAATATAAAATGCAGTTTATTCCGAGTGTCAGCTCTGAGAACTGGGACGCACGGTTTTATCCTCTACAATAGTCGGACTTGGCTTCACCTACCTTAGAGCTGTAGTAGCGCACATGCTCCTTCTATTGGTCCTATGTATTCAATGGTACAAAACCACTTCTTCCCCTAACAACATTATAACTCTTCTCCCCCGCTTGAGGCAGTTATTTTTGCTGAGACGTTGGACTGTATCTCCTGCCTGAAGCAATTTTTTCATTCATTAATTCCTGTTTATATAATTTTCAATATATTAGGAAATATATGATGTTTTAATTGAAAAAAATATGATAATTTCATGTCGCAACTGTTCTGAATACCGTTGTGGTGTTCTGTTTACACTTACATGAGAGCTTTCATTACATTTACTTGTTTTTACAATGCTGTAAAACAGCCAAAAAACGATTGCATTAGAACATTAAAAGAAAATACAATAAGTAATTCGAATAGCTTGTAAATATTAATACAACTAAGTAAAGTCAATTTTTGACAATTTTCTTATTGTACGTGTATACAATACATATTACGTATTACGTGTATGAGTGGGTGGTTGGGTCAATACCACCATACGTGTATGAGTGGGTGGTTGGGTCAATACCACCATACGCGTATGAGTGGGTGGTTGGGTCAATACCACCATACGTGTATGAGTGGGTGGTTGGGTCAATACCACCATACGTGTATGAGTGAGTGGGGGGGGTCAATACCACCATACGTGTATGAGTGAGTGGAGGGGGGGTCAATACCACCATACGTGTATGAGTGGGTGGGGGGGGGGTCAATACCACCATACGTGTATGAGTGAGTGGGGGGTCAATACCACCATACGTGTTTGGGTGGGTGGGTGGGTGGGTCAATAAAACCATACGTGTATGAGTGAGTGGGGGGGGGGGGTCAATACCACCATACGTGTATGAGTGAGTGTGGGGGGGTCAATACCACCATACGTGTATGAGTGAGTGGAGGGGGGGGTCAATACCACCATACGTGTATGAGTGAGTGGGGGGGGGTCAATACCACCATACGTGTATGAGTGAGTGGGGGGGGGGTCAATACCACCATACGTGTATGATTGAGTGGGGGGTCAATACCACCATACGTGTATGGGTGGGTGGTTGGGTCAATACCACCATACGTGTATGAGTGAGTGGGGGGTCAATACCACCACACGTGTATGAGTGGGTGGGTGGGTCAATACCACCCTACGTGTATGGCTGGGTGGGTGGGTCAATACCACCGTACGTGTATAGGTGGGTGGGTGGGTCAATACCACCGTACGTGTATAGGTGGGTGGGTGGGTCAATACCACCGTACGTGTATGAGTGGGTGGGTGGGTCAATACCACCATACGTGTATGAGTGGGTGGGTGGGTCAATACCACCGTACTTGTATGGGTGGGTGGGTGGGTCAATACCACCATACGTGTATGAGTGGGTGGGTGGGTCAATACCACCATACGTGTATGAGTGGGTGGGTGGGTCAATACCACCGTACGTGTATAGGTGGGTGGGTGGGTCAATACCACCGTACGTGTATGAGTGGGTGGGTGGGTCAATACCACCGTAGGTGTATAGGTGGGTGGGTGGGTCAATACCACCTTACGTGTATGAGTGGGTGGGTGGGTCAATACCACCGTACGTGTATAGGTGGGTGGGTGGGTCAATACCACCATACGTGTATGAGTGGGTGGGTGAGTCAATACCACCGTACGTGTATGGGTGGGTGGGTGGGTCAATACCACCGTACGTGTATAGGTGTGTAGGTAGTGAGACCCATCCCCCCCACCAAAGCTGGTAAGCGTGCCAACCGGGGGATGGCTCAAAACAAGTCGAGCGGTGGGATCACGGGTGGCAGTTGGAGGGTCAAAATAACACTCGGCAGCTGAGCAAAACTGAATTTATTATCAAGAAAGCCAGAAAAATTAATTAATCAAGGCGGCAGAAGGCCACAATATTAATTCGCACTTAAATCAATAATAACAAACCCTAAACTTAACAAGATAATACACAAAGCTACAAAACAACAAACTCAACAAATACCAAAATTACCAATTAACAACTACATGGCCTATCTGCAGTTTAGCCTGAGACACCCCAAAACGTAAGATAAATTTAATGCCCACATAAAAGTGGGCATTAAATATATCACAACACTTTGGATCACAACACTTAAACCGGCAATTTGGCCCACATCCCATAATTCCACCGGGCCAGGGAGTAAGCCGGAATCCCTGGGCAGCTCCGAATTAGGAGTTAAGTAAAAGTCCCATGATTCCCTTTTGGTGAGTTTAAAAATTAAACAATTAAAAAGAAAATCTAACACGGTACCGTTCGAGTAAAAATGCACTTCAAGACATCTATAATACAATTAACAACAACAAAAAATAAATAACGATCACTAGGCCTAAACATAACAATAAATAACAACACAATTTAACAATAGGGACCTAACAAATATAAACTCTAAAAAATCTAACAACAAAATAAACTAATTAAACTAAATAACCAGAAATATAAATATAAATAAATATTAACATCAAAAAGTTCCTTTGGTTTGTATTTTTAAGTTTTTTTCCTTTTATAAAAAAAAAAAAAAAAACATATATAGGTCCCCATGGCTGTGTTGCATAAATCACTCTGGTTTTAGGCCTAGGCCACATAAAGTTCCACAAATTTTTTCTCTTCTTTTTAACAAGATGGAAAACACTGACCTGAGGACAGGAGACTTATACCACAAAGATGTAGAGCGGGTAGCGGGCGCCTCCAGGCTCCAACATGGTCCTCAGGCCAGGCTAGCAGTGCAGAATGGTCGGCAATCCCCGGACGGCAGGCCGAGGGCAGAAACGTCCTACTCAAGGACCCTGGACTGCAAGGTCAAACACAGCCATTAAACACAGTCCAGCCATCACAACAAAATATTACACATAACCACTAAATATAAGGGTGCATGATTTAACAAAAACTGGACATGAAGAGCAAACAAGACAGTGAAAGATTAACTTTAGGCTATGAATAATTATGTTGGCAAACTCAGATTTAAAACCAATTTACAAATTTAACAAATTATAAAAGACGTAATTACGTATATGGAACTAAAAATGACAAACTGAAAACTAGGCTATGGATACATGAGCAATAGGTTATAACATGAAAATCAAAGTGTACAGCTAGGCTAGGTTATTGGCAAAGAACAAAACTATGGTAAATGGGTAACTCCAACTGTAAAAAGGCTCAACCAAACATTATACAGAACTACTATTGATAATAAAGGCAGATATAAAAAGCAATTAACGGTAAAAAAGTAACCTGGAGCACATGGCTCAAACCTAGGTTAACAAAACTAGACAAAGAAAACAAATTTAACAAAACTCTGAAAACACAAGCAAGAACGATTAAATATTATTGAGACAAAATATCTTCACCAAAAGGGTGATTAGATATTAAAACTTACAAAATGAACACTTACGTTTTAGTGTGTCTATCTGAACATGTCTATTTCTGCAGGCAGCACAAGACCACTGAACAGCCAGGCCAACCTGACCGAAGCTGCTGGAACACGGAACGAAACGGAACTGGGCCAACGGCCACCAAAGTACGCGAAACGCCGGGCAAAAGCGAATCTCAGGCAGCCCGGCAGACTACGACGGAAAAAACAGAAATGTACCGGTCTAAAGACCCGGTACAGTAGGTATACACTTCACGGTGATTAGGTGGATGTATATATAGTAATAATGAATGGAAGGTAAGGGTAAAGTTAGCACGTTGGATCTCAACCCCATTAGTTCCAGCGTTTGTCACCAGGATTCGCTACTGAAGTAGCTATATTCTATTCAGCGAGACTTGAATTTTTAACCAAATTTGATGTTACTAATAAACTGTTTTCCCCTTTAACTCCAGTTATGTGGTGTAATGCAGCTGCATGATTCACATTTTTATCATGAATCAATATACATTTTTCATTAAATTCATGGTATATGCAAATTTAGCTACCATCATTTAGTAAAAATTATTTAAGAAAAACTAAAGATATTAAATAACGAAAATACATTACAAATAACAACAAAGAGAACCAAAAACAATATGAATAAACATCTCAATAAAATAACAAAATTTCACCAGTAACTCAACTAATAACACAATCATCCCGGTAGTTTTTAAATAAAAGTAAAAACATTAAAAAAGAGGTTTAAAGATGAAAAGAAACAAATAAAACTAGAACACGAGATATTTTAGAGTATCTAGAATTAACTAAAAGTAAATTAACGTGATTAAATAATATGTTAACACATAACATACAACGAGTAACACATAACGTACAAACAACTACTATAAATACTTATTTGATATTAATTTAAGAAAATTTCATTCAGAATAGATTGATTATTCTTCTCTAATATTTGATTTGTGCATATTTCTTGTACAGGGTTCTTTATTTTACTACTGGCACATTTTTGGATCTCTATAAATTCCGAAAACCGCATTTGCCTCGTAAAAATAAGATTATTTCATTTTAATTAACACATTACATTCTAAATTAAATATTGAAATACCTGTTATTAATTTTTTTTTACTATATAACGAGCAGTTTGTGACTGGTCGAAACGTTCTTACAATTCTTACATATGAGACGCCGACACAACGTTGTTGGTATTTTAAGGCGAATATGAATGATTATATGAGTGTAGGATGAGTGTGGATGAATATAGTCTGGTTACTATCTGGGTTCAACTGTTCCTCAGAAAGGGCAATTTATTAATAGCCCAACAGCCAGGGCAACTAAGGGACCTACAGCTTTACGTGGAATCCGAACCACGTAGTGCTGGTCTGATTTTCAGCTAATTGACAAGCCTGATACTCAGTTATCTCCCCCACACAACATCCGCACAATGACTACCAACCAACATGGACACCCCAGACTACTCAAGTAGTGTCCACGCCGATAGCAACCACTGAGCGGACGCCATATCGGTATTAAGAGGACCGAGCATCCAACCTATCGCCTACAATCTCCCAAACACTTTGTCCCCAAGTAGCTGGGTTACAGCACTGCGCCACCAGTTCTTCTCACCGTTCTGTAATAGCCGTCTTTTTGTTAGTACCATGATAATACCAATTGCGTTAATCTATCTTCATGAAATTCACTGTATAAGAACTTCACTTCATAACCGAAAGAGCGATAAATGATTTTTTATTGCACTTACTAATAATTCAAAATGCCATGAAATAGAAACGCCGCTCTACTTTGTGGTCAGGCACTATCCGCAGTACATTAACGTCGTGGTGTTGGGTCTATGTGAGTTACGGGCGCTGACAAAAGGCTCACTACTAAAAAAAAAGTGTATCGCGTAAGTGATCTATGTTGCGCAACGTAAGGACCTAAAGCTGAATTGCCATTAATTTCATTTCATTTTTAATATATTTTTATGGACGTGTTTTTTAGCTACATAAAGTTTACAACAGTGGTTGCTGCAATTCAAATCGCTTATAACAATAATGCCTTCACCAACAACTACACATGTAAACTTTACTAAACTGACAAATTACTCATAATTTATTCGTTAATTAAAAATATGATTTCATATACTGTACAAGGAATTTTGTATCATATGCACTTAACAGTTACAAAAAGAACATTTTTTCTAAGTAGTCTATAATTTTATTGTACTATAATTATTTTAGAAATAAATAAATTTAATACATTGTATTAATTATTTGTAGGAAAGTCATACAATTATGATAATTTTCCAGGAAAAAAGAACAAAAACATAAAAGGTTATAGATAAAAAAAAAAAAAAAAAAAAATGGAATTGCAGCCAGGTCCGAACGCTTATCTCTGGCAATAACAATGATTCGCAATCCACAGGTATTATTTTAAAAATAAAAATAGTGGACAGCGATACAACTCTGTAAATTATTGATTGAATCAATTGATAACTAATTGAATAGTGTATGAGATAGTCCTCGCACATACCGAATACATCCAAGAGGGAGGGGGGTCGACCTACTTTTGTTGGGCTATGTTACTAGCTCATGATCTCGTAAATCAGTGTGCATTTCCATATTAAATCAATTAGAAATATGGTCGAGTATCTCAGAGAGTTTTGTAGACTTCAGGTATTATGTATATGTATTTTACACGAAACTAATGTTGTCATAAAGTAAGTTCAACTGTTATAACATTTTTGAAGGAATCGCAATAACTATTTTCACTTATACCGTATGGTGACATTCTTTACACCACGTAAGGAAGGAGATTAATTTAATGAATCAATTAAAGGGTTTATGGGTTTAAGCTCATGGCGGAAAAATTACGCCCTCAGCGAGTAAAGTGGGTTTGAATAATCAAGGCATTAGCGAAGATGAGTTGTACGGCTTAGCTGAGGCGGTTGTGAGACGGCCCCTCCCACAAGGCAAGCACTCCCCTCCTCTACGAAAATTATTAATTTAAGGGCAATATATTTCCCTGTTCTGAAAATATTTATCATGTTCATTAACATTTAATTTCAGCCCAATGAACCATCTTTTCTTCACGTGATAGTTTGTTTACACAGGTAAATATGACGTACAGAACCCCTCCCGTACACTTACACTCTACACAAAAGTCAGATGTACAGAACCCCTCCCGTACACCTACACTCTACACAAAAGTCAGATGTTCAGAACCCCTCCCGTACACCTACACTCAACACAAAAGTCAGATGTACAGAACCCCTCCCGTACACATACAATCTCCATAAAAGTGAGATGTTCATTGGTAGAAGTAATTGATTTTAATCTGTTGGGCAAAATCTTAAAAGGCTTTTTGCATATACAGTATATTGGAGCGTATTTTCGTGAAGTTGAAGTCGGTAACGCTGGTATTGAAAATAATTTCTATTCCTGTTACAAATGTATTCCGTCACATAGAATAAAGAAACAACAGTCACATCTAATAGTGTGCTCAATTTATATAGAGTTGTTATTTCTCCAGTCCCAAATCCTCAAGGTTAAATGTAGAAATTTTTACTATGTTCGTTAGTTGTAATCTATTTTTAACTTCACTGAGGTCGACCTCTGTTTCGTTTTTCCCTGTGATTTACAGAAATGAAAATGGAGAGAATAAAATGTTTAAAAGCTATAATGTATGATACTTTTAAAATTTGAATTCAAATTAGGTCTGTATTAATGCAATAATTCCTGGCCAACCAATTTTAACAGTCCACTATTCCCGAGGTCTAAGCAACGAAATTCTTATCCAACCCGTAAAACTAGAGAATGTGTTGCTTTGTCAGTCATGTGACTTAAGTTGCGATATCATGAACACGTTCAACCAAGGTTTAAGTCATAATGTTGCCTAACTGTATTTAACCAGGTGACGTTAGCTGCCATCATTAACCGTCTGAAACAACCAATTAACAAGCATAATTTTGTTTTAGATCGATTAGTTTGTCAAAGCTGTTCATTATTATTTAGTGTTCGTTGCCTTTGTATTGTTTACAAAAAATATAAACAACAATTTGTCCTTCAAGGTTGATTGTCACTTTTCCACACTGCTTTTATATCAGTTTAAGTGCTGTCAGAGAAACGCTGGGTATAAATTCATCAATATTTGTGAGTTAATTTGGTTATTTTCTGTTTCAGGGCTTGTAGCAATATAAATTGAGATGGAAGTGTTTTTAAATATAGTAACAAGGCTATTATTACCATTGATAAAGATAACAAACATAACATTTTCCTATTTTTTGTTTTTTGTTTATTGGATTGCAGTATTGCAATTCATGAGAAACATCGAAAAGCAGGTTTGTCGAAATTGCAGGGGTGAAACAAGAAGGACCTCCTCTATCTAGATAGCCTATAACTGGTGCAGTAAAAATAGGCAATCCTGCAAAGGTAACTTGGAGATATCAGTCCTAAAGATCTGGAGAAATTCAATTCTGAAAGGTAACTTGGAGATATGTGTCCTAATGGTCCAATTGAGTAGCTTGGAGAGATGAGCCCTAAAGATCTGTTAAACATCAATCCAGCAAAGGTTACTTGGAAAGAAGAGTCTTATTGGTCTGTTTAACGTAAATCTAACAAGGGTAACATGGAGAGATGAGTGACAACCGTCTGTTGTAAAGTCATCTCTACGATGGTAATATGGAGAGATGAGTTCTGTTGGTTCTTTGAGCGTCAATGGAGAGTAGCTCGGAAAGATGTGTTTTGTTGGTCTGTTGAAAGTCAATCTTGTAAATGTTACTTGGAGAGACGAGTGCCCTAAAGATCTGATAAAAAGTCAATCGTGCAAAAGATAACTTGTAAATATTAATCCTACAGATCTGTTTAAAGTCAATCCTGCAATACAGAGATGAGTCGATGAGTCTTAAATATTTGACGAAAGAAAATCGAGCAAAGGTAATTTTGAGAGATGAATCATAAAAGTCAGTTGAACATCATTCGTGCAAAGGTTAACTTGGATTGATCAGTCCTAACGGTCTTTTGTACGTCAATCAAGCAGAGATAACATGGAATAAAGAGTCATAATGGTTTGCTGAAAGTCAATCGAGCAAACGCAACTTGGAGAGATGAGTCCAAGCAGTATGTTGACGTTAATCGAGCAAATGAAGCTTGGAGAGATGAGTCCAAACAGGTTATTGAACGTCAATCGAGCAAAGGTAACTTGGAGATATGAGCCCTAAAAATTTGTTGATAGTAAATCGAGCAAAGGTAGCTTAGAGATATGAGTTCTAATAGTCTGCTGAAATTCAATCATGCCAAAGTTAACTTGAAGAGATGTGTCCTAATAGTCCGTCGAACGTCAATCGAGCAAAGGTAGCTTAGAGATATGAGTCCTAATAGTCTGCTGAAATTCAATCATGCCAAAGTTAACTTGAAGAGATGTGTCCTAATAGTCCGTCGAACGTCAATCGAGCAAAGGTAGCTTAGAGATATGAGTCCTAATAGTCTGCTGAAATTCAATCATGCCAAAGGTAACTTGAAGAGATGTGTCCTAATAGTCCGTCGAACGTCAATCGAGCAAAGGTAGCTTAGAGATATGAGTCCTAATAGTCTGTTGAAATTCAATCATGCCAAAGGTAACTTGAAGAGATGTGTCCTAATAGTCCGTCGAACGTCAATCGAGCAAAGGTAGCTTAGAGATATGAGTCCTAATAGTCTGCTGAAATTCAATCATGCAAAGGTAACTTGAAGAGATGTGTCCTAATAGTCCGTCGAACGTCAATCGAGCAAAGGTAGCTTAGAGATACGAGTCCTAATAGTCTGTTGAAATTCAATCATGCAAAGTTAACTTGAAGAGATGTGTCCTAATAGTCCGTCGAACGTCAATCGAGCAAAGGTAGCTTAGAGATATGAGTCCTAATAGTCTGTTGAAATTCAATCATGCAAAGTTAACTTGAAGAGATGTGTCCTAATAGTCCGTCGAACGTCAATCGAGCAAAGGTAGCTTAGAGATATGAGTCCTAATAGTCTGTTGAAATTCAATCATGCAAAGGTAACTTGAAGAGATGTGTCCTAATAGTCCGTCGAACGTCAATCGAGCAAAGGTAGCTTAGAGATATGAGTCCTAATAGTCTGTTGAAATTCAATCATGCAAAGGTAACTTGAAGAGATGTGTCCTAATAGTCCGTCGAACGTCAATCGAGCAAAGGTAGCTTAGAGATACGAGTCCTAATAGTCTGTTGAAATTCAATCATGCAAAGTTAACTTGAAGAGATGTGTCCTAATAGTCCGTCGAACGTCAATCGAGCAAAGGTAGCTTAGAGATATGAGTCCTAATAGTCTGCTGAAATTCAATCGTTCTAACGTAACTTACATATAGGGTGGAAAAAAATATGGAAACGCTTTCACAACCTTTGTATGACTCCACTTGTAAAAGTGAAATGTTGTACATCAGTGGTTCTCAACCTGGGGGGCGCGCCCCCCTGGGGGGCCGTGAGAGAATTTCAGGGGAAGCGTGAGGGTACAAAGAAAGAAAAATTAAAAAATATATATTTTGTTAAAAAACAAAAACTTTCAAAACCATCAAATAAAGTTTCGTATTTAAATATATCTGGATTTTTATTTTGCATCCCAGCTTTTGCTAACGTAGAGTTAGCATCGTCAGTTTCATAATTTCACTGTTCTAACTTGAACCAACCAATTATTGACTGGAAGGGAGGCGTGAGCTATCTAAAGGGCGCCAGTGCTAAAAGGTTGAGAACTGCTGTTGTACATCATCATGGTAAAGAACAAACTTTTTCGTGCTATTAGCGACATTTAATCTTTTCAGAGGACGGCCCACGAGGAGTTGAACGAAAATCTATGACGTAACCTAGGTCGATTTTTGTATCAAATGAAAGGTCTATTTAAGAGAAATTTATTGCCGCAAACCGGACTTCGAAAGGTTTATCCTTTCCAGAGTAGCGGTCATTTGTCTTTCTAAGCAACTAATTTGAACAATATTATTTCTCCTCTTTTTAACGGTTTTAAGTAAATCATTCTGATAAAAAATTATGCTTTATGGAACACAATTATTAAAAGAAAATTAACTATCAAATTATCTATGTAAAAAAATAACGTTGTTGTGAAAGCGTTTCCATGTTTCTTCCACCCTGTTATACGAGTCCTAATAGTTTGTTGAAAGGCACTCGAACAAAGAAGCTTGAAGATATGAGTCTTTACGGTCTATAGAACGTCAAACTTCCAACCCACTCGTAAACGTACAATGGTAGATGACTGGTAGAGATACATGTCTGCACAGTACAGTCCGTTTTATATAAATATGCCGCATGAATGGGGTGTTACGATACTTTGGTGGCACATATCCTGACGTTAATCTTTATTGTCACCAAAGCACGGAAAAGACATGTAAAACTGTTTACATATACTGAAAGAATATTATGTACGTTCAGAGGCATTATCTGGAAGTCATATCTGTAAAGTCGTCACAGCAAGGAAAAGAAACATAAAAAAATTTATGTCTCATAAAATATAATTAGTACACTAGTATAAATTGTGTTAGATGCAACATGGAGGGGGTTATGATACATTGGTGGCATGTATCCTGACGCCTTTTCTTCAACGTCATCAAAGCAAGGAAAAGAAGTGTAGAAGGGTTATTTATACTAAAAGATAATTACGTACAATCATGGTTAAATATATTACATGGAGGGGGTTGTTGTGGATACGTAAGTAGCACAATTTGACGTCATATTTCCAGAGTCATTAGGACGAAGAAAAGACGTGTGTCTACAAATGAGAATTAGTAGAATGTGTTGGCATGAAAGGATGTAACGATACGTTGGTGGCACATATCCTGACGTCATACCTTCACTGCCATCCAAGCAAAGTAAAACCGAGTAAAACGGTTTGTGAGGACCGAAAGGGAATTATTTACAGTTACGATTGCATATTTTGTGTTAGATGTAATGGATGGAGGTGTGTGTTACGATACGTTAGTGGCACATATCTTGACGTCATACCTTCACTGCCATCCAAGCAAAGTAAAACCGAGTAAAACGGTTTGTGAGGACCGAAAGGGAATTATTTACAGTTACGATTGCATATTTTGTGTTAGATGTAATGGATGGAGGTGTGTGTTACGATACGTTAGTGCACAGTATCCTGACGTCATACCTTCACTGCCATCCAAGCAAAGTAAAACCGAGTAAAACGGTTTGTGAGGACCAAAAGGGAATTATTTACAGTTACGATTGCATATTTTGTGTTAGATGTAATGGATGAAGGTGTGTGTTACGATACGTTAGTGGCACATATCCTGACGTCATACCTTCACTGCCATCCAAGCAAAGTAAAACCGAGTAAAACTGTTTGTGAGGACCAAAAGGTTTACAGTTACGATTGCATATATTGTGTTAGATGCAGTATAGGTGGAGGTGTGTGTTACGATACGTTAGTGGCACATATCCTGACGTCATACCTTCACTGCCATCCAAGCAAAGTAAAACCGAGTAAAACTGTTTGTGAGGACCAAAAGGTTTACAGTTACGATTGCATATATTGTGTTAGATGCAGTATAGGTGGAGGTGTGTGTTACGATACGTTAGTGGCACATATCCTGACGTCATACCTTCACTGTCATCCAAGCAAAGTAAAACCGAGTAAAACTGTTTGTGAGGACCAAAAGGTTTACAGTTACGATTGCATATATTGTGTTAGATGCAGCATGTATGGAGGTGTGTCTTACGATACGTTAGTGCACAGTATCCTGTCGTCATACCTTCACTGTCATCCAAGCAAAGTAAAACCGAGTTAAACGGTTTGTGAGGACCAAAAAGGAATTATTTACAGCTACGATTGCATATATTTACAGTTACGATTGCATATATTGTGTTAGATGCAGCATGTGTGTTACGATACGTTAGTGCAAATGTCCTAACGTAATATCTCTAGAGCATCAAAGCAAGGAAAAGACCTGTAAAACGGTTTATGTCAACGTAAAAGCGAATTACATTAGCGCCAGAAATAGTTTCTACTTTTCTTACTCTCTTGAATTGAGAAAGTACTCCATGTCTTTTAAAGTACTTTTGTTCACGTCGTTATTGAAGAGTTCAGTGACCCGTGCGATAGGCATTTAGTAGCACTGTGTCTACCAAAGTATTTTGACGGAAAATAAGTACAACTCAAGAGCTGTATACATATTTCGTAAATGTAAGTTCGACCATTTTAAATCCCTCTCCTTCGTAATGTTAAGTTACGCAGATATGAGTCCTTCTCCTACTCCCAATTTTAATATAATTCATATTGTCCTCTCATTTTTTACTTATATTTAGCAAATGTTAACAAATAATCCTCATTTTTCAAAGAATGAGACATAATTTATGGTTACAATAATGCCAAACCAGGTGATCCACTCTAAATGATTTGATCTTCTTAACTTGGTTACTTTCTTGATTTATTCTTTATCAAAAATTTACGGGATATTTTTGTAAAATATGTAAATAAATAGATAGTTCAGAACTGAAGTAAATCGAGAACTTAGAACCGATTCGCTCAATTTGTAGCTCTTAAATTTCCCCCTTGATGAGTCCTCATGGTCGTCCAATGGCAAAACATGTTGGCATAAACACACAAGTCAACAATGAAAATAACTGGTGTCAGTTCGATATGTACTATTCGTGTAATTGTAATATATCGGGTCCGGGTGTCCCAAAAGTCTTAGAACTTCGCTATGATTTACGTATTAGTTAATGAGAACTATGAAACTTTAGCGTTTAATCATTGTTATTGTTTACTACGTTATGACTCATTTTTCAGTCATTTCGCCTAACGGGAGGACGTTCCGTGGAAGAAGTCGTGACAATTTAAAATGTAAGCCTAGATCGAGTAGTTCCTCATTTTAAAAGTCTTTGGTTTCAAATGACTAAAAAGTGTTTATTTTTTCAATTAGTAAGACGGTTTTAGACATCTGCTACGACGCAAAAAATTATCCCAAGTTTAGTAATTTTGTTAACGGTTTTACTTGGGATAATTTGTTGCGTCGTAGCA
Source organism: Stictocephala bisonia (assembly GCA_035578905.1). Classification (NCBI taxonomy): domain Eukaryota; kingdom Metazoa; phylum Arthropoda; class Insecta; order Hemiptera; family Membracidae; genus Stictocephala; species Stictocephala bisonia. The sequence continues at coordinate 3,655,555 of JAQJVL010000020.1, forward strand.
GATGTCTAAAACTGTCTTACTAATTGAAAAAAACAAACACTTTCTAGTACTTCTGCATGTTCAATTTATTTCTTGAAGAAAAAAAAAGAAAATACTCGTTACAGCCTTCATAAAACAAAAATTGAAAGGGCTGCCGTTTTTTACTGAGATAACCTTTTGAAGTCGCATTTGCGACATTGTATTTTAAACCAAAGACTTTTAAAATGAAGAGCTACTCGATATATGCTTACATTTAAAATTGTCACGACTTCCTCCACAGGACGTCCCCCCGTTAGGTGAAATGACTGAAAAATGTGTCATAATGTAGTAAACAATACCTATGACTAAACGCTTAAGTTTCATAGTTCTAAATTTACTAATAGAGAAATTATAACGAAGTTGGTAGAGTGTTGGGACACCGGTAAGACGACCCTTACTGTCCTTATTGACTATAGATTGTAGCCCCACAACGCAGTTAATTCTGTTTGTAAAGGAAGTAGTTTATTTAATATACTGTAAAACGTGGTGCATTGACCAACACCTTTACTTATAATTAAATTTGTATGTCAAAGGTATAAGTAATTAACAAAGTATTGATTCATAAACAATTACTCTACAAACAATGAGAAAAACCTTTTAAGCTTGATAACTAACTCAGCTAGTTTAGAAGACTAGGGCCTGGAATAACTACTGACAATGGTGAAAGTACAACACATATTTTATTTTACATCAAAACATCAACAAATTCCCTTCCAAAATATTATAATCACCTTATCCTAACTTTTATCTCTAAACCTCCCTTTAACATATTCTTCACATGCTATAAACAATACAAATTATTACGTTTTAGAAATCCTCAATCAAAATTTATTTAAACAAATATTAACATGGATTCAACATGTAGTCACGTAATCAATTATTTTTAATAATCAAAATTATGTTACAATGTTTCAACCCACTCGTATTGCAAGAGAAATATTCATTTACAAAACAGTCCTTACTTCTATATAGAGTATACTAAATCCACCTTACTCTATACAACTATACAAACGTTACTTCAAGGAATCAAACAAAAAACAAGTGTTATAGTCGAGGTATTTACTAACAAGTGAAATTTTAGATATATTCAATAACGAGTCGTACTCACGAAATTAACAATCAATTACAAACCAAATTAATAATCAAACAAATAATATCCATAATTCAGCAACAGTGACGTCCACAATAATTAACCTTACAGTTCATATTATATTATTTTACGATTTATTTTTAAGTTACAAGTTTAAATATACTCAATAACCCTAGTTACTATTAAATTATACCCTACAAGAACTATCCAATAAGGGTTATTCCTTACCATACGGACTACAATCGATTACATGGATTTTATTTATCTACATATATTCTTAAACCAAAATTCCTGATATATTAAATACAAAAATATTCAATTTCTCAATTAATGAATTATATTTATTATTATCTCCATACTCTGACAATGTAAATCCTGCCGGCTCACGCTTTGGTGTAGGTAAAATGTATATCGAACGCACAACTAGGTTAATTCATGAATTCCTATTATCCTTAAATCTTGGAGGTATTAACAAAATTTTGACATACCTCTGAAACTCTCTCTCCCTCAGGGTCAGGTGGGCTGTCGTGTCTGGAGTCACTCGCAGTCCTTTGAGTAAACTTCTGTGATCCTCAGGATAGGGCTGATCGTCCACTCGTCCTTCTGGCTCAGGTTGGCTGCTCGTGCAGTCCTCCGGGGGTTGATCTGTTAACATTTGTTAGAACTATGTATAATATTTGGTACGACAATTTTTCTATACTCCACTAATACAAGACTATGTGCGAGTTCCTGGAATACTAACCATTTACCGGGAAGAAGGACACACTAAAGACATAAAGTTATACATAATACTTAGACTATGTATTAATAGATGAACGTTGGATTTGAATACTCACCTTAGCAGTAAAAAAAAATTAAAATAATAAGATCGACACGTTTGTATTTATATTGCAGTATCATTAAATTTTGAAGATGTGTGTATCCTTTAATTGAGTTGTGTACTAAAGCTCCAGTTGTATTAAGTCAAGAAGGTCTGGCAGTCAGACGTCCAACGGACACTTGGTGTGATTAGCAATTAATAAGCTGTCAGCTTCAAGATGGCCTGATTGCAAACATCGGCATCGATCTCCAACCCAAATTTGATTTAATGTTTTATCTATTTATACAGATCACCATTAAAGAATTAGAGACTGTAACTATAATTGCTAATAAGTAAACTACACAAACTATCGACTCAACATTTTCACAATAATAAAAATTCAAACTTGGAGCCCCTATAAAAGTTAGTGAATACAAAAAATTTAACAGTAAAGCAACTCAAGTTTCACACAATATAAGAACTTATATATCTGTACATAACATAAAAAATGACTCGATTTTAAATATCTATATGAATTATAAACAAGGGCTTTACCCAAACATATTGGACATTAAAATACTCACATAAGAATGAAGTTTACGAAAATGTATCTTATACTTTCAATATGTCCTCTATTTGCAGCACAGATGACTTTCAGTACATAGCTGAATTCGCCCCAAACTGTACGTAAGGTGTCTATCAGAAATTCAGCTATCGACTAGATGTCATCCGTGCTGCAAGTGAAGGACATACTGAACATTTATGATACATTTTCTTAAACTTCATTCTTTTGCGAATATTTTAATATCCAATATGTTTAGGTAAAGCCCTTGTTTATAATAAATATAACTATTTAAAATAGGGTCATTTTTTTAAACGCCCTGTATTATGGTCAATGGTTATGATTCTTATGTAAGCCCCCCACAGTCGGTAAGTGGTTAGAGATGGTTTACCGAAATCTTTAATATTTTTACTTCCTTGTACTTATATTGTGTAAAACGTATCACTCGTTTGATAACAACTCATAATATGTTCATCAAGTGTTTATTGTCCCATATATATTTATTTATATATCATATATCATCTGGTGGATTTGTGTTTCACCAAATGTGTGTTCCAATCTGTTAAACTTTTAGCCAACATATACATCATGTATTACTTATACGTTGATGTTTATATGACGATTTTATGTGTGTTGAGGTGACAAATAATTTTGACTTGCATTATAAAGAACTATTATGGTTTTAAACGTTTTTTGCGATGTATCTGATCATCATAAGTGGTTAGAGATATTCTTTGATTCTTTATTAAAACTAACACAACGTTTGAAGAGAAAAGAAACTAACAATTTATAATTTTTATGCTTATTCTTTATGACGCCAATCTTGGAGATATGAAAAAAGTGTATTACAGATAAGTACTGTATATTGAAAAGGGAGCTGTATTGGTTTTTTATATATAGAATTATTAAATGAAACACAATTTCAAACCATTATCTAAAACTTTATTTGTGAGGCATCTCGATAACAAGGCTATCATCGTCAGACACTTTTCAAATATTATATACAAAAAGTAAATATAATATAAACATGAACATGTTTTTAAAATTTTAACTTTTGTGGCTAAATCTTTTTATTCTTCTAAATGTTAATTTTTTATACGATTTTGAAAGAGTTATACATTAAATTTAAATTTATAGTTTTAAAAGTAAAATTGAATTTTGAATCGGCCCATCTTCTTGGTTTAGTAAGTTTTCGGAATTAGCTTTATTAATGTACCGAGATTCCCATGCATTTAAATATTGTGGTGTTGTTATATTTTTTAATAATTTAAAATTGTCTTTTGAAACAATATGTCCAGTGTTAATGCAGTGGTTGGAAATTGATGATTTTCTTCACGATAAATTTTTATGTGTGAAAAATGTTCTTGAAATCTTTTTTGAATTTTTCTTTTTGTTTGTAAATATTTATTACATTATATGTAAAATATGTATTACATTGTTAACTGTTAACCTATCATGGGTGATTAATCATATTTAAATTTGTAAAAATGTATTAAAAGCTTCCTCAATGAGTGTTTTAATATTACATTAGCTTTGGTCTGTCTAGTATAGTTATACAACCGACATATACGGTACTCTGATGCCCAGAGAATTAATACATGAGTACAGAATATTGTAATGTATTCTACACATTGATACCTTTAATCTTGGAAAATGTTTCTAAGTACGTTGTTGCCAATAGATTACGAAGTGTACAGATTTTATGGGATTACGGGGCCTCTTAAATATAAATTAAAAATATTTATTACACTTCATGGTTAAATAAATCTTTTAAATACTTATTAAATCACTTGTAACAAAATTGAAGTGCAAAATCGATATTGTTAACTTATTTTGAATACATATTTATCTCTCTAACCCAATGGGAAATTAAACCTATAAGAAAAAATTTAGAGGTTGACCAATTTTTCAAAAGTAAAAATAAAATAAAAAACAGTAATTTGGGTTTAATAATCACACCGAATCCTGTGGCCGAGACAGGGTGGCTCTTAATTGCAAGACAAGAACAAAAAATATTTCTATGAAAAGTTAACTCTGCCCCAAAAAGTAAAAAACCACCATACTGCCAGGATCTCCATTCACACCAGACGATACTATCACTAGAATCACCGAACTGCCCGGAAAGCGAAGGAAAGAAAAATGTGGGAGGTCAACTGCAAGTCTACAGCCTGGAGGTGAGCGCTGCGCCTCCAGAGGACATCAAGGTGGAGAGGTAACGCAGGTGACGGTCCGCCTGCAGAGAGGTTTTGAAAAAAATAAGAGTAAAAATAATTAAAACAAAGCTGCCTAAAAAATGAGAAATCAAACAGAGAATAAATAAATTTTCACCCAAAATTGGTATTAAGTTGCAAAAAGGGAGGGTACAATTATTAAGTGTGATAAAATATTAAATAAGAATAAAATAATTATTACCTTACACAACTAGAATTACAAATCGTGAAAAACATGTAGTGTTAGGAAAATAAAAATGAAAGCTTCTTGGCCTCGCCTGTAAAATTATAGGGCAACGCAACTTGTGCCATTCCAGTATAAGAACAGTAATAATGGTGCAATTATAATAAAATATTTATAATATTGTTTTTAAACTATTGAGCATAATCAGAATGACTTAAAATTCGTCACCATACGACAGCATAGCTAGGTTCCCTAATCTAACAACAATTATTAAGTTACGAACGGATAACAGCTTTTTATAAGATGTTTGTATTTGCAACAACCGCCACACAGTACAGCAATAAATAATATTTCCTTATTGAAATTAATTATTAGAACAACAAAATATAACTAACACTTACCCTAGAATATTATCCGGCCATTGGGAGTATTCCTGCCAAGGCTCTAAAACCCCAAGTGACAAGCCGAAGTGAGAGGCCATCGAAAAGATATAACGAAATTACACACACAATAACCAAGAAGGAGAAAGGTGGTGATCCAAGAGACGAAATATCTTGCCACGACACAATCTTTTATTCCAGGAATTATTTCCTAATGTGAAGGATGGCTAAATTCAATGAATAAATAATTCATGGGCTATAAATTTATAAATATAAAATCTGATTTATAAATATCAATTAAAATAAATTATCTAATTTTGAAGAGTATTTTAATACGATTATTAATGTTTTTTTTAAGAAAAAGAGTAGCAAAAAGTATAAAATGCTAACGTTGATTCGACCCGATGCCAATTTATTCTGTTATCTTGAGTTGGATTTGGAGCTCTGATGCTACCAATTCTACAACTATTGTTTATTTATTCAATTTCCGATTTGATTTTAGAGCGCTCTTATAACAAATACTAGAATTACGAGAAGTTTGGCATGACGATGTAAGGCAGCCGCAACCGTAGCAACGCTTTTCTGTTTTGCATTGTTACCAAGTTTCAGTTCACTAAACGCAATGTTTTTTAAACTATTTGTTTGATACTGAGAATTTATATTATGATAGTGGTGGACTTTATTATTGTATATATTCTCTTTTACATTTTTGCTTCCAATTATTTAAAGATTATTCCTATCATATTATTTATATATTGTTCTATTATTTAATTTTTCGAACCAATTAAACATTTTCAATCGGATTTCTGCCTCATCAAGTAATTACTGTCGGTCGTATGTAAAACGCAGTACACTTGGCAACACCGCTTGTCAGAGCTACACTAAACAAAGCTTTACATGCCAAGTTGGGACATAAATAGATGATGATGTCAAGTAAAGAATAGTTAGATGAACGGTGTAGGTATATAACTAATTCATAAGATGTGCCGGTATTAATAAAAATTTATTTATTTGTGAAGCGTGAAACCCTTCATCAAAGGTCGGTAACCGGGGTTTACCGAGACCAATATTGCCAATTACTGTTAATGGAGGCCTGCGAAAAAATTATTGTTTTATTAATATATTTTTTAAAGTTACTTTATGACGGAAAGTTCTTGTACGTATGCCGAGGCCCGAGATGTAACGCCATGTGAGGTAAGCGGCGAGCCCTCAGGAGGAAGGAAGGACTCAGATGAGTTTCTCCAGTCAGAGTGATGTTACGTCTACTAGCCGTTACGTTCTTGTACGTATGCCGAGGCCCGAGATGTAACGTCATGTGAGGGAAGCGGTGAGCCCTCCGGAGGAAGGAAGGACTCAGACGAGTTTCTTCAGTCAGAGTGATGTTACGTCTACTAGCCGTTACGTTCTTGTACGTATGCCGAGGCCCGAGATATAACGTCATGTGAGGTAAGCGGTGAGCTCTCCGGAGGAAGGAAGGACTCAGACGAGTTTCTCCAGTCAGAGCGATGTTACGTCTACTAGCCATTACGTTCTTGAACGTATGCCGAGGCCCGAGATGTAACGTCATGTGAGGTAAGCGGTGAGCCCTCAGGAGGAAGGAAGGACTCAGACGAGTTTCTCCAGTCAGAATGATGTTACGTCTACTAGCCGTTACGTTCTTGTACGTATGCCGAGGCCCGAGATGTAACGTCATGTGAGGGAAGCGGTGAGCCATCAGTAGGAAGGAAGGACTCAGACGAGTTTCTCCAGTCAGAGTGATGTTACGTCTACTAGCCGTTACGTTCTTGTACGTATGCTGAGGCCAGAGATGTAACGTCATGTGAGGTAAGCGGCGAGCCCTCAGTAGGAAGGAAGGACTCAGACGAGTTTCTCCAGTCAGAGTGATGTTACGTCTACTAGCCGTTACGTTCTTGTACGTATGCCGAGGCCCGAGATGTAACGTCATGTGAGGTAAGCGGTGAGCTCTCAGTAGGAAGGAAGGACTCAGACGAGTTTCTCCAGTCAGAGTGATGTTACGTCTACTAGCCGTTACGTTCTTGTACGTATGCCGAGGCCCGAGAGTAACGTCATGTGAGGTAAGCGGCGAGCTCTCAGGAGGAAGGAAGGACTCAGACGAGTTTCTCCAGTTAGAGTGATGTTACGTCTACTAGCCGTTACGTTCTTGTACGTATGCCGAGGCCTGAGATGTAACGTCATGTGAGGTAAGCGGCGAGCCCTCAGGAGGAAGGAAAGACTCAGACGAGTTTCTCCAGTCAGAGTGATTTTACGTCTACTAGCCGTTACGTTCTTGTACGTATGCCGAGGCCCGAGATGTAACGTCATGTGAGGGAAGCGGTGAGCACTCCGGAGGAAGGAAGGACTCAGACGAGTTTCTCCAGTCAGAGCGATGTTACGTCTACTAGCCGTTACGTTCTTGTACGTATGCCGAGGCCCGAGATGTAACGTCATGTGAGGTAAGCGGTGAGCCCTCAGGAGGAATGAAGGACTCAGACGAGTTTCTCCAGTCAGAGCGATGTTACGTCTACTAGCCGTTACGTTCTTGTACGTATGCCGAGGCCCGAGATATAACGTCATGTGAGGTAAGCGGTGAGCCCTCAGGAGGAAGGAAGGACTCAGACGAGTTTCTCCAGTCAGAGCGATGTTACGTCTACTAGCCGTTACGTTCTTGTACGTATGCCGAGGCCCGAGATATAACGTCATGTGAGGTAAGCGGTGAGCTCTCCGGAGGAAGGAAGGACTCAGACGAGTTTCTCCAGTCAGAGCGATGTTACGTCTACTAGCCGTTACGTTCTTGTACGTATGCCGAGGCCCGAGATGTAACGTCATGTGAGGTAAGCGGTGAGCCCTCAGGAGGAATGAAGGACTCAGACGAGTTTCTCCAGTCAGAGCGATGTTACGTCTACTAGCCGTTACGTTCTTGTACGTATGCCGAGGCCCGAGATATAACGTCATGTGAGGTAAGCGGTGAGCCCTCAGGAGGAAGGAAGGACTCAGACGAGTTTCTCCAGTCAGAGCGATGTTACGTCTACTAGCCGTTACGTTCTTGTACGTATGCCGAGCCCCGAGATATAACGTCATGTGAGGTAAGCGGTGAGCTCTCCGGAGGAAGGAAGGACTCAGACGAGTTTCTCAAGCCATAGCGATGTTACGTCTACTAGCCATTACGTTCTTGAACGTATGCCGAGGCCCGAGATGTAACGTCATGTGAGGTAAGCGGTGAGCCCTCAGGAGGAAGGAAGGACTCAGACGAGTTTCTCCAGTCAGAGTGATGTTACGTCTACTAGCCGTTACGTTCTTGTACGTATGCCGAGGCCCGAGATATAACGTCATGTGCGGGAAGCGGTGAGCCCTCAGGAGGAAGGAAGGACTCAGACGAGTTTCTCCAGTCAGAGTGATGTTACGTCTACTAGCCGTTACGTTCTTGTACGTATGCTGAGGCCCGAGATGTAACGTCATGTGAGGTAAGCGGTGAGCTCTCCGGAGGAAGGATGGACTCAGACGAGTTTCTCCAGTCAGAGTGATGTTACGTCTACTAGCCGTTACGTTCTTGTACGTATGCCGAGGCCCGAGTAACGTCATGTGAGGGAAGCGGTGAGCCCTCCGGAGGAAGGAAGGACTCGGACGAGTTTCTCCAGTCAGAGTGATGTTACGTCTACTAGCCGTTACGTTCTTGTACGTATGCCGAGGCCCGAGATGTAACGTCATGTGAGGAAAGCGGCGAGCCCTCAGTAGGAAGGAAGGACTCAGACGAGTTTCTCCAGTCAGAGTGATGTTACGTCTACTAGCCGTTGTGTGCCTCGCCGGCGTCCACGCAGCTGTTATCAAGTCAGGTCTTCAAATCCGTAAGTACCCAAATCACTGTATTTTGGTTTTACTGATTTATTCTTTGTTTTATTTCAATTTCATTAACTCTTTCCACACGTTATGTGCAGGACTTTTTCGTACAGAAATGTTGCAAAAATTGTCTCTCTAATTTTGTCGAAGTACTGTTTTCATACTTTTACTATTTCTACATAAGTTACTTATACAATTGTATATTAATTTCATTGAAAACGATTTTTCCAAGGTAGTTTACAATAGCATTTTCTTATATATATATATATATATATATATATATATATATATATATATATATATATCTGGAGAAAACCGGGGGACCAGGAACCGGTGAAAATTTTATGATTATATATAAACACACACAATTTTTATATGATTGTTCAAACTTAAAGACTACACAAGCATTTTAATAATAATTTCAAATTTAACATTAGTAGTCAGATAGAAGTCATTTTTGTGGTCAAACAACCACCACACTCTCGACAAAACACCTATCAACACACACCCCCATTCAACCAACCAACCCATACCAACCTAACCAACCCAACCAAATCCAAATCCAAACAAAAATCCAAAACCCAAATCCAACCAACCCACATCACCAACCTCTCATTCACTACTAACATCATTAATTAGAATAATTTTTAAAAATTGAGATACAATAATAACAATTAACAGTATTACATAATTAAAAGCAAATACGTTTAACATTATAAACCAATTAACCAGTAATAGACGATAGATTATTGAAAATGTTTATCTTTCAGTTACTAATTTTTGTTCAAGCGCTCTTAGCCATATTGGATGCAAGAGATTTCTCCTAATCATTTAATTATATATTAGTACATACATAATTAAATGAGTGAGATCTAAAGGCATTTCTAGCAATGCATGCCTTCAATCGTAAGTTGTTCTACTTGATGATTGAAAAACACATTCTCCTCTCGTCAGTTTCCTGAATGATGATTGAAAAACACATTCTCCTCTCGTCAGTTTCCTGAATGATGATTGAAAAACACATTCTCCTCTCGTCAGTTTCCTGAATGATGATTGAAAAACACATCCTCCTCTCGTCAGTTTCCTGAATGATGATTGAAAAACACATTCTCCTGTCGTCAGTTTCCTGAATGATCATTGAAAAGCACATTCTCTTCTCGTGTGTCTCCTGTATGACGATTAGAAGCACACTTTCCTCTCGCCAGCTTCCTGCATGACGATTGGAAAATGCACTCTTCTCTTATCAGTTTTCTGCATTACAATTGGTAAACATTCTCTCCTCTCGTTAGTCCTGCATAACGATCGAAAAATGTACTATTCTCTCGCCAGTTTTCTGCATGACAATTGGTAAACATTCTCTCCTCTCGTTAGTCCTGCATAACGATCGAAAAATGTACTATTCTCTCGCCAGTTTTCTGCATGACAATTGGTTAACACACTCTCCTCTCATTAGTTTCCTGCATGACGATCGAAAAATGTACTATTCTCTCGTCAGTTTCCTGCATGACGATCGAAAAATGTACTCTCCTCTCGTCAGTTTTCTGCATGACAATTGGTTAACACACTCTCCTCTCATTAGTTTCCTGAGGTCGCTCTCCAAGTCTTACTTCATTAATATTCTTTTATCAATGTTCCGTTTCTCATGCTGCCTTAAACGGTACGAACAATATACATCGATGAGTAACGTCATATTACATATCATCGATGAACTATCTACTTTAAATATACATCGATGAGTAACGTCATATTACATATCATCGATGAACTATCTACTTTAAATATACATCGATGAGTAACGTCATATTACATATCATCGATGAACTATCTACTTTAAATATACATCGATGAGTAACGTCATATTACATATCATCGATGAACTATCTACTTTAAATATACATCGATGAGTAACGTCATATTACATATCATCGATGAACTATCTACTTTAAATATACATCGATGAGTAACGTCATATTACATATCATCGATGAACTATCTACTTTAAATATACATCGATGAGTAACGTCATATTACATATCATCGATGAACTATCTACTTTAAATATACATCGATGAGTAACGTCATATTACATATCATCGATGAACTATCTACTTTAAATTGTACATTTATTCTTATTATTTAACAAGGTTAGTTTCATAAATGATACGAAAAACGTTTTTATTTATTTTTCAAGAGGTGAAGTTAGGCCTAAAAAGCCCTCTCTAACACTTTACTTCAACATACATGATAACATAATATAAAATATTAATCTAAATACACGAGACACAAAAATATACATTACAACGACACACTAAACCATGTACAGTCAACATTTGAAACTCATATAAAAACTTAAAATAAAAATTAAAGTGACTGTATAAATAAAATATAAATTAATTCATCACAGTTTTTCCCAAATAGTACATTAATTCAAGACACAATCTGTCATTACCACGTCAAAGCCAACCTAAAGCACCAACCTGCGAAGCCGCAGCAGAAAACACCTACCTCTGAGCATTCCAGAATCTGCGCGGGGAAGGATAAGTATAATCTATCATCCGTTAATCAAGTTCCTAACACATTTTCATACAATGAACTGTCAAAGGAATGCTCATAATTACATCAAGTAAGGTCTATTGACCCTAAGACACGTAGTGAAGACCAGCTATTGCAAGATCGACTTTCACTTAATGCCTGCACGCGCGCATTAGGGAATGTAGGCCCTGGTTTGGTCGACTGTTACATAATATGTGATGTTTCAGCCACATATACGCAGCCATGCTACCGGAACAAACCGGACTTCAACGTCTGCGTGAAACACGCACTTCAAGGCATCATCCCCAAGCTGGCCAAAGGTAAGGAAGACTTCTCTGCCTGAATGTACCTGTCATAACATTATCTGGTATGTCGAATGTTGTGGGAACCATACTGTGTAAAGAACAGTATGGTTTCCACTTTCATATACACATTAAAATACAAATAAATGAACTTTAAGTTCATAGTTGATCGTTTATGAATATTATAATCAAGTAAACATCTCAAAAAATACATTTCAGTACAGCACACTATAATATTCGTACGTTTTTACACAAGGTGTCCAGCTTCGACTGTCGCATGTTTTAGAGGATTGTTTGTCAGGTCAATACAAGCAAATAATGCCATTTAACTTGTGTCCTTTCTCAATTCGTTTTCTGCCTGTGTGTCTGTATGTGTTTTTTACAAAAATTTGAATATCTCAAAAAGCGTTTCACACACAATACTGAATTTTGGTATGAAAATTGATTAAAATTCATGGTTTTAGCCACGGAACTGTGCACAATACTTGTCTTATCAGTTCCAAAAAATTGACATCTTGATTACATTTTTCGGAATAAGAATCCTCAGGTCAGTAAAAAAGTGGTTTTAGCTCCAGCTGGATTGTCGAGTATATACAAGAGGTTGATGACCGTGTAATATGTGTTGTATATACTCGACAATCCAGCTGGAGCTAAAACCACTTTTTTACTGATCTGAAGATGGAATTCTCATTCCGAAACATATAGTCAGTATATACAAGAGGTTGATGAACGTGTAATATGTGTTGTATATACTCGACAATCCAGCTGGAGCTAAAAACCACTTTTTTACTGATCTGAAGATGGAATTCTCATTCCGAAACATATAGTCAGCATGTTAACTTTTTGGAACTGATAGACAGGTACTGTACTATTTTAGTCATTAAAGTTGATCTTAAAAAGACACATTTCTTGTAAAAAGACAAATATATAAAAAACCTACATATTTTAAAAAACAAATGTTAACACACAACATTTGTAGACTATATTACGCCAAATTCAACGGTATGTCAGTTTAAAATATTGGGTGATAAATAACAGAGAAACCCTATTTTTTGTGACTGAAAGCGTTGTTATGTGGTATAACAGAGTACTCACATGAAGACGCTTTCATATGAGTACTCTGTTATACCACATAACAAAACTTTCAGTCACAAAAAATAAGTTTTCTCTGTTATTTATCACCCAATATTTTAAACTGACTTACCGTTGAATTTGGCGTAATGTCGTCTATAAAAATTGTTGATTAACATTTTTTGGCAAAATGTGTGGTCTTTTTATAATGGACTTTGAAATTTGCCGTCATTTCTAAACCGATAATCTTAGACATTCAGCCTTTTTAAACATGTCTTTTCAATATCAACTTTCATACCGAAATTCAGTATTCAGTATTGTTTTTGAGATATTCAATTTTTTACACATACAGACACACAGACAGAAATCGAATCGAGAAAGGACACAAGTTAAATGGCATTATTTGCTTGTTTTGACCTGACAAACAATCCTCTAAAGTATGCGACAGTCGAAGCTGGACACCCTATATATACGTAAAAAGAGTGACTAGGGTTGCTAAAATTCAGTATTTGGATTGGAGTATATCTTTCTTGGTCAGTTTTATAAGGTCGTTGTTCACACTAACGTAAAAGTAGTATTATGTACCGTACTATTTGTACTTATGTTATATTGACTTTGTACTGGGAAACATTCCCTTGTTTGTAATTTCTACCGACATTTGATTGTTATCTGACAAACCCTTTTTGAATACATAACGAACTTGAGCTTGATGTAGTGAGATGAATCACATGAAGCAGACAGACGCTTCCACCCACTCACAAACTATTCAATTTACTCCCTACTATAAAAAAGAACATTATATTCGTAGTTGTCTACCTCAACTAGGACTTTCAAAGACTATACTACGGCACTTTTTGTGAAGCTATAAAAATTGAACTTTTTAAGTACAGTGTATAGTTGTCGTTCACGTATCTCCAGGCTTACACTACCAGACATTTCAAGTATTCACCACAGTTTTGTTTCTCAAGTTACACTTGGTAGTACAAGAGTACAGTGCGCTTCACAAAACTCTACTGTCAGCGCAGACATTGTGTGCACCCGAGTTTGAAAGTTGTTTACTAAGAAACCAAGATGCCAGTAAAAAGTCTATTCACACCATTGTTTTCCTCGTTTAATTGTACGTTATGACATAAGCATTTAAAAATGTTATTATAAGTTTTAATAATTTTCATCCTAGTTGGAACAAAAACGTACAGAACTTTTAACTAGTTTTCACTGTGCATCAACTTTACGTTTTTATTACTCAAAGATCCATTAATATATAGCATTTATATTTTAATACGAGGTTGACAGGAGTGATTTCTATAATTTTCGGGTATTTATGCAGTTGCTTACCACCAAACAAATTTGGAACATTTTGCTTGAAATGCGTCTAGAATTGGTTGTATTTTCACGATATATGCTTTTTATTACGCGGAAATAACGTATTTTACCGAAAAATTCGAAAAAACCAATGTCACAACTATTAGTATTTTGTCATATTTCCGTTAATTTAAATGGTATTTTAATCATATTTTTATTATTTTTATGTGTTTTTTGCGCTGAATACAAATTTGAAAACTATTTTGGTATATTACAAATATTTATCGAGATATAACGGAAAAACTACTATCGCAGCGAATCGTGATTACCGGCCATTGCACGATCATTATATACAACAACTATTAATCACAAAAACCGAATTCACCTATATTCCCGCCGGAGTGACGGCCGGTAGGCCGTCACGGAGGCCGAACACTTGAATTTAACGCAAATTACGTATTTTTTCTGAGAAAATAGACAATTAGGATAAGTTAGGTTTGTTATGTTATGTAGAACAAATAATTTTACTACAAAACCAGTTACTGTATATATTTGTGTTCAGCATAAAAAAAAAAAAAAAAAAAAACACGAGAATGAAAAAAAAGTTGTCGAAAAATAAAGATTTTTAAAAAAGTTGGTTTTTTTCACTATCAGATAAAAAACTATTTTTTCGATTTTCCGGTAAAAACAAGTTTTCCGTGGATGAAATCAAACTCCTTAAGAGATATAAACTCTTATTTCACCACTTTTTCAACATGAAATCATATTTTCAGAGGTGGCAAGAAAGTGCATGATTACCAATTTTTATAAATGTCAGAACTAACATCACCTATACTGGTGAGTGCCCTCCTACCCACTCACACACGCACATTATTCAAAATTATTTATAATGAAATTATTCGTACAGTATTTATTGTGAACCAATAACAATGTCTAGTTACAAGTTATAAAAAATATACAAAATGAACATATTCTAACTTATCATCAACAACAATTTTACTGCTAAAATTAAACTCTTTATGCAATGAATTTTTATCTTCTCAGATCATCTACACGTCACAGTACATTTTACCATTTTCAATGTACGAACTCTTGAATTATTAAGTTAAAGTAGACTAAGTTATTAAACAACAAACAACAAAAAACTTAACTAAATATACTTCGACTGAAGTTATTTAAGAGAAAATTTAACTTTTTTGTATAATTTATGTTCCTTGCCACCTACAATAATAATGCTCAAGATATTTTACAAATGTGTTGTATATGCTTAAGCCGGCATTGCTGAGTTGGAGTTGGAAGGCTTGGATCCACTCAGGGTGCCTAAGATGGTGATGACCTACGATGGCAACGCAATCGGCGGGAATGTCACACTACGGGACACCGTTACCAGAGGCATCAGCAACCTCAAGGTCCTGGATATCAGGTACCTATTATGCGTTAAAAGTTGAATAATTTTTTCTTTTAAAGTGTACTGTCAGAAAAATGACTTTTTGACCTGGTCAACCATCTATAACCGATCTATCATTCTCTTGAGTGGGTGGTATATGGACTATCGAGCTCATGGATGGCTGATGTGTAGACTATTGATCTTTTGAGTGGGTGGTTTGTAGACTATCTCTTGGATGGGTGGTGTATAAACTATCGATCTTTTGGATGGGTGGTGTGAAGACTACAGATATCTTGGGTTGTTGGTATGAAGACTATCGATTTCTTGAGTGGATGGAGTGTATACTATCGATCTCTTGGTAGGTGGTGTGAAGACTATCGATCTCTTGGATGGGTGGTGTGTAGACTATCGAGCTCTTGGATGGGTGGTGTATATACCATCGATCTTTTGGATGGGTGGTGTGAAGACTATAGATCTCTTGGGTTGGTGGTGTGAAGACTATCGATTTCTTGGGTGGATGGTGTGTACACTATCGATCTCTTGGTGGGTGGTGTGTATACTATCGATCTCTTGGGTGGATGGTGTGTACACTACCGATCTCTTGGGTGGGTGTTATGAAGACTATCGATCTCTTGGATGGATGGTGTGTAAACTATTGCGTTCGTGAATGGGTATTGTTTGGATTATCTGTTTTGTGACGGCGGAAAACACAATTGTGATACATCGACGTTTTGCTGGAATTGCCTCTAAACAAGTGAAGGCGCTAAAACTGTTGTATTGATATTGCATTGATACATCACGAAAGTCGAGGATACTTGATCAGTGACAACGTTGTGGTTTTTCTTCAAAATGTATTACAACATAGTGACGTCAATTAATTGCGTTCCCAAATATTTTGGTCGCAGTTTATACACCCAGGAGCTGATTTCGATAACCCTGACATTTTGTAACACCTTAGTGGTGGAAAGTGGACATCTTTCCTCAGAAACACTTTTTTTAAATTTGTAATGTTTAGGACATTTATTTTTATTATTTTTGTTACAGTTTTTTTAACTCAAACAGAATCAATTCCAGAATACACAGGGTGGAATAAAATATGGAAACGTTTTTACAATATCTTTATTTTTTCCATAAATAATTTGATAATTGATTTTTTTGACTAATTTTATTCCATAAAGTATAACTTTTGATCAAAATAATTTACTTGAAACCATTAAATAGTGTAGAAATAATATTGTTCAAATTAGTTACTTTGAAATTTAAATGACCGCTATTCTGGAAAGGATAAACCTTTCGAAATCTGATTTGCGGTAATTAATTTTTCTTGAACAGACCTTTCATTTGATACCAAATTCGACTTAGGATTACAATGAAGATTTTCGTTCAACTCCTCGTGGGCCGTCCCTCAGAAAAGATGAAATATCGATAATGGCGTCAAAAAGTACGTTCTTTGTGATGATGATCATGTACAAGATTTCACTTTTAAAAGTGAAGCCATACAAAAGTTGTGAAAGCGTTTCCATATTTTTGTTCCATCCTTTATAGATCGCTTAGAAAAAATTTAAAATTATTGTATAAAGTTTATCGTCAACTGTTAATGTTCAAATGTAGGTCTCATTTACCAGTTTCAACAATATTAAATTCATAAACATTGGTTAAAATGACTATTAATTCCAGTAGGATTTAACGTAAATGGAGATTTATTAATTCATTGATTAAAATGTTGATGATTTCAGATCTGTGGTAAATGATCCCACCCGTTTCCAACTGGAAATAGATTTCTTCATTCCCAAGATGGTGACGGGTGGCTTCTACAAGATGGAAGGCCATATCGGCGATGTCCCTGTAACTGGGGAAGACACATATAACATCTCCATGAGTATGTATTCTTAAAGGACTTTCTATTATTTATACTGTAATTAATTTCAGTATCAATTCATTCTTTCTGAATTGTCCGAACTTATTAGAAACTATTCCTTTAAATACCAAAACTTTCATAACTGTAACAAATATAATGAAACTAACAAATATTATGAACAGAGTAAAATATAAAGGGTATATTTTTTAAATAGGCCACTATTGTGATCTTGGAAATCGTAAGTCTGATAAAAAAAACTTTAAATATGCCTTACCTTGTTTTTACAGATAATTAAAATTACATATTTCAAATTTCATAAAACAGCAGCTTTTCCAATATTTCCAATATGGCAGTCAACTTTGTTTTTTTTATGGAACACCCTGTATTTTATGATTGTTGTAGATAGAAATAGTAATTTAAGGTCTTTCTTATTCTTAGCACTTTATCGATATTTTGCTTAATAACGTACAGATGAGAGGTAAACATTTTCAGATTCCTTATGGAGTTTACCATTGAAATAGCAAATTTTTAAATTTGAATTCAAAAAAATGATCTAAACTGCAATTATTACACTATACATTTGGAAAATGTATGCTTAGCTATTGTTTTTTCACGGTTTAACAGCATAGTATATTGAATTATAACACTAAGAAATTGAAACAAATATGCTACCATTTTGTCACAGATAAATTGATGTTGGCAACACTGTTAATTATCAACTGTTTAATTCAACTTATTTTTCATTCTGTATTGGAAGTTGACAGCTTCCAAACAATTTGTAATGGAAGTTAGACGAATTTTAAGGACGTTTTACCTAAAAGAATTTTTGAAAATTTTTGAATAAAAGGTTATCTCCTTATAAGTAATATATGTATTGAGGGAAAAAATTTAAAACATTAATTTATAGAGATACGGCTACCTAAAGTGGCAAATACGGACTTTCCAAGTACATAAATGGTCGAGAAATCGGGCGATATATTTTATTAAAATTTTTAGAATATAGTGGACAAAAGGTCCTACCAACCTAATGTAAAGTAAAACTTTAAAAAGTAATTTTTTCAACTGTAACCCATTAATTTTCTGTAAATGGCATCAGTACAAATTTTGAGTTGAACTTTGTACAGTTATCATTGGAAAGAGTAAGTTAATAATATATTAAAAGTTCATTGCTACGGTTTATTATAAATGAGGAATTATGTACAATTTGCGAGGTGGGGGCATTAAGGGAGAGAGAGGGGTGAACACGTTGGATGTGCGTTAGTGAGGCGGGCTACTCCTAGCAACAGTTGCAGTGAAATTTAAGCTACTCCTAGCGAAAGTTGCGGTGAAATGTAGTACTAAATTCCTTGGGGCGTTCCACTCGACGACTGGATGAACAACTTTAATTCCAATCTTCACTTAAATAGGGCGGTTTTGTTGTTGGCCTTGCTGTAAAGTTAACTATGAGCAAGCTTCGCATACTCGGTTTCATGATAATACTGGTGTGTGTACCTATAGTGAATCTGACTGCCGAGTAAGAAATCTTGAGAAAGTAAATGAGTACATCAAGTACAAAAAAAACTCAATATTGGTTGTAGTTACTTGAATAACGTAACCTTTCCAAACCAACTGCCTCGCTGTGCTTCCTCACTGAGAGTCTATTACTGCAGGTGGTAGAGCATATATCGGAGCTGTATAAAGTATAAAGTATGTTGTACGAATTATGTAAATTCTGTTCCTAAGGTGGTGTGAGCGGGACATGGCGGTTGACTGGATCCCCAGTCGTGGAGGACGGTCAGGTTTACATGAAGATAAACAAGTTCCAGGTGATACCAGAGGTCCAGGTTCTCAAAGTCCATGCCAATAATTTGTTCAAGGGAAACCCCCAACTCAGTAAGTATTCTTGCCAATGGTGAATTGCATAGCATAGCATAGCATAATAAGACTAAATGCATATCGATGTTTAATCATTAATATAACAGTGACTTACATTAATAGTAAAATTACGCTGTATAGTCTAATGTTTCTTCCCAAAACAATGAACGATCAATCATCTTCACACCAAAAATAGCTTCTTTTGAATACTTCAAATTTATTTCCAGCTATATTTTCTATACGATTCTGAGTTATCAGAAAGATACATAATTTTACTTCCACGGTGCCTCACCTTTAAAAATTCAAGAAAATAATTACGATTAATAGCGATAAAACCTGACGTATGCGTTATAAACAATAAAGGGTAGCTATACATCTCAAAAAATAGTCTCCTGCAAATTAAACGGTTTAATTATTATTTTAGTTCTGACCTCTATTGTAATAATATGTATTTATTTTATTAATATTAATGTCCAGCATGCCAATGCTGATTGACTACATATCCAATTCCAGTTCAGTTTTAACACCTGGGTTGAGCGTTTACTAGTTTACTAAGCCTTTTTGAACATATACCTTTTAAAATATGTCTTAATACCTCCACAGTGTCCCATCGTACTTCTCTCGCAACCACTTCACTCTTAATACCGTTTGTTCATCTACTCCTTTGTCTTTTTATTAATAACTTTTGTTAATTGTTAATCCTGCCATATTTAATATTAGGGTAGATGGCCACAACATTTTTAAATGTGGCCCTGATAAGACGTGGTGTCTGTACGTCAAGAGAAATAAGGAGACGTGTCCATCCCCTACAAGTCGTATCCGTAAGGAGTGGTGTGCAACAATGAGACGTGTCCATCCCCTACAAGTCGTATCCGTAAGGAGTGATGTGCAACAATGAGACGTGTCCATCCCCTACAAGTCGTATCCGTAAGGAGTGGTGTGCAACAATGAGACGTGTCCATCCCCTACAAGTCGTATCCGTAAGGAGTGGTGTGTAACAATGAGACGTGTCCATCCCTACAAGTCGTATCGGTAAGGAGTGGTATGCAACAATGAGTAGCGTCTATCCCCTACATGTATCCAGAAAGGAGAGTGGTGTGCAACTATAATATTAATGTCCACTATAATATAGAGTCGTGTCCATCCCCTACAAGTCGCATCCGTACAGAGAAGTGGTGTGTAACAATGAGTCGTGCTTAACCCCTACAATACGTATATGTACAGAGAAGTGGTGTCCAACAATGAGTCGTGTCTATTCCCTACAAGACGTATTCGTAAAGAGGAGTTGTGTGCAAGAATGAGTCGTGTCTATCCTCTACAAGACGTATCCGTAAAGAGGAGTTGTGTGCAATAATGAGTCGTGTCTATCCTCTACAAGACGTATTCGTAAAGAGGAGTTGTGTGCAAGAATGAGTCGTGTCTATCCTCTACAAGACGTATCCGTAAAGAGGAATGGTGTGCAACAATGAGTTGTGTCTATGCCCTACAAGACGTATCCGTACAGAGCAGTGGTGTCCAACAATGAGTCATGTCTATCCCCTACAAATCGTATTCGTAGAGGAGTGATGTGCAACATTGAGACGTGTCTATCCCCTACAAGTCTTATCCGTAAAGAGGAGTCTTGTGCAACAATGAGTCTAACCCCTACGTGTCGTATCCAGAAAGAGAAGTGGGTGCAACTATGTGTCGTGTCTATTCCTTACAAGTCGTATCCGTAAAAAGGAGTGCAACAATGAGTAGTGTCTATCCCCTAACATTTGTATTCGTAAAGTGGATTGGTGTACAACAATGAGTCGTGTTTATCCCCTACAAGTCGTATTCGTACATAGTAGTGGTGTCCAACAATGAGTCGTGTCCATCCCCTACAAGTCATATCTGTAAGGAGTGGTGTGCAACAATGAGTCGTGTTTATCCCCTACAAGTCGTATTCGTACATAGTAGTGGTGTACAACAATGAGTCGTGTCCATCCCCTACAAGTCATATCTGTAAGGAGTGGTGTGCAACAATGAGTAGTATTTTAATAGCATGTCTTTTCAATCATTCGGGATCCTTCATGTTTGCCAAATAAATTGTACGAGTAATGTCTATTACATTGTTGTGGCAGATTGATTTTAAATGTTATGCAACGATTTATCTTGACTCAATACTGTGTTGTTTTATATCTCCCTGTATTTTTTATAGTTATTTAAATTTAATCTATTTCTTTAGTATTTAGGTTAGTATTTTTAATTTTTACGTGGGTGTTTTCTGAAGTTAGTTTTGAACATTTAAAAAGTTTTTTAAAGTATTTAGCATCTTCCATAGAGGTGTTACAATGTTGTTTTTACAACAGTGACTTTTGGTTTGGTTCCTGTTGAATTAGTTTCAAATGTCATATAGAAGAGTCATACATTGTTGTGTTTTTCCAAACCTTAAAAGTTTATCCTTTTCGTGTTTTATTTTTTTTAGCATGTTTAATTATATGTTTATTCAGTTACTTACGGTTTTTAAAGGTTCATTTTCTTTATTTAATTGATTAATAAATCTTTGATTTATGGTTGCTAAAGAAGTTTGGTTGGGCAAATAACTGATAGGTGGGTTAAATGCGTAAAGTAACATAAGTTACTAATGCGCACGTTGCCACGTACTCTTGTACTCCTAGCTGAATCGTTGAGTTCCAAGAATGTTATAAGTGAAACTTCGGTCAGTAACATAAAGCACACTTTGCAGTACATCGACGATTATATGAACTCTATACATCTAGTTTTGATGCATGTAACTGATTGCACGTTTCTACATGAATTTAGCATTGTTATGTTGAATTCATGTTAAAATTTGCAATTTTAATATGTAATTTGAAATCACAGGTTTAGTAGGGTTAATAATTGTGTCAACCGTTATTCATCTGAAACCTATGCAATGATAATTACTTAAATAATAATTTATTGATCGTTTTGTGTTAGTTATAATGCATGTTACCGCAGTGTTAAATCACTTAATGAATTATATTTTTATAACACATAGACGCTTTATTTCAATATTAAAAATGAATTACCGTTAAAGAAATTGAACATTGACTTAGATATTCTCAAAGAAAAATACTGCATTAATATTGGCATCAAGTACTAAAATCGTACAATTTTCAACCGAGAATAAAATTTATAACTGTTAAATAATGTACCATAACATGTTACACGTGGGTAGAATCCTAAATCATTTGTGAATTTCAAGTGCAAAATGCAGGCAAATTGTCCAGTGTTCACAACCAGCGAATTCGTAAAAAAAATTATATTGTTATATACATTTATAAATTGATTTTCTGCAGTTACATTTTCGTGACATCAAAGTTATAAACACCTGTCAGATTTTGGTCTGCCACTTGAACTAATTGTTACTTAGCTCCTAGTTCTGATCAAAGTTTCCTGTTCCAGGCGCTGCAGCGATCACGTTCGTGAATCGATTCTGGAGAGTGCTGTACGAGGAAATGCTGCCGTATGCCCAGAACACATTTGACACCGTTGTCCGCCAGATCATCAACAAAATCTTCCTAAACATTCCTTACGACCAACTGTTTCCTTTGGCTCGGGATTAGGGTTAGATCGACAGAATCACGATAGACTCACTAAACAGAGCGTTACAATGAAAACTCTTTACTAACATAATTAAATGTTCATCAAACTTTTTCCTAACCATTTTGAATCATCAAATAAACATTCCTAAACATTTTAGTGTTAAGTGTTTTATTGTAATTCATTTTAAAATCAGCGCAACGGCGTTGGTGAGTAACGAGAACTATCTAAATACACAGAATATAAAAGAAAGGCATTGTTCCCATATTTATAAACGCACTTGCTGAAATAGAGACAGAATGCGTAATATACAGCCGATTGGAGTAAGACACATGCCGCAGGCCACACAGATACGAACTGGAGGGAGGCGGCGGTCAATCGAGTAAATATTTATTTGTATAAATAACTGTCCAAACGATAAATTACTCCGCGTATAGCACAGTATACTATGTAAAACTGGAACGATTAAATAGAAAGCTACTATATTCACTTGAAAACGGTTACATTAAATAAAGGGTCATGTAGTTTCTTGAAATATACCACTTTGCCTACCCGCGTGGTAGTTGGGGTGGTGGAGAGGACACCTTTATACGGCGGGATAAAATATTAAAAACAACACACAAAATGGGTTAATTAACTCATTTTATGAAGAAAAGGTGATTAACAACTTTTTAATAAAATGCACTACTGTTGAGTTTTAGAGCATTTAAGATTTAAAATTTCACCCCAAAATTTCCAATTTTTATATGTTTTTTAAATTGCGCCAAAAGTATTCCACTTATGAACAAATATATAAGGACTTAATTTAAAAGTGTAAAATTGATCTTTCAGATTATTTTATTTTTATTTTTTCACGATTACCCAAAGGCTAGATATACATTTTAAAGATGGAGCTTTTGTCTGTAAATAAAAATAACGGGTTGTTTCAACGTGAATATCTCGAAGATAGTGAGTCATACAAAACAATGTTTGAGACGAAATTTGAGAATGGTAAAATTATAAAAAAGTAAAACTAATAAGGGTCTTATCACACAAAATTTAAAATAATTACTGCCAAATATTTGTATGCTATTTAGTCATTTTATTGACATTATTTGGCTAAAAAGGTTTTCCCAATTGCAATGTGGTTTTAGGAAAGAAAAATACGATAGTATAAAGTCATATTATATGCTAAATATGCTCAAAAATTGTTGGCCGTTTTGCACTCACACGAAAAATGGCCGGCGCCGCACTTTGAAAATTGGTAAAATTTGTGTTTTTCGAAAACTAACTTCCTATTTTTACTAACAGTGGAAAATAGTTGATTTTTTAAGAAAGTTCATAATAACTTAACTTTTACAGGCTAATTTGCTGTGAACAATTGTCTGTTTAAAAAAAAATATTTTGATGTGCCTATACAGAGATAAATGAATGTTAGAATTTAATTATTCATGTTTTTTAACCTAAAATGCTATAACTTAACCTCAAATATATCAAAAAGTTTTAATTTAATTGAAAAAGTGGTCATAACTTTGCTTGTTGAGTATAAGTTTACCTTTCTAATGAGACCTTGCATGTCAAAATATCTTTAACAGAACAAAGTTATTAACGAAAAGCTTTTTTACATTACAAGATTAGTAAATCCTATGAAATTATTATTTTTTTAAATTTAATTTTATATTTTCTGTATAAAATGTATTATTTTAAAATAGGTAGATAATAATCTGATATCATAAGTTCAGTTTTGACAATTGATAGCTGTCAATAAGCATAATATTATGGATGTTTACATGTTTTTTTATTGCAGTAGTGAAACATCTTGGAAATCCAAGATTTTCCATTCCCGACTTTGTTTTATAATTTTATATAGCTAAAATTATGACCAAGGGTCCAAAAAACTCATTATCAACTATTTTTATTAAAAATTAAATCATTACTTTCTTGGATTTGTCAACCACGATTGATTTTAGTTTCCGCAACATCCATAATTTATTTGCAACTATTATCAATCCGTAAATATAATATGCAAATAATTTTGAGTTTATCATATTTATTTACTACTTTTTTCATAACATTTTTGAAAATGGTGAAAAACTAGGATTTTTCATCCATCACTTTAATGTGTCGTTATTTATTTATTTATTTTTTTTTTTTAATCCTAATAAGTGACCTATGAAACCACTAGTTAATTATTTTTAGTATAAATTTGTGTTATTATAACTTATATATATTTTTCATCCACAATCTTATTTTTTCCATACATTCCAGAAGCTTTTATAAATACGTAAAATAAATCAAAAACACAAAAATGGATGTACACATATTTGTTTACCTTTTATTCGTAACAAATGTGATAACGTCGGCAAAGATAATTTCCCATACGCCATTTTATTTTACAATATTTTTTATGTTAAAATCATAATAAGTGACTTAAAAACACTAGGTACTAAATTTTATAAAAACATTTAATGTATTTTTCGATTATTCCAATTATTTACTGCTTTGTTTACTTGTTGTTTACTATATAATTGAATCATTTCCGGACTTAACAATTGGTGTATTTCTGGTGTTAAGACCCTTCCTTAACAAGTTGCAAAAGGTTTCAAAATTGATTTATCTACTTTCTATTTAATCCGAACCTTTCTACAATGTTTTACCTGGTTTCTTATACATACAACCAGTTGCTGTAATTATTTCATAATATACACACTTAATACAAACCTAACCCAAAATGAAAGGCGTATTAACCTTAAAATCGCACGAGATACAAATATGTCTTAAGTGTATGAAACCCGCTTCTCTCCGTATCATCGGTTTAAATTTACTACAACAGCCTTCTGGAATAATGCCCAGGTACTAATAATATAGTTAAAAATATTATTACTATAATAATAACACGTAATGAATGTTACGCGATACTGCGATTATGTTATGATAACAATGTTATGGTAACAATACCAAGTGTTTGTTACGATAGTAACCCACAGTGTTTGTAAACGATGATATCTCACAGTAAATGTTATGGTAACAATACCAAGTGTTTGTTACGATAGTAACACACAGTGTTTGTGAACGATGATATCTCACAGTAAATGTTATGGTAACAATACCAAGTGTTTGTTACGATAGTAACACACAGTGTTTGTGAACGATGATATCTCACAGTAAATGTTATGGTAACAATACCAAGTGTTTGTTACGATAGTAACACACAGTGTTTGTGAACGATGATATCTCACAGTAAATGTTATGGTAACAATACCAAGTGTTTGTTACGATAGTAACACACAGTGTTTGTGAACGATGATATCTCACATTAAATGTTATGGTAACAATACCAAGTGTTTGTTACGATAGTAACACACAGTGTTTGTAAACGATGATATCTCACAGTAAATGTTATGGTAACAATACCAAGTGTTTGTTACGATAGTAACACACAGTGTTTGTGAACGATGATATCTCACATTAAATT
Source organism: Stictocephala bisonia (assembly GCA_035578905.1). Classification (NCBI taxonomy): domain Eukaryota; kingdom Metazoa; phylum Arthropoda; class Insecta; order Hemiptera; family Membracidae; genus Stictocephala; species Stictocephala bisonia. Next base: position 3,681,941 of record JAQJVL010000020.1, read on the forward strand.
TTATAGTAACAATACCAAGTGTTTGCTACGATAGTAACACACAGTGTTTGTAAACGATGATATCTCACAGTAATTGTTATGGTAACAATACCAAGTGTTTGTTACGATAGTAACACACAGTGTTTGTGAACGATGATATCTCACAGTAAATGTTATGGTAACAATACCAAGTATTTGTTACGATAGTAACACGCAGTGTTTGTGAACGATGATATCTCACAGTAAATGTTATGGTAACAATACCAAGTGTTTGTTACGATAGTAACACACAATGTTTGTGAACGATGATATCTCACAGTAAATGTTATGGTAACAATACCAAGTGTATGTTACGATAGTAACAAACAGTGTTTGTAAACGATGGTATCTCACAGTAAATGTGAGATATCATCGTACCATAACAATACCAAGTGTTTGTTACGATAGTAACACACAGTGTTTGTGAACGATGATATCTCACATTAAATGTTATGGTAACAGTACCAAGTGTTTGTTACGATAGTAACACACAGTGTTTGTAAAAGATGATATCTCACAGTAAATGTTATGGTAACAATACCAAGTGTTTGTTACGATAGTAACACACGGTGTTTGTAAACGATGATATCTCACAGTAAATGTTATGGTAACAATACCAAGTGTTTGTTACGATAGTAACAAACAGTGTTTGTAAACGATGATATCTCACAGTAAATGTTATGGTAACAATACCAAGTGTTTGTTACGATAGTAACAAACAGTGTTTGTAAACGATGATATCTCATAGTAAATGTTATGGTAACAATACCAAGTGTTTGTTACGATAGTAACAAACAGTGTGTAAACGATGATATCTCACAGTAAATGTTATGGTAACAATACCAAGTGTTTGTTACGATAGTAACACACGGTGTTTGTAAACGATGATATCTCACATTAAATGTTATGGTAACAATACCAAGTGTTTGTTACGATAGTAACAAACAGTGTGTAAACGATGATATCTCACATTAAATGTTATGGTAACAATACCAAGTGTTTGTTACGATAGTAACACATGGTGTTTGTAAACGATGATATCTCACAGTAAATGTTATGGTAACAATACCAAGTGTTTGTTACGATAGTAACACACAGTGTTTGTAAAAGATGATATCTCACAGTAAATGTTATGGTAACAATACCAAGTGTTTGTTACGATAGTAACACACGGTGTTTGTAAAAGATGATATCTCACAGTAAATGTTATGGTAACAATACCAAGTGTTTGTTACGATAGTAACACACGGTGTTTGTAAACGATGATATCTCACATTAAATGTTATGGTAACAATACCAAGTGTTTGTTACGATAGTAACACACAGTGTTTGTAAAAGATGATATCTCACAGTAAATGTTATGGTAACAATACCAAGTGTTTGTTACGATAGTAACACACGGTGTTTGTAAAAGATGATATCTCACAGTAAATGTTATGGTAACAATACCAAGTGTTTGTTACGATAGTAACACACGGTGTTTGTAAACGATGATATCTCACATTAAATGTTATGGTAACAATACCAAGTGTTTGTTACGATAGTAACAAACAGTGTGTAAACGATGATATCTCACATTAAATGTTATGGTAACAATACCAAGTGTTTGTTACGATAGTAACACACGGTGTTTGTAAACGATGATATCTCACATTAAATGTTATGGTAACAATACCAAGTGTTTGTTACGATAGTAACAAACAGTGTGTAAACGATGATATCTCACATTAAATGTTATGGTAACAATACCAAGTGTTTGTTACGATAGTAACACACGGTGTTTGTAAACGATGATATCTCACATTAAATGTTATGGTAACAATACCAAGTATTTGTTACGATAGTAACAAACAGTGTGTAAACGATGATATCTCACATTAAATGTTATGGTAACAATACCAAGTGTTTGTTACGATAGTAACACATGGTGTTTGTAAACGATGATATCTCACAGTAAATGTTATGGTAACAATACCAAGTGTTTGTTACGATAGTAACAAACAGTGTGTAAACGATGATATCTCACATTAAATGTTATGGTAACAATACCAAGTGTTTGTTACGATAGTAACACACGGTGTTTGTAAACGATGATATCTCACATTAAATGTTATGGTAACAATACCAAGTGTTTGTTACGATAGTAACACAAGGTGTTTGTAAACGATGATATCTCACATTAAATGTTATGGTAACAATACCAAGTGTTTGTTACGATAGTAACACACAGTGTTTGTGTACGATGATATCTCACATTAAATGTTATAATAACAATACCAAGTGTTTGTTACGATAGTAACACACAGTAAATATTATGTTAATAACACGCAGTGTTTGATACGGAAATAAATCACAGTGCTTGTTTTGGTAATAACACAGTACTTACTCTTATTGTGTTAATCGAGCCCATTTTGATATTTTCGTATAAAACATGGTATGTTAAATTAACAAACATAATTTATTGTAGTAATTCCAGGGTCATTGAAATTGTATTAAATAAACTGTTTATTAAGACTTAAAGAAAGTCATGACCGGGAACTTTAATTAATTTTACTAATGAATGTCTAAGTTAACTACTATCAGTATAATTTAAACTTTGTAATCTATTAATCACCACAATATTATTCAAATATTTTTAGCTATACACCAAACGTAAGCTGATAAGTAAATGACATTTCCCCCATACAGTGTTATATTAAGTGTTTCATTTATTAAATGAATGGAGTTGTCAATTGTACACAAAGCGACTTATATAAAATTTTGAGAGTTTTCAATAAAAGTCTGTATTGAAAAATAGGAACAATTCGTAGTGGGTTGGGGAGTGATTGCAATCAAAGTGAACGTTAGCGATCTGCTGGTCTGCTTCAGTGCCGCTGGCAGAAAACATTGGCAAGGCCACTCAACCAAAAGGCAGCCAATAAAAATGTACTTTTCTCGTAAACAATCCTGCTGCGTATAAAACACTTTAAATGTCCTATTTTAACATTGAACACAGGCGAACATTTATTTAAAACATGTTAGTAATTTATGGTATTTATGCAGTTTCTAGACGCTCCACCTATATTGACTTTTTATCACCATTAGGAAAAATCAGGTATACATTTTGTGAGAAAACACTTTTTACTCCGCGGAAATAACGTTTTATAAAAAATTTAAAATTCTAAATTGTTGAAAATTTTATTTTTCGATTTATCTACGTTATTTTTAATGTTTTTTAAATAATTTTTTAATAGATGTAGTTTTTTGTGCTATGACAGTTACTTCTCGAAATATCTTGGAAAAACTACGTTCGCGGCAAATCACCTATGGCAAAAGCTCATATGGACAATGTTAATAGGAGCTACGATATGAGCTATGACTAGCAACAAAAAACAAATCCGCATATATCCCCGCCGGGCGGATTTGGGGACGGCAGGCCAGGCACCCAAATTTAACGCAGATTACAAATTTTTGTTGTGTAAATAAACGATTATATTAAGCTAGGTTGTGTTTGTCTTGGTAAGTAAAAAGTGAATTTTCGGCTAGAAAAGTTAATTTTTTTGAAAAACCAATTTCATACCATGTTCAGCACTAAAAAACAAGTAAATTAGAGAAAATTAGTTTTTGAAAATTACCGATTTTTTTAAAAAGTTAGTTTTTTTCACTATCACATAAAAACTAGTTTTCGATTTTTCAATATGAAACGAGTTTTCCGCTACTAATATCAACCTCCTAAACTTATATTCCATCAGTTTTTCAACAAGAAATCGTATTTCCAGAAGTGTATAGAAAGTACATAATTACTTATTTTATTACGTGTAACCCGATGGTGTTAATGTCGTCTAAATCCAGAATTACGAAAATTATTTAAAACCTCAACTCCAGCAACGCCCATAATGGACGTTATTGCGCGACCTTTGACACGTAGCTCAATATTTCATATATCTCTAGATAATTGTGAGTAATATAATATGCAATACATGCAAATTCATACAAAAACGTATTTATAATTAATGTTGAAAAATAGTATTATCATAGAAAAAATTTCCATTGTTGCAGTTATCGTATAACAACCTTAATACACATGTGTGTATGCCAGCTGTACCCGCCTGCTTCGCCGGTCATAATATCGAGTTTGATTATATGATCGAAATGTACAGCAAGCTTTCAGTTTACACAGTATCCAATTTATTTCCAATTTAGAACAGCTGATGTTATTATAGTTTACAACTATACTCAATTATTTTTAATTTGAAAAGTTTAGTCTACCACAATTTTACTAAATTTGTTTTTATCTAACAGCTGTTAATCAAATAAATCAATCAATTAATATAGCTCCATAAGAATACAATGGGAATTTTGGAGGCCAGTGAGATGAAGTGCTGAGGTCGAAGAGGAAAATCCTTTCTTAGTGATCCTCTAGGGGCCAAGATACATACAAAATTGCAAGTCAATTGGACGCATAGTTTTGGAGAAATGGTGATGAGTGGTAAATGGCTTTTATATATAATAATATATATTATATATAATTTTATTATATATAATATATAATAAAAGCCATTTACCAAGGTAATTAAACATGGAATAATTGTATGAATACATGTGTTAATTGCCTCGTACATACCTACGTAGGAGGCAGCAACACATATTGAACGGCATGAACTTCGAGCACAACAGTAAAACAATGTAAGCCTACGTTGAGAGGGAGGGAGGAAAGTAGGTCAATTATGGCTGTATGTAAATTAACATAAATAAATTCTTTATTGCATAGTACAATTAATAATTGTGTTACAAAAGTCATAATTTGCAACACAATTTTTGACGTTATTTCTTACTTACAATATTGTGTTTCTCGCCATGTTTTGCCATGTCCTATGATTTGGCTATGCATGCTTTAAAACTAAATTGTTAATTTTCCGATTGAAAACAATTTGGTCTCCTAGAAAACAAAGTTTCAAAGTCTAAACAACAATCTGTAAGCCTAATTTTAGAGGGCGCAAAGTACGGTAATTGATTCTGAATCAGTGAAATATTGTGTTTCTAGCCATGTTTAGCTATGTTCTATCAACAGTGGCTATACATGTGTTCAGATTAAATTTTATATTTTCCCCATTGAATACAGTATGTTCTCATAGATAACAAAGTTTCACAGTCTAGAAAACCCTGAGAGTCTATTCTTAGAGGCCGTAAATTAACTAATTTGATTTACACGTACAAATTGAAAATCTAGCTCTACCTAAGGACGAATGAGGTGAGATAGAGAATAAAGTCATAGGGCCAAAGTTGTAGATCGTCTCAAATCAGGCACAGAAAATGGTGTTAGTTTTGCTGTAGAACCGTTCATTTAGAGAACAGTTCGCTACAGTTCAATTAGAGAAACGCTGTTTATGGCATTTAAATTGTTTGGCACAAAAAGGCTGCCATCTTCGATTTACTAAATGTTTTTCAAAATCCTTTCTTATTGCACATCTACAACATAAGACCGTTGACTACAAAATTTCATCCTCGTAGGCTTAGTACTATTTTTAGTTACAGCGATGAGTGAGTCAGTGGTATTTGCCTTTTATAGGTAGAGAAGATATTTTCTAAACCTAGATAAAATTCATAAACTTATAGACATCTTCAACATCTATTAGTACTACATTATAACATTTCCATAGGGCAGGCCTGCAACGCTACGAACCTGCATATTAACGAACTGTTCGGAAAGAATGGGCAGCCTTTAGTTTCATTAGAGGAGAGGGAGATTATCTCAGTTGAGTCAATACTGCTACAGTCGTATGATGTACAAGCTTTGTATCTAGTTATATGGGGATTTAACCATTGTATTACTTGTAATTAATATGTACATAACTATAGTGTTTCTAATAAGTGTGGTATTTGCTATTTAAACATATTAAGTAATTATAAATTACTTAAATGTTTTTATAAAAGCATTAAAAATTACAAATTATAAAAGCATTAAGTAATTTTATAAATTTTAGGTAAAACCTCAAAGGCTAAGAGAATAAAAAGTAAACGGACTGGTTTAGTAAAACTAGTTACAAATCTTAGTAAATCACTTGGTCCGAGAATGGGACACGTGTTTGGCGACATATAACATATTAACATGTAAACAGTTTATATTCTCAAAGATATGTTAGCGTTTCACTTGAATGTTATTCATTATGTTCCTATAAAAATGAAAGTAAAGGTTGGGTTGAAGAAAGGTTAAAGAGGGACTTGGAAAGCCGATGACCACAACTTGGTGTCGCTGGCAATAATAAAGTTAGTGTCCAAGGATCCCAGGGGACGAGCGTGCAACCGACAGACTCTGCCTCAACACCTGTCTACATTATCCATCGATGTGAACAACACACTTGGTGTCACTGGCAATAATAAAGTTAGTGTCCCACGATCTCAGGGGACGAGCGTGCAACATACAGACTCTGCCTCAACACCTGTCTACATTATCCATCGATGTGAACAACACACTTGGTGTCACTGGCAATGATAAAGTTAGTGTCCCACGATCCCAGGGGACGAGCGTGCAACCAACAGACTCTGCCTCAACACCTATCTACATTATCCATCGCTGTGAACAACCCACTTGGTGTCACTGATAGTAATAAAGTTAGTGTCCCACGATCCCAGGGGACGAGCGTGCAACCAACTGACCCAGCCTCAACACCTGTCTACATTATCCATCGATGTGAACAACCCACTTGGTGTCGCTGGCAATAATAAATTTAGTGTCCCAGGATCCCAGGGGACGATCGTGCAACCGACAGACTCTGCCTCAACACCTGTCTACATTATCCATCGATGTGAACAACACACTTGGTGTCACTGGCAATAATAAAGTTAGTGTCCCACGATCTCAGGGGACGAGCGTGCAACCGAAAGACTCTGCCTTTCTTTAACTTAAGTTAAGTGAATACCACTGTTCGTGTATGGGTGGGCGGGTGGGTTAAAACCACTGTGCGTGTATGTGTGGACAGGTGGGTCAATACCATTGTACGTGTATGGGCGGGTGGGTTGGAAAAACAGATGAAGCACAAGTATTTACCCCGGTTGTATTGTACGTTACGTAGTGTGTATTTTCCTCTGTTCGTCCTATATGTAAATGTCCAACCTCTAAATAGCATATAAAGTACTTCTAAATGTAGGTTAATATTTCAGGAACATAATGTATGCATTTTAAAAGTCTAATATAACATAGTTATTCACGTACTTCTTAAGTTGTAAGTGTTCAAAATTAGAAGAAAATCGTTGAATTCAGAAAACTTTTCACTAGTGATCACTGGGTAGCGTCTGACTCACGCGACTCATCCACTATAGTTCCATTCCATTTAAAACACCTGTCTAAATTCTCCATCGATGTGAACAACCAACTTTGTGTCACTGGCAATATTAAAGTTAGTGTCCCAGGATTCCAGGGGATGAGCGTGCAACATACAGACTCTGCCTCAACACCTGTCTAAAATCACCATCGATGTGAACAACCCACTTGGTGTCACCGATAGTAATAAAGCTAGTATCCAAGGATCCCAGGGGACGAGCGTGCAACCGACAGACTCTGCCTCAACACCTGTCTAAAATCTCCATCGATGTGAACAACCCACTTGGTGTCACCGATAGTAATAAAGTTAGTATCCAAGGATCCCAGGGGACGAGCGTGCAACCGACAGACTCTGCCTCAACACCTGTCTAAAATCTCCATCGATGTGAACAACCCACTTGGTGTCACCGATAGTAATAAAGTTAGTATCCAAGGATCCCAGGGGACGAGCGTGCAACCGACAGACTCTGCCTCAACACCTGTCTAAAATCTCCATCGATGTGAACAACCCACTTTGTGTCGCTGGCAATATTAAAGTTAGTGTCCCACGATCTCAGGGGATGAGCGTGCAACCGACAGACTCTGCCTCAACACCTGTCTAAAATCTCCATCGATGTGAACAACCCACTTTGTGTCGCTGGCAATATTAAAGTTAGTGTCCCAGGATTCCAGGGGATGAGCGTGCAACCAACAGACTCTGCCTCAACACCTGTCTACATTCTCCATCGATGTGAACAACCTACTTTGTGTCGCTGGCAATATTAAAGTTAGTGTCCCAGGATTCCAGGGGATGAGCGTGCAACATACAGACTCTGCCTCAACACCTGTCTAAATTCTCCATCGATGTGAACAACCCACTTTGTGTCGCTGGCAATATTAAAGTTACAGTAGTGTCCCACGATCTCAGGGGATGAGCGTGCAACCGACAGACTCTGCCTCAACACCTGTCTAAAATCTCCATCGATGTGAACAACCCACTTTGTGTCGCTGGCAATATTAAAGTTAGTGTCCCAGGATTCCAGGGGATGAGCGTGCAACATACAGACTCTGCCTCAACACCTGTCTAAAATATCCATCGATGTGAACAACCCACTTGGTGTCACCGATAGTAATAAAGTTAGTATCCAAGGATCCCAGGGGACGAGCGTGCAACCGACAGACTCTGCCTCAACACCTGTCTAAATTCTCCATCGATGTGAACAACACACTTGGTGTCACTGATAGTAATAAAGTTAGTATCCAAGGATCCCATGGGACGGGCGTACAACCGACAGACTCTATATATAGAGAGGCGTATAGCGTAGAATATATATTGAAGGCATATATAACAATATATAGCCTTTTATACAAAGTACGATGTACGATGCATATACAGTACATATAGTATATTATTCGTACAAAATAAAAAGTAGTTTGCATAAGTAATATGATGCGATATACAAATAAATATGTTGTACTATCGAAATAAAATCTAACATTTTATCCTTATATACTAGGGTGTTCTATGAAACAAGGTGTAACAAGTTTCTATGGAACTTTACATAGAAGTCTTGTACATAGAAACTATCATGTACGACGAGTATACTATATATACTGCTATGAATATTTTTTGCTGTTATGTTCGAATATTAAAAATGTAAGCGATTGTTCCAGTCAGACATTAATTTAGATAGGACAATTATTCGCCGTATTTTGTAGTTTTCATCAATTGTCAGTGACAGAACACTTGCTTGTAACGGGCCAAACAGGGTGACTCAGTCAGTAACAACGTATATTGTAATTAATTTAGAAAAAAGATAAAATACTAGGCGCTATTTAACAGTGTTTTTGTAGGAATGTTAATGCAGTTAGCTGACCAGGAAGTGGACATAGCGGACGGCGGTGGCGGCCACGCCAGACAGCCATTATCGGCTCTGGAATGTAGCGACACCGACTACAGGACCAGAATTACGACGACCGCGGTCAGTGTTTTGTCCACTAGTTTAGTAAATGAAAATATATTTTCGTTTACGCTAGATTGGTTGTTCGATGGACGACGTGGGAAAGGGGTAAAGATGGCAATCACCAATCAGATCCTTCTCTTGGGGGTAGTTATTTGTATATTACACTCAAATGGAGAATTTAAAATTTACGTTCGAAAAAAAATGCCATTATATTAAGAATCTGCAGAGGCTGTCAGCCATGTTGGTTTTAATTCCATAAGAACAATGTTGTTTACAAATCCACGTTTTTTCTTTTATTTATTAACGAAAAGTTGTGTATGAGGTGTCATTTTAAACGTTATCATATTGCACATTAGGTTTGCTTTTGATATTTTGAGTGGATACGCCTAGTTTTAAAAAATTGTTGAGAATAAAAACTTCAATTTTTTATATAAATTTATATAAAACGAATTAGGAATTCGTTAAATTATTCCAACGCGCAATTTCATTCTTGATCAAATTCTTGTTATATGCTTGGAACAATCCAATTAAAAATAATTGTTTAGTTTGGAACCGTGTGATCGTATGTTTGGTTTGGAAATAACATTGTTCTTATGGGATTAAAACCAACGTGGGTGACAGCCTCTGCCTACAGACTCATAATTAAAAAATTGAATGAACCTATTATATTCCTGGAGCTAATCATAAATATAGAATTTTCTCATATTTATATTTTAGATTCAACCTGAAACCTTATAATTTAATAACAGCGATTATTATGCACCTTTGGATTTAATAAAAAGCGATTGAAAAGGAAAATAGCTTTTAAAACTCATTCGCCAAAGCACCTAAGATCTGCATCGTTTCTCGTCCAACCCTGAGAGTGTGACACGTTTCAAGGGGCTTGCTCTCCACTGTTCGTACAGAGACAAAAACATTAAGACCATATACGAAATCGATTCTATTACTCTAAGGTTAAAGACATGTGTACTTAATTAAAAACATAATTCCTTTAATCTGTTTAGTGACATTTATATTCAAGGAACAAATTCATAATATACGACGATACAAAAAGTGCCTTTCTGTGTCCCTTGTGTGTGCGTGTGTGCGTCCTGTAGCTCATTAACCACACAGCATGCCCACCGCAACTGAGATTGGCCCGTGACGATGGCATAATGTCATTTGAATCAACAGCAATTCCACTTCCACTAAGCCACCCGATATTGATACACAATGTATAGCAATGTTTAAGTAGAATTTTGTTATTGTTGAAAGATTACACGAGGATTACACTTTTAAAAACTAAGTCAAGTTTTTACAGATCACAAGCGATGGTGGCCCGCCAATCAAGCATCGACCCAAACTACATACATACACATATAATTAATAGTGATCACCCACACAAACTACAAATTGAAACACTTAATAAGGGACCTTTAACCCACCCAACCTACGAACACAATGGACACAAAATATGGTTTACAGTGGAATATCAACCTACACAAACTGCAAACACAAATAATTAATAGTGATCACCCACCCAAACTACAAACTAAAACAATTAATAAGGGACCTTAAACCCCCCCAATCTACGAACGCAATGGAGACAAAATATGGTTTACAGTGGAATATCAACCCACACAAACTGCTAACACAAATAATTAATAGTGATTACCCACCCAAATTACAAACTAAAACAATTAATAAGGGAACTTAAACCCACCCAATCTACGATCACAATGGACACAAAATATGGTTTACAGTGGAATATCAACCCACACAAACTGCAAACACAAGTAATTAATAGTGATCACCCACCCGAACTACAAACTAAAACAATTAATAAGGGACCTTAAACCCCCCCAATCTACGAACACAATGGACACAAAATATGGTTTACAGTGGAATATCAACCCACACAAACTGCAAACACAAACAATTAATAGTGATTACCCACCCAAATTACAAACTAAAACAATTAATAAGGGAACTTAAACCCACCCAATCTACGAACACAGTGGAAACAAAATATGGTTTACAGTGGAATATCAACCCACACAAACTGCAAACACAAATAATTAATAGTGATCACCTACCCAAACTACAAACTAAAACAATTAATAAGGGACCTTAAACCCACCCAATCTACGAACACAATGGACACAAAATATGGTTTACAATTTAATATCAACCCACACAAACTGCAAACACAAGTAATTAATAAAAGACCTTAAACCCACCCAATCTACGAACGCAATGGACTCAAAATATGGTTTACAGTGGAATATCAACCCACACAAACTGCAAACACAAGTAATTAATAGTGATTACCCACCCAAACTACAAACTGAAACAATTAATAAGGGACCTTAAACCCACCCAATATACGAACACAATGGACACAAAATACGGTTTAAAGTGGAATATCAACCCACACAAACTGCAAACACAAGTAATTAATAAGGGACCTTAAACCCACCCAATCTACGAACACAATGGACACAAAATATGGTTTACAGTGGAATATCAACCCACACAAACTGCAAACACAAGTAATTAATAGTGATCACCCACCCAAACTACAAACTAAAACAATTAATAAGGGACCTTAAACCCACCCAATCTACGAACGCAATGGACACAAAATATGGTTTACAGTGGAATATCAACCCACACAAACTGCAAACACAAATAATTAACAGTGATTACCCACCCAAATTACAAACTAAAACAATTAATAAGGGAACTTAAACCCACCCAATCTACGATCACAATGGACACAAAATATGGTTTACAGTGGAATATCAACCCACACAAACTGCAAACACAAGTAATTAATAGTGATCACCCACCCAAACTACAAACTAAAACAATTAATAAGGGACCTTAAACCCCCCCAATCTACGAACACAATGGACACAAAATATGGTTTATAGTGGAATATCAACCCACACAAACTGCAAACACAAATAATTAATAGTGATTACCCACCCAAATTACAAACTAAAACAATTAATAAGGGAACTTAAACCCACCCAATATACGAACACAGTGGACACAAAATGTGGTTTACAGTTTAATATCAACCCACACAAACTGCAAACACAAGTAATTAATAAAAGGGACCTTAAACCCACCCAATCTACGAACGCAATGGACACAAAATATGGTTTACAGTGGAATATCAACCCACACAAACTGCAAACACAAGTAATTAATAAGGGACCTTAAACCCATCCAATCTACGAACGCAATGGACACAAAATATGGTTTACATTGGAATATCAACCCACACAAACTGCAAACACAAGTAATTAATAAGGGACCTTAAACCCATCCAATCTACGAACGCAATGGACACAAAATATGGTTTACAGTGGAATATCAACCCACACAAACTGCAAACACAAGTAATTAATAGTGATTACCCACCCAAACTACAAACTAAAACAATTAATAAGGGACCTTAAACCCACCCAATATACGAACACAATGGACAAGAAATATGGTTTACAGTAGAGTATCAACCCACACAAACTGCAAACACAAATAATTAATAGTGATCACCCACACAAACTTCAAACTAAAACAATTAATAAGGGACCTTAAACCCACCCAATCTACGAACACAATGGACACAAAATACGGAAAATAATTGACTATCAACTCCCACAATTCATACAGACGCGGTAAATAGTGTACCATGCACCCACCCATATACTACTATGACTAAAATAGCCATCCTACACTTCTTACAAACACACATAAGTGGCTCACCCTATCTAAGACTATATTTTTTCCATTTACATATTCTTTTAGATTTTTAATTGGATTTCATTTAAACTTACTATGAACATAACAGAAAATAATTATTACATTTTTTACAATATTTCGTCATTTTTAGAGCCACCCAGCTTTAAGCATGCACTTCATGTTTGAGAACAATCATTATGATGATTGACACTATAATGTCATTAATATGTAATTAATGATAGTTTTATTTTAAGTCAGCCCAGTTAATTTGTTTATAACATTCATTACACTTATCCATACCATCACGATTGGATTTTTAAAACAGATTCGGTTCATTTACAATCTGAAATGTTTATTGAAAAAAGTATAGTTTTAACTTTACTTTGGGTTTGGCTCATAATAACACATAACAATTAATGTTATAGTAAACATTGTTTCGTTCTAATACGCATGATCAAAATATGCGTGATATGTTGTAAACTTTAATAAAACTTGTATAATTAGTTTGTATTGATGAATAATACTTTTAGCTTTAAACAGCTGCCGTTCTAATATTGTTTAATCATATTCATTTTTATTGAAAGAAACAGAAAAACTAAAAAAATGATCACTTTGTGGTTTTAAGGAGAACGTATCTTTCTACGAAAAAAGCCAATAACATGGGTTTCTGTCAACGATTCAACGATTCTGTCATACTTTCGGTCAAAATCGGTTATATGCCCGCAAAGAGTTTTTTCTTAACAGGACTGTTAGATTTAGAGCTGAATCGAGAAACATTCATATCTTAACCTTAACCTAACCCAAGCTGATCATGGATGCTACCCAAGCTGATCATGGATGCTACCCAAGCTACACTGGCAGGATTGACACTAAATCACTGTTGGTTACCCCTTTATACTGTCTTCTAACAAAATATCATCATTTTAGAACGCCCCAAGTTTATAGGAAAAATTTATATTTTGCGGGTATTATAGGCCTATAACCGATTTTGACCATACTTTCATGTGTCAAGGTAAATGCAGTGATTTTATATTGATTTAAATAAATATAAATTTATCAATTTAAAATTATTTTAAACTGATTTAAATCGATTTAAAATCACCGCATTTACTTACACATATGAAAGTAATGTATCGTAACTATACATGTCATAAGGATTACAACAAGACCAAGTAATTAATTTTACGATCTCTAGAAGCAAAAAAAAAAAAAATTTTCAGGGTATTGATAAGAACTTTTTTCTAGAAAATTTAAAATTTATAAAACTTATAGAAAATGTTCCTATCAACCACGTATTAATATAAATGCGATAAATTAACGGGTTGTTTAGTAATAACGGTGTTAATTTGATTTAAAGTTAAAATGAGTAAAAATTATGGTACATTTTTGTTCCAACTAGGATAAATATTATTAAAACTTCTAATAAAATTTTAAAATGCACACATCATAACGTATAATTAAACGAGGAAAACAATGGTGAGATTATATTTTTCGTTGGCCTCCTAGTTCCTAACAAAACAACCTTTAAACTCCGGTGTACACCATTTCTGCGCTGACAGTAACACCTTCTTTTCTCATCGATATAAACAATCGCAAACATTTGTCGCTGTTGAATTTTGAATAATTCAAAACTAATAACTTAATGGTGTGGTTACCAATCATATGTTATCTACCATAAGTGGCCAAGAACATTGTTGTTGCCTTTGGATCGAACGGGGAAAGAAAGTGTGACCAGCTGGTTGGCACCACCAGAGTCACATCGCGTGGACACGTCACATGCCGTGGCTCCTGTACCCCCCTTGGCTTTCCAGGAACCCTGGTGCGTGTGTTTACTGAAACCACAAATATGGTATATCGAACGTATATCACAAAACATTGCTCAAGAAATGCAACGTAGAATTTATTTTATTTCAAATTGAAAATTATAAAATCATAATTAATTGTAAATCATCAGGTTTGGCCTTATTGCGATGTGTTTCGCAACATGGTTTTGTCAAAATATTGCTCTCAAAAAGGTACTGCAAAAATATATTTATCGCGAGTAATTTAACACAGCTAAAGGCACGTATCTCAATATTTATTTGCTCTTTTGGAAATTAATTCAATGAAACCCTTCTATATAATACGTGAAGCTGTTTTTTGTAAATGCAACTCCTCTCTTCTTTCTTGTTCAATTTTAATGATTTAGATTTTTAAAAATTGGTACCGCTTCGGAGTTGTGCAATAAGGTCTTCATTGTTCAATATGTTTACCCCGAAGGGCACGGTAAGCCCTCGAAGTACTTTGTTCTACTATAAGCATAACATGCAGAGATATTTATATTAGTCAGTAAGTTTAGAGTGTAAGTTTGATTAATTTGGAGGAAGTTTTGTTAGGTCTATAAATAAATATAAAAAAGCGAACATATCTGTCTGTCAATCATCAGCTGTTAAATAAGATAAATGGCATGTAAACCTTTGAAACAGGATAAGTAATACCATTGATTTTATACACAAATAGATTGCCAATCCAATGTTAAATTTTTAGTCTCAAAATATCAGCTGTTTTTGTGATCCATTGTGGAGCGCTAGTGTACTCCCATTTAAATGTAATGCAGTTTAAACCAGCTGTGGTTGGGGACCTCACTAACTAACAACAATACAGGAACAAATA
Organism: Stictocephala bisonia; assembly: GCA_035578905.1. Taxonomy (NCBI): domain Eukaryota; kingdom Metazoa; phylum Arthropoda; class Insecta; order Hemiptera; family Membracidae; genus Stictocephala; species Stictocephala bisonia. The sequence continues at coordinate 3,697,586 of JAQJVL010000020.1, forward strand.
TTCCTATCAGATGGAATATCTATTGTAGGTGTATATAACCAAGGGTGTTTATATTTACACTGTGAATAGGCTACAGCTCCAGTACAGTGAGTGGGCTACTCTAAATAAATTTACATATTACAATTTTACTTAATACAGTTTAACCACTAATATTTGTAGTCAAAAGTTACCTGCCGAAGCCGAAGGCCGATGTGTCACGAGTCCGGTGAGTTGGCACCTGAATGGGGTTGGCACGCATTTTAAATGTTACTTCTTGTTCCTTAATGTAAATCATGCATACGAATAGAACTGGCAGGTTAGGATTAAACTTAAGAAAGGTGGCAACTCGCAAGGGTCGGCTGCATTAAGGATTAGTTCTAAGTTTTATGAATGTTCAGTAGAATGTCCACAACATAGGACATTGTACTTTACACCGCTCTAATTAGAAGGCCTACACATTTCCACGTCACTCTTTAAAGTTCGTGTATCAGAAAATGGTAAAATAATACTAACATAAGTAAATCTATACAACAAAAAAGCTTTTTGTATTAAAATAATCAATTGGTCATTTTATTGATTTGGATATTTACGCTGATTAAAACTTGTACAACAATGGCCTGCATTATCAATATTGAATGTAGGCTAAATATATTGAAGAATCAATAATATATAAATTCGTAAATATACAAACTATAATTATTCAAGCATTTAGTTTTAACCACTAGTTACTTCAGTTTTAAGCACTCAACATAAAATAGTGTTTTAGTACTCTATTTCATGTTGAGAATGCAGTACGGCTCTTATGGACAAACACAGCGCTACTAGCTGATGCAAAAATATAGAGCACTGTCTGTCTGCCCAACGTCATATAGCATCCTCACGGGTTTGCCCGGATATTATATTAAAGTATTTGTTTTTTTTTATTTTTTTTTTCAAAAAATATATGTCAAAAAAGTCTCATAATGTAATGGTGTACAAATTAAGTATTATAGTTTTAAAAAAATTTGATTTAAAGAACAAACTATCAGCTATAAAAATGTGTTGAAATTTTCATGTATGTTTATTAATTTACAAACAAAATGTAATTGATGAACAGGAAAATACAGTAAAATGTAAAATAAATTATCTAGTATAATGCTGTAAATTAATGTCTACTTAACGGAATGAAGTTTTAATTAGCATATTCCAAGACAACAAAATAACGTTTATTTATTGGTACTACCCATGTTTTGTACCTAAATTAACGAGTGTTGAGTTTTTAACTGTTTTAAAACAAATTACGTTTGTTTATAATAATTTTTGTCAATAAATTAAGCGTATTTTATAATAATATTTAAGATATTTATGAATTGTGTTACAGTAAATAATTAATTAGTTTTAGTAAAAAATAAGCGTTCAAACAAATAAAAACCAGCTCTATGTGTGTTTTATATTATCTCTAACCCATCAATAACTCAACTGAAGACAAGGCGGGCGTGTGACTTGTTGGGCCTTTCGCTCTTTACATATTATCTGTTGACGCAAAGGAATAAACAAACATCCCCTAAAAGGGAAGTACAAGCGTACATACAGTGTTGGAAGGAGGTTTGTGGTTAGTGCTTGTGTTTTTCGGGGGTCCTGATCGAGTGAATCCAACTATAATTTTAGCGATTCAGTGTGGTTTTTAACAATGGGAAAGAAAGCTAAAGGAAAAATAATTAAAAATGGTGAGAGGAACAGTGTTAAATGTATATAAGTATTTCGAAAAGTGTTACCCGGATAAAAATGTCACTTTTTATGTTAAAAAACCAGTGAGGCTACGTTAATTAGTGAAAGAACTATTTATAAATTAAGAAAGGAAAGGGGTCGTGGACAGATTGCCACGACAATTATCTCGAAAAATAAAAAAAATATAAAACAAACAGAATGACTAAATACGATGGATTTGTAATTGGAGCCATTCGGAGAATAGTTCATTCGTTTTTTCAAAAAGATTTACCGCCGACACTTGATGCTGTGTTGGTAAAGGTGAATCAAAATGACACATTGCTAAATTTTTCAAGAACGACATTGTGGAGGTTGCTTAAAGATATTGGCTTCCGATTTGAAAAAAAGGAATCGTCAGTCTATGTTACTGGAAAGAGACGACATAATAATTTGGCGACACAATTTCTTAAGGAAATTAAGACATTTCAGGAGACAAGGATTACATATAGTTTATTTAGATGAGACTTGGGTAAACGTTGGGCAAGCTTCAAACAAAGTCTGGAAGGATACCATAATTAAATCAAGGACGCATTCCTTGCTGGTTTGACCACTGGTTTGAAGGATCAACCCATAGAGGCCCTCGACTTGTCATAACACATGCTGGAGGTGTTAATGGTTTTGTAAAGGATGCCAAGTTGGTATTTTTGGCCAAAAAAGGCGCTGCTGACTTTCATGGTGAAATGGACAGCGAAAGATTCGAAACTTGGTTAAAAAACCAACTACTTCCTAATCTTGAAATAGGAAGTGTAATTGTTATGGACAACGCATCCTATCATTCTCGAAAACTGGAGGATCTACCGAAAAGCAAATATGTGACATACAGAACTGGTTGAGTAGTAAACAAATCCCGTATCCAGATGACAGCTTGAAACGTGAACTACTGGCGCAAGTTACTGAAGTGCGGAATCTGTATTCGTTAAATGCAGTGGACGAAATGGCTAAACAAAGTGGCTTTACTGTTCTTAGGCTTCCTTCATATCACTGCGAGTTAAATCCGATTGAACTGGTTTGGAGTCAGGTGAAGAGGGATGTGACATTGCATAACACCAAATATAATAAATCGTTGATGGATTTAACTCAACGATTTTTAATAAATAATGCATTTACATCAGTTACAAATCAGAAGTGGTCTAATTATTGCAATCATGTACAAAAAATTGAAGACAATATGTGGAAAATTGACAATCTACAAGATGACGTTGAAGCCCATATTATTCGACTTACTGGAACATTTTCGGAGGAATCAATTGAAGAGGAGTGTTTGGCAGTGCAGTGTGATATGTCCGGGGTTGAAGAACTAAGTGACTAAGCAGTACAAAATTATAAGTAAAAAAAATGATAAATAGCCTACACATACCAATGTAACAATAATAACATTTATATATGTATATTGATTTTGGTCATGTTTTTCATCAGAATGCGCAAAATTGCCTCCAGATGAGATACTGATTTCAAATTCCTTGAATGCTTAAATGAGCAAACTAAACAATAAATAGTATTTATAAATATTTTCAAAGAGAAAATTAAACAGCAATTAGGTAAGATAAACAAATTACTAAAACTTTGGAATGGGAGTGTCACAACAAAATAAATGTGACACTTATATACAATAAAATACATATTGTAAATGATTTGAAGCCCTGTTAAAATCACTGAAAAATAATAACTGGCATTACCTGTAATTTTCATTGCCTAACATTATAAATTCATCTTTAAGCAACGTATTTAAAGTAGAATAGATTTTATATTAAATAATTAATATTTCTCCTGGGTTCATACTTTAGCACCAATAGAATCGCGAGTGGTTCAGAGAAGGCCAGCTCACCAGCACAACGATCACTGCGCGCGCCGCACAGTCACGTTTCTTTGTTACTAATTACCGACTAAACTATGCATATTGAAAAAAAAAACGTTTCAAATAAAAAAACAAGTACCATTGATTATCTACAACTTTCCCGCTGACGAAACTTTCCTGACCAAAAAATAAAAAACTTCCTCACAGGTCAACTTTTCCATGTATTTTCTAAAATATATAAACTAATTTTTACTTTTAATATATTATAGCAAATTAGTTTAGTTATATAATAAATTCATACTAACACAGTAAGAATCTACTTCTCCTGCATCAAGTTTACACAAAATTTCAAATTGTTTAGTCTATATTTATTCACTTAAAATGCAATGTAATTGAATTGTGGTCACTTAAAACTGAACCCCTAAAGGCTATACGTTTTTAGAGCATATGTTTAATTTATAAAATTATATTAACTTATTTTCGTTATTTTATACCTTTATTAACAGGCTATAAATATTTCCTCAACAATTTCCTGTGCGAAAATTTATATTTATGCTTACTTTTATTAGCGAGGTAACGTTTTTATACAGTGCTGTACCTCAAAACTCCCATTTGATTGGCATTGCTTATGGGATTACCGTACTGCATTCTCAATATGAAATAGAGTATAGAGTATTTACATTTTTATGTTCCAATTATAAACAATTTTGAAAATATTGTCTATCACACTTTTAAATAACCGTTTACATGTAAGTAAAATATAACTGAAACAATAGTTTAGTACAGTAGTTAGACTATGTATGAAAAATACTATACTGTAAAAAACATATTGTCCATAGTTTACCTAGTTTTAGCTTTGTTTATAGGACTTTGTATTTTCAACTCAATACCAAATATTAAATTTAGCCCTCTTTATTAATATATTAGTACCATTAGTAGAATTAGTATCTAGGAGGCTTCTCGAAACTGAACTAACCCTCCATCCGACCTGCTCACCCGTCCACCAGTGACGTCGTGGTAGCACTCTGCGGACTTAAGGTAGAGGGGCTGTGCGCATAGGCAACATGCGGACTTTAGGTAGAAGGGCTGTGCGCATAGGCAACCTGCGAACTTTAGGTAGAAGGGATGTAGGTATACGCGAAGGCAACCTACGGACTTTAGTTAGAAGGGCTGTGCGCATAGGCAACCTGCGGACTTCAAGTAGAAGGGATATAGGTCCATGCATAGGCAACCTGTAGACTTTAGGTAGAAGGGATGTAGGTCTACGCGTAGGACACCTGAGGACCTTTTAGGTAGAAGGGCTGTGCGCATAGGCAACCTGCTGACTTTAGGTAAAAGGGATTTATGTCTACACGTAGGCAACATGCTGACTTTAGGTAGAAGGGTTGTAGGTCTATGCATAGGCAACCTGCGGACTTTTGGTAGAAGGGATATAGGTCTACGCGCAGGCAACCTGCGGACTTTAGGTAGAAGGGATATAGGTCTACGCGAAGGCAACTTGCGGACTTTAGGTAGAAGGGCTGTGCGCATAGACAATCTGCGGACTTTAGGTAGAAGGGATATAGGCATAGGCAACATTCGGATTTCAGGTAGAAAGGCTGCGGTGCATCTAGTTCCCTTTGGACTTGGTCCTTACGGAGTTAATTAATTTAGATTTGCTGTGCTACTCAATTTTTATCTACATAAGGTTCAAAATTTTAAATTTGCGTAATATCCGGCTATCTTGGTTGACACATTTGTCTTCATATGTTTCAACTTTGCGAAGTGATGTTTCTGTTAGTATTTGTGCGAAGTCACGTAATTTGGTCGGTAGTTACTACCAACAAATGCTGACTACCTATTTGTTACGTGTTGTATATGTACTTTCATTTCAAAATGATGGCCATGAACAGGAAAACGCCGCACTACATTCTGACCAAGCAATAACCACAGTACGTTCGTGTTGCAGTGTTGCGTCTGTGGGGGTCACGGCGCTGACGTGGGGATGAGTGAAGTACGCTGCCCATGGAACGAGCACAGCAGTTATGTACAAAAGGGTAATAAAATGATCTCATACGACGAACTGACCAGAGCAGACAGTTCTTGCCAAAAATAAAGTGTTGTTTCATGTTACCGAGATCATAATCAACTTTTACAGCTGTTCTCGGCAATAAATAATCGTCAGTCCATTGCTACATCGGAGATTTGTGACTGTGAATACGGCCAACAACACGTTCCCAACTTGTCGAGTGGTATTCCACCGACACACCCTTAACCTAGCTTCGAAAACAGCAAATGTTTATTTTGTTTTTTTATGGGAGCTAAAAGAACTCCTTCACTGTATTTAATCTGCTAATTAAGAATCACGACATCTGTCAGTCTAGTTACACGATTAAGTTATAAATGGGCCTTATTACAAACAAACACATACAAATGGTGAGGTTATGATAGCTAGTCCTCTCTCACACATTACCTATTACTATATCCAAAATGTATCTATATACCCTAAACACCGACACGTTATATTATTATTTTAAGCAAAAGAGTATTAAAAAATTTAGTCTACAAAATAAAAAAAGGGGAACTAAATAATATATATTACATACAAAAGTAATTATACCTATATAAATAAAAACAACTAATATCAAATGAATAATGTATAGGTCACAATATGAAAAAGAAAGTTTAACGCAATTTAATTCAAGATTCTATCATAATAGAAAATGCTATTGATACAAAGTAAAATGAAAAAATGAGATAACAATGATACATTACAAAACTCGCATCCACAAGATCATGCTAAGACATACTATCTAAATGTGTTGGAAAATATTCACTCTTACTAAATAGAACAGTAAAAAAAATGAAAATATGTGCGTAAACCTAGAGCCACTTTTCAGGCTACTTCCTTTAATTGCGCGTTCGAACATAAATTTACATTCGAGGATGTGAATCTCGTAGTAATTTGATAAGAGCTCATTATAAAAGTGCTATTTCGGCAAACAAACGAACTTGGCTATGTGTTGATTATTTTGAGCACTCTTCAGTTACACTGCGTTTGGTACTTTAAACCTTTTCATATATTTTGCCGGCGTTGTGGTTCAGTAGCTAAGGCTTCGGATTGCTGAGGACATTGTCCAAGGTTCGTATCCCCAAGGCGTTGGTACTTTACGTGTTGAATAAAGTTCACGCACAGACCTGCAGGCCCAGATGAATTGGCGGGTGAAGTTTTATAAAAAATCCCCAAAAGAAGAAGGCCGAAAAGAAGTTGTAAATGGTATGTCTTGTATTCTTACTATTTTTAGTTTTCATTTGTCTTTTATATACATTTTGTTTGAATTTAGAATAAATATCTCTACTTGTTGCAGTTTTATTCTATTATTTATTGCTATTTTGCACTTCTCTTGTTAAATATTGGTTCTTATCTTGCTATGTTAGTGGTTCAGCAATTTTTGATTACCTTATGTTAATTGCTCAAGTGATTGGTTTAAGTAATCTATATTAAATTAAATTATGTAATTTAAATAATTTAATTTAATGTGAATAATAATGTAAATAATAAAAATAATGTATTAATGTAAATAATTATGTAATTTAAATAGCTATAGTATATAATGTAGCTTACTTGGTCGGCTAATTATTTATTATTGGTACATAGTCATTTAAAAGTTTTATAGCTGCTGTCTTTTTGCATTAGGATTGACACTATCAAATAATGATGTTAACCGTGTGTGCAGTAAATAAATAAAAGAAATGTCAAAAAGAATTCAGAGCTGACGTTTTACTACCTACTGTAGACCCAGAAATTTCGTCTACCCAAGTTTAAGGTTGTTTTCTAAGGAACTAAGAGGCCTACGGAAAATCTAATCACACCTTTGTTGTCCTCGTTTAATTTTACGTTATCACATATGCATTTTTAAGTTTTAAATTTTATTTTAAGTTTTAATATTTTTTATGTTGGTTGGAACAAAAATAGTAGGTACCGGAATTTTAACTAGTTTTCTCTGTACATCAAATTTACACCGTTATTACTAAAAAAACAGTTAATGTACCGCATTCATATTTTAATACCTGGTTGATAAGAAGGGTTTCTATAAGTTTATAAACTGTAGGCTTTAATAATAAAGTCCAAAAAACCTTTAATAAAATATCTTTAAGTAGATTTAATTTAAAGTTATTTTAAATTGATTTAAATCTATTTTAAATCACTGCATTTACTTAGAAATAAGAAAGTAATGTATTGTAACTACACATGTCATAAGGATTACAACAAGACCAAGTAATTAATTTTACTACCTTAAGAAGCCAAGAAAAGGATGTTTCAGGGAATCGATATAAGAACTTTTTCTCGTACAGTTAAAATTCTAAAATGTATAAACATTATATAAAACATTCATATCAGGCCTTGAAATATAAATGCGATACATTAACAGGTTTTTTAGTAATAACGGTGTACATTTGATGTACAATGAAAACTAATCAAAATTCTGGTACTTTTTTTGTTAAAAAATTATTAAAACATAATAAATTTTAAAAGTGCATATGTGATAATGTACAATTAAAGGAGGACAACAATGGTGTGATTATATTTTCCGTAAGCCTCTTAGTTCCTTAGAAAACAACCTCCAAACTCGGGTGCACATAATTTCTGAGCCGACAGTTAGTTAATTTATGGTGAACCATTGAATTTAATACTTTCCACAGAGCAAATTTTATAGAAATCGTCAGAGGAATTCTAAAATGAAATGTAAAGTTCTATATATTGGTTAAAAATTGGTAGAGGGAATGCGTCAAACAGTTATCATTGGCTGTTGGTAAAACATTAAAAACGTTATAAATTAATAAAGTTGTAAATAAATACTAAAGTAAACTGAAGGACTGAATTTTTAAATTTATATATATTCCTATCTATGATAAATCACTTAGTATTAATATATTGATAAATTGTTATATTTAGTTTGTTGTATTTAAATTCACCTCCCGGATTGCATTTGAAGACTGCAGCACTTTAACTTCAAGGCTGACTAACCAAATATGCTGCTAAAAATGATAATAATAATAATAATAAATAAAATAAAAATAAAATGAAAGTAAATTTGAAGTTATATTTGAAGTTAAATTCGTGTCGAAGGGCGTTCAAACGAGGAATGGCGGGAAATGAAACAGTCCCGTAAGTTTTGTTTTAGATTGATCTATACATCCAGGGTCAGGCCAGCCAGTTTACCTTCGACCATAGTAGGCCTACGTCAAATGGCAGCAAGGACAAACAAGTCTTACCTTACATTGGTATATACAGCTGGTGCCTTACAATGGTTCCTTCCTTGTTATTCCTTACTTGTTGTTTCCTATACTTGGAATTACATCTGCCGATATTGGTCGCACAGCCTCATCTATGTGTAAACTGCCGGCCTTTAATAGTCATTGTTCAACCTACACCAAAAGCGGCATAGTACGAAATGCCGAATACAATTGTATTTTTAATCTTACATTGACCATGAAATAAATGTACAATTGTTAAGACATCTTAGGAACTCAACCGATGGCTATATTTAAACAACCAAGTTAAGTTGGCCATCCTGGCATATTGTCGCGAGTGTAAAGCGTTAATATTAAAGTAGTAGGCACTCTAAACTTGGTACATTATTATATGCAGTCCACTGAGTGAAATTCACAAGTATCTAGACTATAAAAATTATGATTAAAGTTTCTTTACATTAAAACATTTTTAATTGAGAACTTGAAAATTTAGGTTATATTTAAGCGATTTTTGAAAATTGTCTACAAGAACTAAATACAATCAAAACTGTTTTTGTTGAAAGAATCTGTTTAGGTTAGGTTAGCCATAATCTCTCGAAACTTTAAAACGTAACAATACCTAACCTATCTATCTTTCGTAATTCAACAGAGACAAAGTAATTTAACCTATCTAAATATAACCCAGAAAAATACCTATTCAAACGAATTGTGCAAGATATCGCCTTCCTGAATAAAGGTTAGAAGCATTTATTTGACTTTGTCTTTATGAAAAATTGTCTTGGATTGCTGTCGCGTTACAGAAAATATTAACATGTTTTTAAAACAAAGTTTTAGTTATATATTTACTATTCTCACCGGTAGTGCAGTCCGCATAAAGTTCTTGTTGAAGAATATCAAAAGTTGAACATTTCAGAATGATGAAGCGAGGTCAGATTGTGCTGTGGAAAAGAAGCTTCGCGCATGCGCATAGATTTGGAGATGGGACTTTCTTATCTGTAACTTGCTAATAACTTTCTTCTACGTTTCACTGACCACGATTGTCATCGGTCGGATTATTTAACGACGCCGAGTATTCATAGAAGTGTAGCCCTTGCAAACACGTTACAATTTTCGAAACCGACACAGTGGCGTCATCAAAAAACAGCTGTTTTTTTATTGAGTTGCAAATGAACAGAAAGCTCATTGGTTATGCAAACACATACATAAATCAAAGAGGAGATGAATTCGGGACCTAAACATCTGTATTCCAACTTAACTAACCAACCTGTAATCCAACCTAACCTATTATAACCTAACATAACCAAATTGATAAAATTCACATAAACTAGTTTCAGCTAACCAAATGGTGTTTTGATCTTTGACCCCTAACATTCAAAAGTCACTGACCTCACTAATATTAAATATTGGTTAAATTTATTCAATATTTTATCCCAAAGAACGGACTTTTTTTGAATTGTATGGCTGAGCAATTCGTTTTCAATCGCAATATCACCAGCTATATTAAATTAATTAATTATTTAAATTCTACAGAAGTAGCAATGGCGGTTCAACACAACAAAACAGTTGACAACGGTAGAAATACGCCCGCGTAGTGGCAGTTACACAGTTACCGACGGCGTTACATTAACCACGGGTTACCTTGAGCTGTGGCTTACGTCACGGTCAGTTTCGGGGGAGGGAGATCTCCACCAAACAGCGTTTAGCGTGCTACTAACATTGCTGTAAACATCAAATCACCATGCCCACAAGTTACCTCTTTCATAACAAAAATCCCATTTGATTGCTCACTGATACTAGTATTTATTTATAATCATATTACTGGTATTATAATGTGTTATCATGTTACGATTATAGGCCAATTATCTTTGTCTAAACTGAGAAAAATAAAATAAAATCATATTTATAGAATGTACGTTATGTTAGTAAACAAATAATGTACTAGTGTTGATTGTTTGCAGTCTGTAATTTAATTTTATAATAAGAAACACAAACTATTGAATAACTTTGTGAACAATATGCAATTGAATCTCTTTACAAATATACAGCTGTTTTAATTAAATTAATAATTAAATTAGAACATCTGTGGCTAAGTTATTAAATATATAATAACTAATAATTATTATAAACAAAATATGCACTAATATTTGCAATAACAAACGTTGTCGATACAAAAAGAAGACAGTGACACTCCACTCTCCAATAAGCTGATCAGCAGCGGTAGTCAACGTCTGCATGTCAGGCTAGTACAAAGCCACGCTTGCGTATGCCGTACTCCTCTCCTCCGCTAACCACGAAGCATTTGAAAAGTAACGGGTTCGACAGCTCAAGATATTCCGTGGCAACTGTACATAAAAGGATCGTTAAGAGTCTGCAGACCCTGTCGGCCATGTTATTTTTAATCCCATAAGAACAATATTATTTGCGAATCCGTATTTTTCGTTATTTATTGACCAACATTTGTGTATTAGGTATCATTTTAAACGTTATCATACTGCGCAAAGGGTTTGCTTTTGATAATTTGAATACATAGATCTAGTTTTGGAAAATAGGTGAAAATAAAAACTTCAAACTGTATATTTTTTGTGCTTTTTTCTATAAAACTAATTATAAATTCGCAAAGCAATTCCAACGCGCAATTTCATTCTTGATAAAATGCAATTTGTTTGGAAAAATCTGTTTAAAAATAACTGTTTAGTTTGGACACGCGTGATCTTTGTCTGGTTAAAATATGACATTGTTCTTATGGAATTAAAACCAACATGACCAACAGACTCTTCATTCTTCGGTCCCGTGTGGAACTCCCACTGTACTCCCTCGTGCCACTGCTGTTACAGCGTCATCGGTAAATAATCCGACCGGTAAAAAACGCCGTGTGTATTTCCGACCTTACAGTCAGTTTAAACAGATCGATCTTTTTCACCGTAAGTATGGTTTCCTGAAAATAATCATAAAAGTACTATTCATTTTATTTTCATAACGTTTTTTATAAAACCGATTAATTTATTAGCTATTATTTCTTATACATACTTCTCAATTAGCAAGCATAACAAATTTTCAAAAAGGAATTTCTATTTCCAAAACATTTATGGAGTCTCTAAAATTACAGATAAATCATCTTGTGAAAAATCGTTCCGATGTGTGCGCAGTGGACGACGTCGCCAATGCGCATGCGCTGGCACGTGACAGCTCAGTCATCCCCTGCAGTTTCTCGTAAAGTTCGCTAGCTGACAGAGTACTACGCGCGGTTCTAAAAACATTCAGTGTCACGAAATTTATTTTAGTTGTAATTTTTTAGTTTTGAAAATAAGTGTTTAGTGTCGTAATCGTTTAGTGCATAGTGTATATAGTTTCTGGAGCATAATGAATGTGCAGCCGGGTAGTAGTACTAGTAAATCAAATAAAAAAGACCTGTTATTCATAGTAATACGCGAAGTATTATTTACAATGTTTATAATTATTTAAAGAAGAAAAATGAAGATTTATCGGAGAAGAAGTTGCTCTCAGAAGTGGCAGAAGCATGTGGAATATCCCATAGTTCTGCATATAAAATCGTCAAGGAAGCTGCCCAGTCACCCGGACAAGAAAAGAAGTTCGTATCGCCAAGGAAAAACAGACCTAAGAAAAGTCCAGTGATTCGACTGTATATGGAGCACAGTACATCCTTGGTTTTATTTAATTAGACTATAGCATTGACTTAAGAAACAAATAGAGTCCAAGGCAATATACAGTATTTGCTGTAGATACGCGCGTATGCTTCTATCCAACGGTGAATGGTTTAAAATGAGCACTCGACGACATGGTTGCGTGCTATTAGCTCAGCTTAGTCACTTCAGCGTAAGGTGTAGAGTGACACAAAGGAAGGTGTAGAGTGACACAAAGGAAGGTGTAGAGTGACACAAAGGAAGGTGTAGAGTGACACAAAGGAAGGTGTAGAGTGACACAAAGGAAGGTGTAGAGTGACACAAAGGAAGGTGTAGAGTGACACAAAGGAAGGGATGAAGAGAGATAAACGAACTTGAACTAATTTCACCGAACAGGAAAACCGGCTTTACACGACCCATATGAGCGGACAGTCTTCTAGTTTCTATCGTCAATGACTAATTATCAAATTAAGATATGAGATAGAAAACCGCCTCCACACTGCTACCATACAACATAAAAGTTATTCCTCTCTTGCTGCGCAGAACACACTTGAGAGAAGTCCGTGATGGGTTGTGGCCAGGGAGATAACTGATTATTTTATCACACAAAAATTACTGTTTTGGATTCCACGATAAGCTGTAGATTTTTTATTTACCCTGTTGTGCTATAAATAAACTGATCTTTTTGAGTGTAACTCGACCTTAGTAACATGGCTACACTCTTTCATCTACATTCATCAAATTCGTTCTCAATCTTTAATTGTCCATATATTTACGATCGGCATCTTATAGATAAATAAACACGCACTTATAACCTGACAAATATTAAGTACAGTAGCCTCAGTGACACGGACCTTGTAACATAACTTAACCTAACTCAGCCTAAACCAACTTAACCCAATTTAATTTACACGCAGAAAAATAAACAATTATGGCGTAGTCATAATCAAATTTTTTAAAGTATTATTTTCTAGAATATAACATAATTGTATGCAAACCTTAGAAAACATTTAAATGTTATTTCTCATGTGCAGTTGTGGGCAGATAAGACATAGGACTACATAGTCTCATGTGACGAAATTAAAAAAAATTTGTAAAAATAGTGCCATTACAAAACATTATAACACGAAATTGACAAACAGTCCTTGAAAGAATTGTCGCGTCGCGGAGCTGTGGTAACCTCAACTACTGAGCACAGACACTGTCGTCGCTAATCAGCTGGTGATTGGAGTATTAGATTAGTAATCAGACCCATTCGATGCCTTGCATGATAATGTACGAGGTGGTTGACTAAAATAGTCTCTTTCAAATCTTCTGTTGTAAGTCCGAAAATTGCTAACAATGCAACACCTTTTCCATTTTACAAATTAGGCATTAAAAGCAGTTTTCTCAAGTAAGTTTGTTTGGAATTGTTTAAATGAAAAACAATGAATCAGAAATATTGGAACAATATTGCGGCTTCATTTATCAATTACAAATTGATAGCTAATAACTATCATTTATTAACTCCATAATTAATTGTCTTATGTAACCGTATATAAATATGGTGATATATTAATAAAAACAATACATAAATACTGTTGGCGATGAACTATGTTCTAAGGCAGTAATTAAACTCAAAGCCTTTAAAACTAACAGGCATTGGTTTTAAAGGGCTACTATTAGAAAAACAACGTCAAAGGACAAGTCAAATTACTGAAAAATTTTTTATAGGACATAGTGTAACTGCTGTTAAGGCAACATCGGTAAATAGTCCGGATAAAAAACGCCGATTAAACGGCTTTATCGTCAGTTTAGACTGATCGATCAATTTGATGGCTAATAACTATCATAATTATTAACTCTATAATTGTCTTATGCATAGTGTTGAGTACTTTGTCACGCAGAAAAATAAAGAATTATGGCGCAGTCATCATCAAATTTGTTAGTGTTATTTTCTAGAATTGAACAGAATTTTGTGCAAACCTTAGAAAATATTTTTATATTATTTCTCATATGCAGTTGTGGGCAACTAAGATATACATAGCCTCATGTGATGAAATTAAAAAAGTAGTAAAAACAGTGACATTACAAGACATTCTAACACGAAATTGACAAACAATCCTTGAAAGAATTGTCGCGTCGCAGAGCTGTAGGAGACCGTCTGCATAACTTAGAAGACCTTAAGATTCTTTGTTTCGGTCTCTTTTTGTTAACCTAGCTTCTGACACTAAATCTGTGGTCTTTGTGGGTAACACTAACATTGATCTGTTATCTAAAAATTGCAATGCTTCAACGTCCTTATGAGTGTATAGTGCTTAGGTATAATGCTCATGAGAGTATAGTGCAGTACAGATAATAACCGAACCAACGAAAATATCTGCTACTGTAGCTAAGCGACATTGTTAGACCACACAATGGTGGGCAAATCAGCGCATATCAAGAGGACCGGCATTATTGATGCAGTGGAATTATCAATACCACTGTACGTGTGTGGGTGAGAGGGGTATATTTATAGCATATAGGATATAGGACCAGTGTAAGTCATATGATTAGCTTTGAGAGTTCTGAACAGATTACGACTGCCAGAAGTTCATGCAGTCTATCGTTGGGGCATTACTATTATCATGTTTTCGGAAACAGCATGTCGAAGGAGAACACTTAGAGAAAACAAACTCTTCAAAACGCAGCAATTCACTTTGTGTTCCCTTTGAGGCGACAAGGTCATGTATCATACTATAAAAATGATGAAACGTGTTTCCAATGGATTCAGTCTTACTAACAAACGGCATGATTCACACAAAGTTGTAACAATCGGTGAGCCGCAGTAGGCTGTATTACTGAGTACCGAGGGCAGGCCACCCGCCATGACCAGTACGGAGGGTGAGGCTCGACTCCGGCCGGAGGTTTCTCTTCGTTTGGTCCCATGATATACCTACAATGACCTGCCTGAGGACCTAAAATCACTGCCGTGTTCTAGGTTGAAAAAGAAAATCAAATATATCGTGAGCAATGAATGAAATAAGCAGAACTTGGCATGGCTATAAATGTTCGTACTGCATTAAAATATATAGATTAGAGTGCATGCAATAATATATTTAATTTTAAGTTTCAAACAAGAATTCTTTTATAAAATAGACGTGTATTTAAAAAACACTCGCAATAAAAGACATTTTTATTTATTTAACAAACACGAATACAAAGTGAGCCAGAAACTGATTATCAATAGTTCGAATCTCGGAAATATTAAAACGTAAACACGTATCATTTTATTACTACCAAAATTGGCCCAGTAATTTTTTTTAAAAATATGTATGAATAATAATTTTCAATTGTTGTATAAAACTCGGTTGGGTTGTACAAGGAAGCACCTAGGGCCAATTTTATTTTTTATTTGCAAAATTACAAAAGTAAACTTAAGAAGGAAAATACAATTCTTTGGGGATGATATACTATTTTTTATACTTCTGCTAATTAAAAGGGTTTTTGGGAGATCTAATGAAGGTAAAGGAGTAGTTGGCTCAAACGTTCTTTATTTAAATATTTCCAAAACTAAGTTATTAACCAGTTCCTTATATCCAGCTACAGACTGTTCTTTGCCAGATCTAAAAATGCTCACTTGTGAGAAACCTTTACACTATCGTGTGACTCAATTGAAAATGAACCCGCTTCAATTGAGGATGTTCGAGGATTCAAATTTATGAATGCGTGTCGGCAGCATTGATGAATATCAAGTGATGTGAGGGCATATGTGGTGATATAGAAGGGGCATAAATGGTCAAATGGGCCATTTTGGACGCACTAGTTGATTAAATTGGGCCTGAATGTGTGGGATCGATGTAGTAATCGTCATCTTGGGGAGGATTGCGACCTCTCCACACGACTCCCCCCCTCAGTCGTCAACATTAGTGTCCGGTAATTTCAGGGGAGACCTCGGGGTGGCTCCGAACTGCCGGACAAAGTCATAACACCCTAATCTAGCAGTTACTTAACGTCTTTCATGTACGTTTAGTCATTAGGATTAGTTGTTACATTAGAATTTAAATTGTAATTTCTTTACACACATATTTGAGAGGAAGCACAGTTCCTTCGTATATGTATCACAGAAGAAGTTTAGATCCCCACAATCGTATTATAAAAGAAGAAAGTTCCCTCGCACTAGTTGTAGAGGAAGCAAAGTGTTTTAACGACAAAATTGTTTTTAACTTGATAATCCTATTTTATGGGACCAAAATTGAATTGTGCTTTACGGAACTTTAACTTCTGATTTCATTTGGCCTACAATTGCAACTGAACAGAACCAACATAAGTATATCTGTGCAATGGAAATATTGCAAATTCCTCAATCTCGGGAGGGCCTACGTGTTTGGACCGTTATTCCTCAACAACGTTTAAATACTATGTTAAAAATTCCATTGGCGTAGACAGTAATAAAAGTACATTTGTATGTGTTTGTTTGTTTATATCTCAGGATGAATACACATCCTGGTGGACAGAGGTTAGAAATGAAGACAAAGGACCACGTGAATGGTTGGGCGGGAGGACATCGCCACCGTACGTAGCCTACATGAATAAGCGGTCTTCTGAATCTCAACCCAAACCTGCAAAGAACATGATAGCTCAATACTCTACTAACAAATACATTATATACTAATTTATTAATTTCACAAATTCATTGTAGCGAACAAATTACACTCATTAATACCATACCTTCTTCGATGATAATTGATATTGTAACTCATTTTTGTTGTTGTTCTAAAATAAAGTGGCTATCATCCCGATATCCCGACAGCATACACTATGATATGGCATCTTCATCAATGCAGGGCGTCAATCTTTAAGGCGTCTTCCTGAACTGCAACCATACATATTAGAGATGAAGATGTGTTAAACTAATTTAGTTCAAATGACATTTTAGTATAATAAAGAGAAAAATAAAGTTATACTTAACAATAGGGGAGTGTGCAAACCCCTTAACTCTACGCTAGTATGGGGAATCGTCCTCGTCAGGAAACTGAATGTGGCCCTAGTTCTGGATCTCGGCCTGCGGCCTTACCAGGACACTCTTCTATTTATTTATTGTTAAAACACCGATCATCATGATATGGGCGAATATGGATTTCAGATGAGTGTAAATGAGCGAATGTAGTTAGTCTGTTGTATTACAGTACAACTAAAAGTGTTTTAGTGTAGGTTATAGTTAAACAATCTGCTGAGATCAAGCAAGGAAATCTCTGTGACGTTAACTTTGTTGCAGAGTTGTGACTGTTGTATTACAGTACAACTAAAAGAGTAGGTTATATAGTTAAACAATCTGCTGAGATCAAGCAAGGAAATCTCTGTGACGTTAACTTTGTTGCAGAGTTGTGACTGTTGTATTACAGTACAACTAAAAGTGTTTTAGTGTAGGTTATAGTTAAACAATCTGCTGAGATCAAGCAAGGAAATCTCTGTGACGTTAACTTTGTTGCAGAGTTGTGACTGTTGTATTACAGTACAACTAAAAGAGTAGGTTATATAGTTAAACAATCTGCTGAGATCAAGCAAGGAAATCTCTGTGACGTTAACTTTGTTGCAGAGTTGTGACTGTTGTATTACAGTACAACTAAAAGTGTTTTAGTGTAGGTTATAGTTAAACAATCTGCTGAGATCAAGCAAGGAAATCTCTGTGACGTTAACTTTGTTGCAGAGTTGTGACTGTTGTATTACAGTACAACTAAAAGAGTAGGTTATATAGTTAAACAATCTGCTGAGATCAAGCAAGGAAATCTCTAAACAATCTGTTGAGGTCAAGCAAGGAAATCTCTGTGACGTTAACTTTGTTGCAGAGTTGTGACTGTTTATTACAGTACAACTAAAAGTGTTTTTAGTGTAGGTTATAGTTAAACAATCTGCTGAGATCAAGCAAGGAAATCTCTGTGACGTTAACTTTGTTGCAGAGTTGTGACTGTTTATTACAGTACAACTAAAAGTGTTTTAGTGTAGGTTATAGTTAAACAATCTGCTGAGATCAAGCAAGGAAATCTCTGTGACGTTAACTTTGTTGCAGAGTTGTGACTGTTTATTACAGTACAATTAAGTGTTTTTCATTTCGTAATTCTAAAGACGGCCTATTGCTCATAATGTTATATGGTGATTTAGGAGCTATTCTTAGTTGGTAAAATAAAAATAGGAATACAATTTGAATTTTAAATACATTTGTTTTAGTTAATAAAACGCTTGAAATCTTAAACAAAATTAACAAGACGTAAAAACAATTTTAATTATTTACGACATTTACGAGGATGTTTAAGTCGGGCGCAAATGGTAGAACAAATATTTGGTTTGTTAAAATCGAATCATGAACAATGGAGGAACATCTTTGATCATTGTAAAAGGAGTGCTGCACTTCATCAAACACAGGGACGTAGCTTACCACTAGTAGAGCCACTTTCTGGTATTGAATGCAAGTATTGAATGCAGTGGTAATCTGGTATTGAAGGCAAGTCTCTTTTTCAAAGTTAGCAAATGTACGGAATGATTAATTTTGTTTTAAGTGTTTAGCAAACTCTACTAATACATTAATTGTTGCAACTTAAATGTTGAATGGTTGATTTAATCTGATTATAAAACTTTGAATTATTAGGCCTAAATGAAAAAATGAGCTATTTAATTAAATGATTGATTTAGCAAACAGTACCTGTTTATTTTGACAATAGATATAATTTTGATTGTGATTAATTTATAACATTGATTCTATAACTGGTGAAAGTACAGGATCTCTCAGCATAAGGTTGAAGTGGGTAGAAATGAAAAGAAGATTGTTTAGCTGAAAATCACAGATGAAAGTTGTTGAAACAATTAACACAATTAAAACACTGTTTATAATTAACATTTTATAGTTCACTTGAGTAAAAGTTTAAAGAAATATAAATTATTTTTGAAGAATTGAAGAGGTATTTTATATTGAGTTCTTGACTCGTAGTGGTTGCACACGGCACTAACTCAAATATAAGAATTGGCTTGCTGACTGCACAATACATAAAAATTAAATGTCCAAACAGCTGTGAGCAAAGGTTGGCAAATAGGTTAATAATGTTTCAAAGTCAAAGACACTTAAGTTGTTAACATGGTTTCTATAAATATAATAATAACAATTAATAATTTGTTCGTAAGATTGTTCAACGGTGATTTCAAAAATGTTGATAAGCGTACCTTACGATGATTATAAGGTTATTTTAAGCTTCCGTTTCTCCGTTATCTGTGCTTAGATTTTGACAAACAAGTGCTCATTGGATTTATGATTGAATTGTTAATGCTTTTATGCCATGTGAACGTTGCGCAAGATGTACTGTAGCTTATTTAGTAATTGTCAGTTAAAATATTCAGAGTATCACCATTTTTTATATTTGAACATGTTTCAAAATTATTGTTACATAATAAAAATTCATAGTTTTTACTTTTCATGCTTATTTTGATCGTTATGACCTCTATGGTTCTTAAATTACACACATTCCTTTGAAACACACAAACAGACGGACAATAAAACATTATAGGACCTATATTCATAGTGACTTTTCCTTATTTTGACCCAAGAGACCACATCCTTACCTTTGGGAACATAGTTTAAAGACACCTGTATACATAGATATATGGCTGAAACTAATATTACAATTGTGATGAGTACTGTAAATGAGCTTTCACATTACTTAATTTTTTAGAAGAAAATGAAATATTATTGATTGATACATGAACGTAGGTGAAGAAGATCATTTTGTATTACTCCGGAGGTAGCCCTACTGTTTCTATTTCAGTAACAAATATTTCATTTATTTGTCCTAACTTGTTATTGCTCAAATTGTTATAAGACAAGTAGTAGTAAAGATAACCCCCAACTAACTGCTGGAGAAAGAAACCACTTATGTCTTACAAAGCACTTTCTGATATACACGAGATAAGAAAATGAGAACAACCTTATGTGAGGTGAATAAATAACCAGATCTGAGATATTGATATGTTCTATCTCAGAGCTGTGAATATTTTTCCAGACCAATGGATGAAGCAATCTATTCCTGCTGATGGGGCGCCGGTCTAACAGCATCATACATTTGTGTCTTCTTTTATATCTCAACTCCCTCAGACCAATCAGCTAAGAAGTAAATTCATATCTCCTAAAAAATTCACCTTAGTAGGTATGTGTATGTTTTCTAATCGTACTGAGACAGTTAGACAGGTTTTCTAATCATACTGAGACAGTTAGACAGGTTTTCTAATCATACTGAGACAGTTAGACAGGTTTTCTAATCATACTGAGACAGTTAGACATGTTTTCTAATCATACTGAGACAGTTAGACATGTTTTCTAATCATACTGAGACAGTTAGACAGGTTTTCTAATCATACTGAGACAGTTAGACATGTTTTCTAATCATACTGAGACAGTTAGACAGGTTTTCTAATCATACTGAGACAGTAGACAGGTTTTCTAATCATGCTGAGACAGTTAGACAGGTTTTCTAATCATACTGAGACAGTTAGACATGTTTTCTAATCATACTGAGACAGTTAGACATGTTTTCTAATCATACTGAGACAGTTAGACATGTTTTCTAATCATATTGAGACAGTTAGACAGGTTTTCTAATCATACTGAGACAGTTAGACATGTTTTCTAATCATACTGAGACAGTTAGACAGGTTTTCTAATCATACTGAGACAGACAGGTTTTCTAATCATACTGAGACAGTTAGACATGTTTTCTAATCAGACAGGTTTTCTAATCATACTGAGACAGTTAGACATGTTTTCTAATCATACTGAGACAGTTAGACTGGTTTTCTTAATCATACTGAGACAGTTACAGGTTTTCTAATCATACTGAGACAGTTACAGGTTTTATAATCATACTGAGACAGTTAAAACAGGTTTTCTAATCATACTGAGACAGTTAGACATGTTTTCTAATCATACTGAGACAGTTAGACAGGTTTTCTTAATCATACTGAGACAGTTAGACAGGTTTTCTAATCATACTGAAACAGTTAGACATGTTTTCTAATCATACTGAAACAGCTAGACATGTTTTCTAATCATACTGAGACAGTTAGACAGGTTTTCTTAATCATTCTGAGACAGTTAGACAGGTTTTCTAATCATACTGAAACAGTTAGACAGGTTTTCTAATCATACTGAGACAGTTAGACAGGTTTTCTTCAATCCAATATTAATTATTTAACAAACATACAGCTTAATTAAAGAATAATTACTTTTAATGTAATAAGAGATATTGTGTAATCAATGTGATGAGCGAGTGATGGTTTTCTGAAATCAGGGTCTCCACTTATTTTATTTGTTGATAAATATTTTCATTTTAACTAAAGCTTTTAAAACTTTTTTATTGAGTTGGAATTTGTAAGTTGTTAATTTTTATGAGTGGTAACAATTTCGTAAAAATAAAAAAAATCGTCTTAGTTCTCTTAACAAAATATTTTTAGACCCCTAACACTAACTACATAAATTATGTAGTTCACACCAGGAGCGTGAAAGCCTAAAAAAGGGAAAACGGCAAAAAAGTCAAATTACGATAGTAATGATTATCTTCCTCTAGGAACTCACTGAGGTACCACAATTTGCTATCTGGCTTTAAAAGCCATACGATATACTGTATATCCTCTGGAAAACATATACGAACCTTTAGCAATGTCAAACTGAAGAAACATCCAATGAGACGCCCCTGCGTATGTCGATGTGTCCCTAGACTTAAGCCTGTAATCTCAACATATCGCTAATAGCCAGGGAAGGCATACAGCCATAGAGTTGTCAAAAAGAAGTCACCACAGGGTTTCCAGCTTAACTAAGCCAAGTTTGAAAATGTTGTTGCAAGTGTAACTGAAACTCGTGATAAAGGCTTGTGTGTACTGTTACTTTTTTCTAGTGGCAGTATGTATCTAATATTGTAGTTCCAATTTATCTAATCAAGGTTCTATATTAGGCCCTCTTCTTTTTATTACTTATATTAATGACTTACCTGAAAATATTTGGAATAATTCAATTAGTTATTATTTGTATGAGATGATACCTGGATTATCACTAAAGAACCAACAACAGCAACAGAAAATTTGTCATTAAGAACTAATAGTATTTTAACTGACAGGTCAATGCAAATAAATCAGCCTTATATATTAATAAAACTTAAGATATAAATTTTCCCTCAATCACAATCCCAATGCAACTTCAATAAAACACGCTCAACCATTCATGTTAAATCAAATTTAAAACGGCTCACCCGTTGACCACTTCAGTTTATTTATTTATTCTTTCTACGGATTGCACCATTTTGTACATTGAAAATACAATACAGAGATTCAACAGATTTCAATTCAAGATGGACTACATTATAAACAACAATCATATTATAGTTGACAGATTTCAAAGGTAATTTTCATGTTTTGGAAGTAATATAAACACTGATGTCCTACTTAGTATCTACTGAATTGTTGTTATATTCACTCACACTTTGTTTATGGAACTTGTCCTCCGGTTTAATAACTCATATTCTAAATATTTGTTTGTCCAACAGAAAAATGCCATTTGACTAATTTGTACTGTCACTGCTCAAACCCACTGTAGAAATTAATTTATAGGGCTTTATTGAAGACATTACCTTTGTTGTTTATTGCGTTATTCTATGTATACACAAATTTTTTATTTCAAATACCTTCTATTCTGTCGATGAATTCTTGAGCCATGAAAATATTATATAGGCCTAAATACTGAATGTTAATCATTTGCTATATTTATTTTACCTATCTTGTTTATATTTTTCACTCATTAGTATGTTTAATGAATTAATGATTAGCTTTATTATTGTGGCTGAGTACTTTTACATATTTGTACAAAGTAATATTTTGCTGTCCTGCCACATGTTGTAGGTGACGTTGGGAAGAGGTTGGATGGAAATCAGCGTGAACCTAAGAAACTCATTATGTGTGCTAACACCTAGAATTTTACAAACTGTTTATTTGGAATCCATCCAGCTTTCACCCACCTCCCACTCGACATATAAAGCAAAGAAATATACTTGGGAGCGAGTGAGGTGACATTTTCCTAATAACCCCCATTTAGTGGTGGTCAGTTGAAGTAAAACGTGTTTCATAGAGAAGTTATTATTTATAAATTGTTCATTTAATATAATTTTTATTTAGAAGTTGTCAGTAGTATTTTTTTTAAGTTGTTCCAAATTGAAACTTACATTGGAATTACTAGTAATAGAGGACTTTTGGTCCTTCCCTCACCAAAGACTTACTCTATATTCATGACTGTCTTTATGTATATAAGCAACAAATTACACATTTCTATAGATATTAATTAAATATAACAAAAATGTAGGTATTTATGTATAAACAGTTATATTTTTTTAAAAACTTTAATGTAATCTTGATATCATTCTGTTACAATGTAAATTCTTTATAACTAGCCTGTATATGTGTGTTTATATACTTATGTATTCAATTTCCATATAAAGAAATTCATAAACTGTATATAACCTATTAACTACACAAACAGCTATCAAAGTAACTGATAATTTCAATGCTACAACTGTATAATATAATTGTGGAATAACAAACTTATGAATAAATTATGATAGTATCTTTTTGTACTTCTTAAGTATTGTAAACTTAATCTCAAAACCAGTTGGATACCTGCCATTCTTGATTTAAATAAACTGAAATGCCAATTTTACCATTTAAAATAAGCTCAGCTGATATAGATAATTCAAGAAGAACGAATAGATAGTAATAATAGATAAAAATCTTTAACAAGTTGGCTTAATTCAGTTAAAATTAACTAATAGAACATTCTTGTGTGGTAGCATTGTGGTACAGAGCTTTTGTTTTCCTGGAAAACAAATCACAAGTGCTAGCCGATGAGGTGCTAGCAGGTAGGACCAGGTTTTGGATACAAGGCGCAACTAGGATGTTCCCACGCTAGCTAATCCCTCTAAAGAGAGTGGAGGGTACTCTATCATTTTTTATTTTAAACCTAATTCGCCAGTTCACATGGTCCTGTGCATGAACATTATTTAACGAGTAAAGTACCTTGGGAATTCAAACCTTGGAACTTGACCTCTGCAGTTTGAAGCTTTAGCCACAGAGCCGGCAAGTGGAATTATGTGATCCATTGTTTGGATAGACTCCCTGCAACTACATGACTGATCTAATGTCAATCCCCATTTATAATTCTAGTAGTTACATCTACCGACACCAGTTTAGAACTGATTCAACAGTGTCCATTCCCTACATGGAGGTTCATCCCACTTACAGGTATTAACGGATCATTAATAGCAACTTATTTCGTCCATCAACACTTTTCCACGCTATGACCAAGCTAGTATTGGGTGAGAAATGTGAACTGTGCAACTGGAAAACAGTACTTAGAGATGGGTTTCGGGATTTTAAGCGACCGTTCTGAAGTGGGAGATCCTGTTTAATGGAGAGGTGCGGAGCTTTTTAGATCTTAATGAATTCTTTTTTCAGTAATGCCTCCTGACGGAGCTATATTGCACAACACCAGGAACCAAGGAAGTGGAGTTGATATGAGAGTGCTCTCATGACCCTATTAAGTTGGACATAATCGCTTTAGTGTCAACAAAATTATCTATACAGGAGCACTATACTCAGCAGCTGAATAGACCAGTGACAAAGCAGTTGTATGCAGGATGTTGCGTTGTCTTCCCAAGTTCTTCCAGCAATACGATGTAAATACATCTGCCCTGGTTTTGATTTTAGCTACTGTTTTTGAAAATGGTTTTCAAACGTCAGTGATAGATAGATCTAACGTTATTTCCAGGTACTGTGGATGATCATTATGGTGGAGTTTTACACCATTTAGAAAGAAGTTCAATTTTCGATTAGACAGTCTATTACTTATGTGGATATAGGCTTCTTTGGTTTTTGAAGGGTTAGGTAGCTTCCAGGTTCTAAAATATTTTTCGAGGGCTGCAAGGTCATTTGTGAGTGTTTCTCCTTTATCTGTGAAGTCCTTGTGTGATCAATGTAGATTCACTGTTTTATGTAGTGCATTAATTACACTTAAAACACATGATTTGTTGAATTAACTAATAATATTCCTACAGAATTACCTGATTTATGGCAAAGCTTTTACCCGTTATTATTACTGCATAGTGTTTTAATTTGAAATATATTAGTTAAGTCATTTTTCTAGACCACAATAAATCGCTTTCATTTGATCCGACTCTTTTTACTTGTGTCATTTTATTTACATACATATTAATTACATATGTATGTATGTAAAAAAGTTATATAAAGTGAATAACAACACTTGTTGGTGACCTTAGCAGGGTAGACAAGTGAAAATGACCATTCTGGTAGTTTTACAAGATAAAAGTTGGTAGTGATTGGGAGAAATAAATAAAAAAATAGGTAAGAAAATAAATACAACAGATTTTTCTAATTTTTTTTACCAACACACTTTCATACATTATAATGAAAATACAATATGATAATCCTTATTATACTTTTTTATAGTTACTTTTTACATATTACAAAGATTGTTCAAAAATCTTTGCTAGTAAATTTAGCCGGTAGTAAGTTGTCTGGCCAAACTTTCTAACTTAACTTAGAAACCTAAAAAAGTAAATATATAAGACAGTAATGGCAAAATGTTGCTTACAAAATTGATAGTAAAATTAAATCTGTAAAAAATTCTGGTATAATGGTCAAATAATCATGATTTTAGGTAATTCAAAGTTCCAGAGCTCGATAAAATGATTATTTAGCACCAAGCGTAACAAAAGAAATAATTATTTGCATATAAGTTTCACAATTTTTATTTTACACACAGCATGTTACATATTCAGCTTAAGTTCAGATTAAAAGCCAAATGGTTTAACAACATTAGAACGGAATAATCAATTTCTACAACCATCGTGGATCGCTGTCAGATGGTCACCAATTTTGTAAGGAACTTTTGCTGTTAAACAACACCGTGCTCATTACTGCACTGTTTATAATACAAGTCACTCTGTACAGGCTCACATTGCGCGCCACTAATATTTCACACTAGAGACATTTCATTCAGTAGAGGCATCAGGTCCTCGTTTAAGTATACACACTTTTTTTAATACTGATGTTATTAATACTTTACAACATATAGCTGCCCTGTGATGCCCAAAATACATGGCACAAATAGTAAACAAAACAATAATCGTAAGTACTTTTACTAAACATACAAGTATTAAATATTAAAAATTCGTATAATTTTCCCTTCAAAAGTGAAATGAGAACATTCATGCAAAATATCCTAATTAATTCGAAGTACAAATAAAATAAAATTATGTAATAGTCTTGTACTAATTAAGTCTTCATGTCAAAAATATAAAATTATTAAAGCTTTTAATTTTGCGTCATAGCCGCTTAAATGATTTTTCATGACATGCATAGGCCTTAAACACTATTATCTTTAAGCATACGTTTCTTTATACATAAAAACATGAGAGAAAGCGTAAATTGAAGTTGGTCTTAAAGACTGACAAATTTTAACAATAAATTTTATTTTATACTGAAAGAGAGTTAACATTTAATGTTAAAATATCATGCAAAAATAATACTATAGGTTTTAAAACACATGAGTGGGTACTAGATATGAGTCATGCGTACATACTGCCCTGAGTTGCTTGAAGTTACAAAAATACTGAAGGTCTACTGAAAGTCACTTCTTATTTCAACCAATTGACACAAACTGTGTGCTTTTAGAAGACAAAAAATGCAACAACAAATCTTAAAAGTATTTTGAATTATCATACAGTAATAATTATGTGCTAAATTATAACTGTAAACATATTCTTTATCAAAGGGTTTTAAACAATATTATGCAATTTTTTCAAACTAATTGCTGCTATCTAAGGACCTCACCCTGACAGCTGACACTCATCAACTATTAGGCGATTTAAAAGAATATTAAAAAACATATTTACAAATATTGTATTCATCATAGCATAACAAATCAGTAACTATGGTATACTACTTTATTCACAAATGATTTGGTAGTTTTACTTTAAAACTAATTGCGAAATTTATTCAAGTAAAAGTTTCAATTAAATTTAGTTTATCTGCAAAGTATATTACTTTAGAACGGTCAGTACTTCACTCGTTGAATAAAGTTGACGTACAGGCCTGTAGGCTCATGTCAACTGGCGAGCCTGCAGGTTTTAAATAATAATAAAAAAAAGTTACTTACATATATTATTGATTGTCTTTAACAAAGTGCCAAAATATTTTTCATGTTAACACATTTAATATTTTACTATAAATTTAAATACACTAGAAACACCAATAACTTAACAAATTAATTTAGTATTATTCAAGAAAGCAAAAAAGCTCATGGACTATGAATGGCGACAGCAAGTGATGGAGGATACGTAATTCTGTAAATGGCAGATGGTTAAATACACCCATCATTAAAATCATAATATTTATGTCATTCCAATTGTATATAGTTCAAGTACATTAGAAGAAATTAAATGTTGATTGGCACAACTTCTAGTAAAGTCCAATTTTACATCACCTGCTCTGTCAGGATTACGGCCCTTTTGGATACAAATACTGCCTATGAATTAAATTATTTGGTTGTTGGTCAAGACAAAATTATCCATTGTAATACAATGGGAGGAAAAACTGTCTCTATAAAAATAATATTTGTTAAATGCCTATTTTTAACCTTAACATGGACAGACCCTTGATCCTGCACAGTGGACTGACACACATACATTGATCTAAAATAAAAAAACAATAAATTCAGATTAAGTAACAAATTGTAAGTACAAATAAATACGAAAATTTAAAGCTGTAAAATAATACAGTGGGCCTTGGTTACGATGACATTTGAGGGGACACATTCTAACAGGACCGTTATACCGTTCAGTGAACTCTGTTATATATTTACAATGTTATTATTGTCTTTACAAAAATACGGAGCCAAACAGACCCTTTTGAGGATTTGTATTGTTAAGAATGAAAATCACAATAGACTGAAGGAAATACAAGAACTAATATACTTTCAAAATAGCTTTAAAGAGTGACAACTGTTAGTGTTAACAAAATTGTAATATTCTGTATCCTCCAGAAGTACTGTACTGCATTTTACCAAGCTTCATTCCGACCAAGGAATCACGACCTTACTCCCAAAACTATTATACATTAATTTTGCCATCTCTACTTTACATGAATTGATACAATTTCTGAAAGGCCTCATCTGAGCGTGCCTCATCCGCTTTATACTTTGAGCGTATTATAACCAAAGTCCATTGTATTAATTAATATAGAACACAAATACAAATACGTGTTAACGTTTATACCAGAATAATTTTCATGCCAACAATTTCTTTGACCAGCAAAAGAAAAAAAAAAAAACTTGAAAACACTATAAACGTTTTCATGACATGATTTATACTATACTATATGACTTGTGATATATGTATGGATTAATATACATTGAATTCACAACAATCTTAAATGTAAATACGATCAGAACAAAAATTACAATCCTAAAAAAGAAATATTAATACCTTGTGTAGCCTAGAAAACATCATGAAGATTTTCTATCCAAACCACCACATCCTAGATTATTGAACACTTTATAAGCATAGACAATGTTTACTACTGTCCCATTGATATCAATGTAGTAAACTAGTGTTTTAGACACAACCTATGGTCATCCATTTGGCGAGGATTGTATTCTCAAGGCCCTTGTTGTCTTATTTGTTAAAAAGCTATATCAAAAGATCTCTTAAATGAGGTTTACTAGTAAATCAACTTATTATATTCAATACTTTTGAATAGACCAGCTATTCATGTAATTTTTTTGAAAATTTAAAAAATATCAATTAACACAATCATAATCTTTGGTTGTAAGTTTTCAATAACTAGTTCAGGTGGCATTATTTTAGAGTTAATGAAGTATTTGTGACAGTATCTTTCGACACTTGCATCTTTATATTGTGCTCGCAGTACGAGTTACATTGTAATAGTGTTAAAAATACAAATTAAAAAATTATATATTGGATGTTGTGAGTTCAGTGTATATTGACAATAGTATTAAAAATGAAAATAAAAAACTATAATATAACATTCAACTATCAAAATGACTAAACTATCATAAAAGTAATTAAAATAAAAACTACTTACCAATTATCTAAAGGAATTCAAAATATAAATAATTAAGTATAACACATTAAGGTACATAATTTTTGTAATACATTTTTTAATACTACAAGACAAACAGCTTTAAAAAAATGTATCATATTAAATCCTTTTTGTAATGATATCCAAACAATTAAACTTTTGCTCAAGATCCATGCATACAAAAGGAAATACATAAAATAAACAGGCTGAAAAAGAATAAAGAGATGAATCACAAAAATGTATAAGAAGCTGCATGAGTTGCGCTATAATTGCTCTCTACAACTTGACGCAGACTTAAAAACCAGATTGAGATCTTCATATTATGCAAAATTGAACTTAATGCCTAACAGTTACAAATGCACAAACTATAGTTCATAAACACACACACTACTGAAGCTGCAAACCAAAGTACTACAAAGGATTTCCTACAACTTTAATACAAAAAAATTACAAGAGATTCTGTTTTGGCATATTTAAGACATTTTAGTCCACAAATAGGAGACAAATTTGGATAGAAACGGGAGATAGTTCCATTTGAACATTATATTTTTATTACTTGCTAGAAGATCACTATTATATTCAAAAACGTTAATACGCTGGTAAAGCCTAGTTCCTACGGCCTGCTATCAACCAGATAACAGGTCGTGGGAACAGCTTGCCTGTGTACACCTGACGTACAGACAGGCCATCCGGGGTTGCCTGAACAAGTCCTGTACAAAATAGGAAAAGAGGAGGTACTACAAAGGCCTGTGGTCGGAATTGAGTTTTAAGCCGTGCCTACACAGGTCACAAGCCATCGGATCAGGTCAGTCCTGTTTGATGATACACAGGCGACACACTATCCATATACTGACATCAGGCCACCTGATGTCTGCGAAAACACTGGTCATGAGAACTAGGCTTAATGAACAACAAGCGCAGCTTTTAACCCATAGTGGATCAAAGACGTGGCCTTCACGTTCCGCGCAGAGTGGACCAATAGCTCAACGACGTGACATTGATGTCGCAGCACTGGTATGATTACAATTTCGTCACTAGGCCCTCGGAGTCAATGTTATCGCTGTTACAATGCACCCATTTGTTTTGAGGCGCTTATCTGTCTGTATCCTTATCTTATCATTGTTACAGTTTCTTGTTCACTGTTGTCTCGACTACTTGATATTAGTTTGGGGAGTTTAGTCCTTGCGTTCGGTCTTACCGTTTTGTCCTATGCGTGATTTCTAGTAAAATGGAGGAAAAAATGCGATCGTCCGAATTAGATAGACTACTAATATGATAAGTATAATGTTTAAGTAATGTAAAAAATACACAGTGTATAAAATTTGCGAATGCGCTAGGCCCGGGCGCATACTACGCTACATGATCCGTAATGGGTTATTAGTATTTAAGCTAACTGATGAATGATGTATTTCAGTACCTCATGTTCTTGCAAATAGGCTGAACCACTTATCCTAGATATGGAATTCAAGACACGTACCGATTTAATGTTTTATAGATAAAAGTAAATTTATACTAAACTCTTGTTCAAGAGTTTATGCCTTTAATATCAGACCTAGAGATAGACAAATATCTGGCTATCTACAAACAGAACAGTGAAAGTAAGGCCATCTGCCAGATCTTCATGGCAAAATTTCCTCTCACTGCCGGACGCCGGTGCTCCCCGCTGCCAATCTTACATTTAAGGTCAGAATAGGCATCCGTAAGCTTTTTTAATTTTCTGGTTTGTTATTTTTCCAAATACCGTTAAACTACAGGTACGGTAAACGTACAAGCAACATGACACATAAAAAATTGGCTTTTAATTTTTGTTCACCTCTGTGAATTTATATGTATGAGTCATCAGCTGTTCAGTTCACTAATAGCATTGATTTTATTCACAAACAGATTTCCCATCAAATGTTAAATTTTGAGTTTCAAAATATCAGCTGTTTTTGTGGTCCATTGTGGAGCGCTAGTGTAGTCCCATGTAAATGTAATGCAGTTTAAACCAGCTGTGGTTGCGGGCCACACAAACTAACAAAATTACTGCCACAAATATTCCTATTAGATGGTTTATCTATTGTAGGTTTATATAATCAATGCTAATAGTTACATATCTTGTCTGGATCTTCGTACGTCATTATTTTGTTTTAGAGTGGTTTGAAAGTGATTATTTTTTATTGTGCAGTAGATAGTTGTTGCAAAGTGTAAATATGACCAAAAGTTATTGAAGATATGTTAGTAAACAACTTAAATTGTTCAAAACCCACCCAAAAACGTACTACCACTGTACGTTTATGGATGGGAGGGTGAGTTAATACCAATGTACGTATATGGTGGGAGGGTGGGTCACTACCACTGTACATGTATGGGTGGGAGGGTGGGTCACTACCACTGTACGTTTATGGATGGGAGGGTGGGTCAATACCCATGTACGTGTAAGGGTGGGCAGGTGGGTCAATACCACTGTACGTGTAAGGGGGGGGGGGGCGAGAGGGTCAATACCAATGTACGTGTAAGGGTGGGCGAGTGGATCAATACCAATGCACATGTAAGGGTGGGCGGGTGGGTTAATATCACTGTACGTGTAAGGGTGGGTCAATATCAATGTACGTGTAAGGGTGGGCGGGTGGGTCAATACAAATGTACGTGTAAGAGTGGGCGGGTGGGTATCCAAACCAATACTTAGTGTTTAGTAAGAACACTACGTAAATATGTGTCAGTACCTTTATTTTGTTTTCAGTTATTTATTCATACAGTTCATAAAATATTGTGTGTTATCACTAGTTTTAATTTCTAAAGTGAGCAGAATTGGTGTATTATTAGAATATGTATGGGTGGGCAAATGGAACAATGCCATTATACGTGTATGGAGAGAGGGCGGGTGAGTCAATGCCATTGTACGTGTATGGAGGTATCCTTTTGCTAGTAAACAAATGTGCTCTATGATAATATACGACTACGTGAACTAAAAATGATATCTAATATTCTTTATTTCAAATCAAACTTAAAAAATGCAATTTTTTCTAAACCAGTGCCAATCAGCAAATATTGCAAATATTTGTATAAAAGCTTATTTCATAGCAAAGACATTTATGTGAAATTTATTAATTTGTGTTAAAAATAGGAGTACTATGATTTTTAACTAGAACAACAATGCTCTAAAGATGAAAAATACCTTGGCCTTTAAAACACAATTAGTAATTAAAAGGCTCGCCTTCAAGCAACATAGAAAACACTTCTATGGGACTTCAATTAAATTAATAGTTATATTGATTCTGGTAGAAGTATTTAACAAATTTCAAAACATATTTCATATCGCCAGTTCATCGCAAGTTTGGTCTCAAAGTGGCCAGAGAGTGTAATTTATTCAATTCAATATATTGGCACCCCTAAATTTGCTATTGAACTTTTTGTTATTTTAAAAGTTTAGGAGACTTTAAAAATCTTAAATGCTTTAAAGTGCTTCATAGTTATTTATATAAAGTTTAATGTTCTAGTATTTTTTTCTTTTAAACCTACATCCAAGTAGTACCTACTTTGAAATTTCTCTTTTTATTTTGTTGTAAATTACTTTTTCTTTTCATTGAATAAACTGCACTTAACACGTTCAGTGCGGGTGGACCGTATACGATCCACCGCCGGCCGGGCGCTGGGAGCGTGTGGACCGGGCCCATACCACTCTACACTGTTGTTGCTATGCAGTCAGTGTGAGCTTAGCTCTTGCGCGAGGTAGACCTTACGTCGGCCGCTATACGAATGTGAACCGTTCTATATTTTTGCGTTTTCCGTTTTTATCTATCGTTTTTTCGAGCGGAGTTTTACAATTGATGTAATTTAGTGATTTCTTCATGTAAATAAGTTTGTTCTTTATGTAAATAAGTGTGTTTAGTGTATATTATTGTAGTATTTAGTGTTGAAACATGGCTGACAACACTGTTGATGACCTTGACTTGAGTGACGACATTATTACAAGTGAAGATTCCGACACCGAAAGTGATGATGATGATGCAGTTTTAAACCCTATTTGGTGTAACAACACTGCTGGACTCAAAAAAATTAACTTTTTGAAGGACAATAAGCTATTGGTGGCCATACCTGGTGATGGCTCACCTATTGATTGGTTTTCCAGCATCCCAAGGGGCTGATGGACCGTATCCAGACCACAACTTATGACGTCATAAACAACTTTTTCCCATGCTACAACCAACTTCGTTTTGCTGTTTTTGGGCTGTATATACCTTATGGTAAGTAAAATTAAATTTTATAGTACTTAGTTTCCCGGATCAGTTAGAGTGTTTTTACTATAGCAGTGAACGTGTTAATAGTGTTATTGGCCATGGCACGTTTTTGTTGCCACCCCCTCACCTCCCGTTGTAAAATTCAGGCATTGTCACTTTTGAAGGTATACTGGTCTGAGCAAATTGTATAATAGTGATATTTTATGGTGGTAGCTGTTGTAACTGACTTCTATTAAGAATGCTTGCAAAACTGGAAACAGAAAAGGCACAAAGAATTAAAAATAAACATGTGAAAAAATAAATTGACCAGACCGGATGGTACAGAATATTGTAACAGTTGTCTTCTCTAACTTCACGATTAAATTTTTTTAGCCAAATAAACCAAAGTTTTATATTCTAGTAAGTTATTTTAAATAGTGAAAAAAGGAGAGCATGGAAGACTATAAAACTATTAAAAATCTTTTAATCCTTGTATCAAAATTTAAAACTTAAATCATATAATATATATATTATATTTATACACACCCAAAGCCCTTATATAACAGAGTTAGTTAATTTTGTGAAATAAAAGCATCTATTAAGTTAGAGACAAGAACTGTTACTTTTTGGAGTTTATTTATTTTAATCACGTTCAAATTAATTCCTGACTGTTTATAAATTCCATAAAGAAAATAGTTTCTTGATTAGCAAATTACGTGATGGTAGAAATACAATGAACATGAGCGACACTCAACACAAACGATTACAATAAAAGTACAGACTGTACAGATATAATGGTGATCGATATAAGTAAACCTAACCTAACCATCCTCAGACTTTCATAGTTATCATTCTTAACCATCTTAGTTCATTTAATACTGTCAGTTTGATTGTAAATCACCACAAACAGTATAACTTTTTAATTTATCTAAAAAAATGGCTTTACTTTTGATTTAAATGCATATATTATATTTAGAGACCTATACCACAGTATGTTCTAAAAGTAACCTGACATTATGTATAAATAATATTAATATAACACTTTGTAGTAAATTGGTTTGCATTTGCAAGATATGACACAACTTACGATTAAATAATGAAATGTTTGATGAACATTTAGTTATATAAAATATAATCATGATTAGATGTTATGGCAAGAGTACTTTGCTTCTGATGTGACTTGAGAGTAATAAGGCAGCCTTATACATATTAAACATATGTTGATTGTGTTAAACACGCTGTATTTGTAAACTCACAAATGCTCTTCTTTTATACTTTAGTTCCTTTTTAAATACAGTAGAATCCCGGTAATCTGAACTTCTGTGATCCAAAAATCCGTAACAGAAATTGACAAACAATTTTGGAAAAATAAAAATGCAGTTACTGTAAGAACCACTTCTTTATAGATAAAACATGACAAGAGAATATTATTTAAAGTACTTAACTGTTTAATAAACTTTTCAAATTTTAATTTGGTTTGAACAAATATGTTTCTTCCGTTCGAAGAAGAATTCCTCTCCCTTGAAGCTAAATTATTCCAGCGTCTCATAAACATGGTATCCAAAAACATGAGAGGGAATTTGTAACTATGCTGTCTGAGGTAGGGTGAGAACGCCAGAAATATGCACACGATTTCCGTCATCTGATGACGTGGCCTATTAGCGAATGCAACAGCTTCAAGTAGTACTAGACCCAGGATCAATTTCCGATTGTGATTCCAACGGTTTGTCTTTAAAAACGGTTTTTGAACCGTTCGTACCTATCAAATGAATATATTCTTCTATTAAAGGGTTTATTATCTCCTTCTTAGTATCATAGGCTCCTATTGCGTTCAAAACTAAATTGCTGTACTTAATGATAGGCGTAGTATTTATGTTATTTTTTATTAAAAGTGTGTTAGTAAAATTTGTTTAATCCGAAAAATTTGGCAATACGATGGATTACCAGGACTCCACTGTGTATCAATGGTTAATGGGCACAAATTAACCCTAGA
Source organism: Stictocephala bisonia (assembly GCA_035578905.1). Lineage (NCBI taxonomy): Eukaryota > Metazoa > Arthropoda > Insecta > Hemiptera > Membracidae > Stictocephala > Stictocephala bisonia. The sequence continues at coordinate 3,733,334 of JAQJVL010000020.1, forward strand.
TTTGCATTAGGGCAGATAGGTGATTTTGTATGTTTGATCATTAATTTAATGTTTCGTTATTATACATTTATATTCATGTTATATTCAAGTATTCAAAAGTAAAATGAGGTCTCTGCTTAGAAACATATATCTAATGTTAAATTAACTTTCAGAAAATATTTTATAAATATTGAATGAATAATTTAGTTCCACTAGATATGTGCAGGATTAAGTAAAATAATACTGAACCTTTTCATCATGAATCTGATTACTTAGATGTTAAACTATGAAAAATTAAAATAATAAAAAGCATATAGAAGCATATTCACATATAATTTATGTTTTATTTTGTCAGCTTGTTTTTTGTTAAAACTCAAAGGTTAAATCAAATATATTTTTCTTGCAACAGTTAAAATGGTTTTGTAAGCATATGTGATATTAAAACGTACAGCGGTTTAACAAAAATTAACAATAACCGAGTATAAACAACACATTAAAAACTGTCAGATAATTTAAATAGAGGCTAAAAATAATTATAAGTATACTAATTTTACATATACTTTGAATTAGTTAAATATTTAACTGTTACTGCTAGATGAAGATTTGTTTTCATATAGTTACATCATAATGTAAATTTACATGGCAACAAATCAAACTAAGCTTTTTTTTATTTCAGCAACAGTTAATTCTTGGCTTATATTACCCTTCTGCTTGGTAATGTACTGTGTCCAAATAAATTAACAATATTATTACAAGCTCATATTTATAAAAACTTCGATAATGTAAATTTTATTTGAATCTATTATTTTTATTTATGGAATTGACACCGGGCAGCTTTATAACATAACTATGTCAAGGCGAATATTTGCCTTCTTCCATTCTTAAAAAACTGATTTGACAATTCTAAAAGTTAACTAAAACATAATGAGTAAATATAAAAAATAATGCATGAAACATCTTACTATATTTTTTATAACAAAATTAATTAAAATTATTGGCACAATCTATTTTATATTACTCTAGACTCAAAACATTTAAGTATCATCTGTCATTGAGGTATTTGATGTGTGTCATCAGCTGCTTGATGGAGAGTTCAGAGATAAACAACCAACAATCCCATTAGATCTACATAAAGAGAGAATGTAATAAAAAATGTTTTAATATGTAAAATGAGACCAATAACCACAAATTGTCAATAATTAATATAACAGCCCACATAACCAAACCAAGCAACAGCAGATCCAACAATGACAAATATTTTATATTATTAGTTTATATCACTCATTCCATAGAACAAAGTAAGTGAAATAAACTCATATGAAAAAAGTGTTGAGGCAATGGTTTTCTGACTTCCATTATTATGTCAGTTCTAATGTTTTCAATTTTAATATTGGGTTATAATTTAAATTTGTTAATATTGTCTGGTACAAAATCTACAGAAACTAGTACCGATTGTTTTCAGTTTACTCTTTTACTAAATCAGACAACAACCTTACCGCAAATAACGTTTATCAAAGAAATAACAAATGAACAGTTGTAAAAAAGCAAAGCAATATTGAACAGCTTTGTTAAATAACTTTATTTTATTTATATAAAGATTACATGATTGGCTATTTATGATTTAAGTTATTCTGCCTCAAATTATTATGTTTATATATATTAGCACCATATATTGAAAGATAAAATGTTTAGTTACATACAAACTACAAGATGGAATATATCACAGAAACATTTTCAAGAACTATGTAGATATTAAAAAAATGAACTAAAGATAGCTGATTGATTTTCAGACATTTAAAACAAAACATTATTTTTATATATATAAAATTATGTCCACTAAAATATAAATCAAATATAGTGGTTGCTATAAATCTAAGCTCTCCAAACATCTTAGTTTTTTTTTTATATTCATACACTCCTCAAATACCATGATTATTTTCTGTTACCAAGAATAAAATTCAAAAAAGTTAATAAAATATTAAACTTAAATGTATAGTATGGCACAATACTTTAGTTATATTTTGAATTCATCTTGACCTAACCCGCAAGTCTGATGATTAAAACATCTGACATAAGACTAAGTTTCCAGAAATTATACCTGGAATGATTTAATAATTTGTATAAATTTTATTACAATAACAATTTAAGATATACTTTTTATAACTGAGGTTAAACCCATGCAAACAAAATATAATAAGGTCGGTAACAGGTGACAGAGATATCTCAAAGATTGAAGTATATCGGTTGGGTAGTGGCGGCAGTGCGGGACTCTAGTGGAATATTTGCACGTATACAGAGGCTTGTTGCTACTGCGGTCCATTATGTGGCAAGGCCCCTTGTGTTCCCTGTTGAAAAAAATATTAACTTAAGACCACAAACAATTTTTCACACACTATGCAGTATCACAAAAGAATAACATCATAAAACTCGTACCATCACCAGTTAACATGTATTAATTATGAGAAAAATATAACTGTTACTTTCTGACAAATCTACTGTCTTGTGCTATTTACACATTACGATGGTCTCCCTCGGACAGTTCAGTTTTCCTCTCTGTGTTCCATTTAGTTTTAGTGTCTTTGTTTTCGTGTTCCGTGATTTTGTTTTTGTTTTCCTTGGCGTTATCAACAAGCTCACCGTTCCAGCTTGGCTGCCGACGACAACACATTTTGTGGCTAGAAACGTTTAGGTAAGTGTTAGTAAAATTGTTTACTTTTGTAATTGTTTGGTTAAAAATATTGTTTATTGAGCTTTATTTTGTTCTCTAATGTGTGTTGTTTCAGTAATTAAAAAAGCTGTTGCCTGTTTGTGAAAATGTTTTTATTTTCAGCAGGCTTAGGTTAGGCCCATATGACGAAGTATTGTGAAATTTCATGTATTTCTATTTATTATACTATTTTGTTCTGTTAACATTGATTTTTAGATGTAATTAAATTTTGGATTTTAATTGTTTTATAGTAAAGTCAGTATTCATTTTCTCTTTTTGTAACCATTTCACTTGATAGATCTAACCAAAGGTTTCATGTTGTTGCTGGACACGGCATGATTTTAGTTATGTAATGCTGACTCATGTAAATTGTTAACTTTGTTCTTTATTATTGTTGCTTAATTAATTTGTTTAACCTGTTGTTCTTAGTCTTTTGTTATTTTAGAACCAAAAAAACACTTAATTTGGTATTTATGTAGTTTCTGACTTTATTTTATTTTATAAATTTTAAATTTTAATTGTCATGGCAGCTTTTATTAGTAAAACAAATTTTATATTTTTTAAAAATCTTGTCCCTTTATGTATTTATTTTATTTTTTTCGCTTTTGTGGAGCCAGACTAAAAGATATTTTGTGCTGTGCTGTTTCTTTAGCCCTGACTCTGGGGTCGGAGAGTCATGGATGGGCACCTGCATGGCAAATGAATGCTTTTTCCTGGAGGCATAGTGCGGAACTACGGGCTGGGACTAGCCTCTACTATGCATCCCAGAGGAGCAGCCACATCTTCACCCTTTCCGCGCTGTCCATCCATCAGCCTCCAGGATGAAGACATCGACATGTAGGTGACCCAAACCCAGTTTATTTATCCGGCCCTTCTGGCCTTCAGATTGGAACATTGATGTTTATTTGGAAATGATGAACATTCAGTTTGTTTAATGTCACCAGAATTGTTTTCAGTAGAACTTTGTTTATCTGTGAAAAAACTTGTTTTGTGTTTGGCGAACAGTGGAATTTTAAAGCGAGATATATTTTTAGATTTTATTTTTATGTTGTTTAGTTTATATGTTTTCTTGGGGTTTTTTCTTATAAAGAACGGGATTCTCGGGTAATTCTTCACTTTGTTGTTCCCATTAGGAGTCGCCCAGTTTAGCCTGCTGGATTTCGGCGTAGTTATTAATATATTTTTTTTTTTAACTTTTCCAAATTGGTCAATACCTTCCAAATTTCTTTTGTTGCCCGAGGCTCTGAAAGTTCAGCTGCTGTTTTAAAAATGTTGTTCTTTTATTCCAGTAGTAATTGTTTTCTAGTTGTAGTTTATTCATTCATGTATTCTGTTATTTAATTATTCTTGTTATTTTTTATTTATTATTGTTATACATTTTCCAGAGCTATATATTTATCAAAAATTTTATTAGGCTTAACCTAACAGTAGCTTACGTTTTACTGATACTTTGTACTGTTTATATTTGTCGATCTTGTTTTCTTTATTTATTTATTTCTATTGCCTCAAGGCCATAAAATATATTTATAAATTTTCTGTAACGTTTGATAAATATTGTAACTTTTCACTAAAGGTGAACAGCCCGTTTTGTCCTTAAATGTTTTTTATTTGTAACTTAATTTGACAAAAACGATAATAAGCAATTTTAAGGAAAATTCACTAATAGTAACATTAATAAATACAACATAACCATAAGTATCTGAACATAAAATATAATGATACCATTAGTTTTGCATACAATAATAACAAATATATACTGTACTATAAAAATCAAGACAGATATTAATGCTTGTCGCGATTGATACATAATTCATTTGATTGACAGGAACATAACTTCTAATTTTATTTTCAAAAAAAGGTTGATGAATATCAAGAAGATGTAGAGGCTGTCCATATCAAACAAAATAAAAACTGGGAAAAGATATTAACACGTTCGCTGCAGGTGGGTCAGTAATCAACGTAGTCACATACTACGCACGGTTCCTTTATTGGCCAGTGTAAGGTTAGCATCAGAGGAGAGAGCGTGTAACTCGTGTTAGCGTGTTTGGACGAGTGCAAACAACATTTCAATCCGGTAGTATCGGCATGGTATTTTTATTGTTAAGTATTTATTGTACAAGGTGTATATGCAGCTTTTTCTTTTCTGTAGATATTTAGGTTATTTCTAATACTTATAACATGGCTGGACCCTCATGAACGGTTCTTTTTGAAGAAAATACGAGTTCTGGCAAGTTTGAAGACAGTAAGTTTACGTTTCGAAATTGTAACAGGAGATTTAGATTTGTCTAATACGGCTTCTGATGAATAAATAAATGGACTGGAATGGAATGAACCCTGGGTTGAAGAGGCTTAAATTTTGTAAATAACAAAATAGTAACTAAAAATATACTATGATTTGCACATAAATCGATTTTACTTGTAAAAATGTTTGAATAGGTAAGTATGCAGCCATGATGCCTAACAAGGCAAGGCAGCTCTGCACCGTACGCTGTGCTACAACATGTGCCGCCGCAGCGAATATGTTAAGATGTGTAAACCTCAAAATCTTTCAAATATAAAAATCCCAAAAATCTAATTTGGATATGATCAGTCACCTAAGAAAGGTAATGTCAATTAGGAGATACTAAACAGACAACTCAAATTCCAATTTGGACATCACCAAATAATATATCAGTTTGAAGGGCTCAAATTCCTTAAGGAACTGCTTCATCAAAATAAAAACCCCGGGGTCCTTTAATGAGTTGTCTTACGACTCGATTATATGCTGTAAAAATAAAATTTTGAATGAAAAATAGCACCAATATCTTTGAGTTTCAGCATATTTGATTACCAACATAGTGAACACCTAGGGATTTCTGAATGCTTCTTATCAACACTTGCTTCAGCTCATTTACGTCAAAACTGTTACTATAGTTTTTATTATCAGGTTCAGTTACCCATAAAATCTCATCACACCACTTGTGATGGAACACAGACCCACAACTATGTTATTGAGCTAACACACCATTTTCAACTTTACCATTTCCATACATTTTTACTTGGCATACAATAATATTATTTGTCCAAAAATATACATAATTGTTACACATTACAAAATTATATTTCATGGTGAACACTTTATTTTAAAAATTTGTAATTTATAAATAAAATGTCTAAACAAATGTTATTTTGATATTGCAGTAACACACCTTACAGGTACTGTTTTCGAGTTTCAGTGTAGTGTGTTATTTGTGAGGTTGCAAGTATATATCATCTAATTACTTTAGTTTTCTTACTCTTTGAAAACTGTTGTTTTATCTACAGCCGTTACTTCACTAATCACAAATATATTAATAATTTAGGTTATATTTAGTGAATGTAATTTTCTGTTTGTTTACATTTGTTTGTTTTCAGTTTACATGATGGTTAGTCAAGATTATTATTTTAGTGAAACTGATGGAATATTACTTTATATTAAAATAGTGTGAACAGGAAAATGAGGTAGAGGTTAGGCCAACATGATAATAGGCAAGGAGGATGGAGGAGATAATTTATCTATCCAAAATAACAAGGAAACAAATGTTTTAAATGTAGTTGAACATATGGTTAGTAATGGTCTTATTTCTTAGAACATTTAAACAATTTTACCGGTGGCATCGCAGGGAATGATGGTGGCTGCACCATGTGCTGTACGGCAAGGTGATGGCTCAACTTGGGTCCACTGTCCTCCGCCTTTTCTTCTTCTCTCCGTTTTAGGCATGCAGCCTTTGGGTTAAGATTTCGTTCTAAAAAAAAACCATACATTTTGTTTGAATAAATTAACACCATTTCTCTATTTTCCTACAGCATATCATATATAAATTCAAAACAGTATTTGCATAACTTTTTAGTTTCTATAATTTCTCTATATAAATGCAATAGTTGATCAATTTAACACAAATCCAATCCAAATGCTATTTTCATCTAAAAAAATATATTAAACGTGAAATAATGCAAGCTTTAAATGGTCGGTCCTACTAATTTACTTAAATTGACAACAACAAAAATGTAGAAAAAAAACCATGTCATGTAAGTTATTGCTCGGAATTTGGATGTTACTGATGATAAAGGATAATGTTATCAGATTATGAATTTATAGCATTACCTGCCAAAGTAAATGAAAAAAAAGAAACGTTTAAATTTCTTAACAGCAACATATTCATTTAAATTAGTAATTACAATTCTAAATTAAGATTTTTAATACAAAATGAGTCCAGAAATTGCTAATTTATTTAGTTGTTGAAATACTCAAAATCAGTCACCAAAATAATCAACAATTACGCATTTTGAAATTTATTTTAATTTATTTTGTATCAACTGATTAAAAAAAAAAATATGAAATCACCTAGGAATTACAAAATTTCAAAATTCGATTTACACTCGCTGTTAAGTTGTTAAAACTCCCAAATACCTAAAATAATAAAAAGTACATTAATAAGGAATTGTCCTGTGCATTAACTACACTTAGCTTTACGTAGCCACCCATTGACTTAGATAAGGAATTGTCCTGCGCATTAACTACACTTAGCTTGACGTAGCCACCTATTGACTTAGATAAGGAATTGTCCTGCGCATTAACTACATTAAACTTTACATAGCCACCAATTGACCTAGATAAGGAATTGTACTGCACATTAACTACACTTAGCTTGACGTAGCCACCCATTGACTTAGATAAGGAATTGTCCTGCGCATTAACTACAATAAGCTTTACGTAGCCACCCATTGACTTAGATAAGGAATTGTCCTGCGCATTAACTACACTAAGCTTTACGTAGCCACACGTTGACTAAATTATTACTATCTCAATCATAAAAATTAAATAAGAAGAAAAACTGATTAGGATACCAACTTAACATGTTGCAAGGAAATTTGATACTAAAGACATTTTTTTGTGAACAGAATGAACAGCACTATTTACAATAAACTTCTTTGTTATATAAAATTGTAGTTAGAGGATATGATAGCTTTGTTAGATTGTGTCAACAGTTACCAACACAAATACAAACTTTAACCCTCTCCACCCCAGCAATCGGTTGTCCGGATGTTCCAAAAATCCCAGCATCCAGTTTTCCGCTGGGTCTGCTGTTATTCGCTCTGGTCAATGAATATTTTTAGTGCCATTCATAATGCGACATGCTCAAAAAAGTTTCAACTTTTTTTGTAAATATATAAATACAAAAAAAGTTGTAAATTTTGTTAAGTCCTTTTTTTATTTTATACTACAGATAATATCTTTAGGAAACTAATGAAACTCAAAATATTAAATTTGCTTCATAAATAGCATTTTTATAAATTTTGAAATAAAATACGACAAAATCAACAAAAAGAGCCTGGGATTTTTGGGTATGTCAAATCTGAAAATACCTGGGATTTTTGAAACAACTTTAAAAAATGTCTGGGATGGAAAGGGTTAATAAGTTCCATTTTTCAATGCATATCACATTCTATTGAAAAAAAAAAAAAATACACACATATATATATATATATCATACAATTGAGCAATTGAGTAAAAAAGTCCATTGCAAAACCAATAACCATAAAAAAATGAAATGAACTTTTTCTGATCTCTGGCACCAGTTAGGACTATTAACTGACTAACATGTCTAGACTAAGAGAAATGAGAAGAGACTGGCTTAAGGTTTTCCCAAACCGCCAAGCCGACGTTGGGAAGTCAACATCCATAAAGTAGACATGCCATTTTACCGCCAAGCTGTTCTATTTCATCTGTACAGTTTGTGTTAATTATTACAGTGAGTTATAGTGAACATTGCAAGATTATTTCAGATCCAACGTAGAGAACAGTAATATGATAGTATGAGTTTTTTTTATTTAAAATTGTTAAGAATGAAGTGTCAAGTTTTACATATTTAACTGTAGAAAAGTTATAAAAATACTCAATTTTTACAAAAACCAACTAGAACAGTTCTTCATCTATATCAAAAACCACTTCGTGTTACAATACGATCATTATTACGGACCGAATTGCTGAAATACCCATGTTTTAGGTGTTTTTCGTGGAGTGAAACGGCCCCCTTAAGGAGAGATTAATAAAATAATTTCAAAGAGCTGGTTCATTTCATCTTTATTATACTATCTTATTTATTTTGTTCATTTTCAAACAACTTATGTCAAATACAATTCATTACAGTAAATAACAAATGGGGAGGAGGAAAACGTACAAAGTTTAAGTGTTCTTCAAAAGGTCAGATGCTTTAATGTCTTTATGTTGATTTCAACATAATACAAATCTCAATCCAGATCTGCAATGCGAAGAATGTGCCAAGTTCTAACATTGAAATCATGTTCTAAAGTACAAATCAGGGCAGCATTATAGATCACGAGACATCAGAACTAATTGTTGATACAGCAATCATACCAGTATGTTCATTAGTAGAATAACTCCTCCATAATTTCCTGATTTTTTTGCAAAATTTGAATTTTAACATGTTTGCTGGGTTTAATCAACATATTTCCCACACAATCATTTTATTAATGCTACTAGACTAGTGGTTTTCAATTAAGTTAATAATAACTGTCTAATAAATTTTAATAATACATCGATCTGCTGATCCACAATTTTTCACAGTTTTTGAATTAAAGACCAAAATTTGTATTTACATTTTATTTCTATCTGTACTACTTAAAAATTATATGGTAAAAATTTTGTTAAGCTTGATGTTTGAATTGATCAAAATAAGTAAATGAGAGAATATCGTAGAGATAACAAATGATGAAGTGCTTCCCGCACTAGAACTATGATGTGGATTAGGTACTGATAATTGTACAACAGTTCTTTAATTTTAATTGACTAAAAGTGATTTAAACTTATGTTTATGACAGCTTTTTCTTGTTTATACAAACATGTAACAAGTATTTTTTTTTTTTTTTTATTTTGCACTGGGTATAACAACTGCCACAATAAATATACCAGGTAAATGTTAAAATCAAGTAAAAGTAACCACAAGATATAAATGGAAGCTCCGATAAAGCATTATCAATAACCAACAGTAATTCCAAAGCAACAAACAAGTCCCTCTACTTGTCTTTCCTTACTTTAACAATTAATTGCAATCTATTGAAATCACTCTTTCTTTACAGCTAATTATGACATATTTAACAAAAACTGCTAAATTTACCTCTGACTTGCTGCTCTAAGGACATGATGACTTCAACAGCCATATTGAGAATGCCTAGTTTGGTTTGGGGTTTGTCGGTCTTCAAGTGTGCCATACACATCCTACCAAGCTCCTTCAGTGCTTCATTGATGTCTCGTATCCGAATTCTAAAACAAGTGTTTTAACTCTGAAGTTAAAAAAAAAAACACAGCGACATTGGTTTTTAAATTAGCAAAATCAGTGTCAAGTATTTTATACAAACTGATAGTTAACTATTATAAAATATGAAAAAAATTTACCCCCTATACTATCATAAAAAATAATTTTGCCTTTAAAACCTGAATGATAATACGTTCTACAAATTTATAATTTCTATAACTGCTACTAATATTTACTTAGTGTATATTAAATGTTGAAAGAGTGAAAAAATAAAACCAATTGTATTCAAAACAGATCTTACATAAGATTTAATGTACATTTACAGGAAAAACCTATACATTAATAACAAAACAACAAATCATAAAAATTGACTATTCATAAAAACAGAAATAAGAACAGCAATAGTAACAACCATAAAAATGACAGACATTTTATAACTGGTCACTATCACCAAAAATTGCAATAACCAAATATGTTAATAAGCTAGAAATAATTTAAAATTATGGATGTTTGGGTCATGCCATTTTAACCTCTCAACTGCTAAATTGGTTTCAGTTGATGTGCACACAGTGCTACGAATGAGTTGAGATGTTAAGTACTCACTACGCAATGTGCTGCTAACGACTAGTCGGTATTGATTTCTTTGCAATAGAGTGCTGGCTATGTCTATGAGAGAATTGGTAAACTACTACAATTGTTTATCGTATAAACAGAATAATTTTGCTATTCTATGTATAATCAAAATGAACAAAACAATTGTGAAAGCTCTAGTGAGAATACTGTACTGATCCACAACCTCCCCCGGCCAAACAAAGATGTAAACAAGCAAAAGATCGGCCTACGTTACAAATGAATAAGATTGATAGTGTAATTTATGCATGGACAAATGACACTTTTGATCCAGTTGTTTATAATTTTGACTCATCAAATAGGTTTTTTTAAAAAATTTTTTAGTTATATTTTTGTAAAAGCTATAGTGTAGTAAATAAAAAAAACTCAGCACAGGGGGTAGACAGGCGCTATTAACTCAGCAGTTGAAAGGTTAACAGATTAAAGAAGAAATCATAAATTAAAAATGTTAAATTGAACGAAGAATTTTAACATTAATACTTAGCTATCTCGGGTCTGTTTTGGAAAGAAAAAACAATTTTCTATAGCATATTCTTAAATGTATATTATTTTTTAAATTTGATTTTAGTATAAAGTAGGACATTTTATGAACATTTTACCTTGTAAAATTTAGGTTAGGTGGCATTTGGTTTGAATATTCTCAAACAGAAACTGGGAAACGTTAGTCCAATAATACAAACAAAGAAACATTGCACATGAAATATTAGAATAGTAACTAAGGTCTCCTTCATCAACAAACCAACAACATTCTTCTCGTCCTCACTTGCTACAGGATACATATTCTACATTTATTTGTGTTAGCAGTTAGTAAGCTTATAATAACCTGTCATTTATGTAACAAATTTGATTTTTATCACTTTCAACAATGTATATACATTTATCACATTAAAATTGATGTCTTAATATTGGTTTTCAGACTCAAAAAAAGCATATCCTAAATATTTTAAAACATTAACTACATTAGTTAGTTAATTAACTATACTGATGATAAAGGGGCATTATCGTTCAACTAATCAGTTTATAGCAGACTTAGCAACTAAACAACAATTTTAACAATTGTATAATTCCTGCAAATATCTCTGGCCATAGATATAGGATATTGAACTGACATGATTACAAAATACATCCACCTATTGAAAAGGCTGCCGACAATGTTGATTGTAAAGGAACATTTTTTGATAATAATAACAACTTTCTAAATAAAAAAAAGTTTTTTAATAAATCAGATTACTCCCTCTTTATTAAAATTAATACGGTGTCCTTTGCGTGATACAGCTGATTAACCTGAATGGTGAAAGTTAGGTCTTCTATATTTTTTTTTCTGTTGTTTCTGGGGGAGTATACATGTTTACATTAAGCTGACAAACAAGATAATGTCATGTCCAACTGCATAACATATGTTTAATAGAAATAAAGATTCCTGATTCAGCAATACCTTGCATTTGATTTTATTGTTTACGATGGTGTGCTAAATGATAGGTTGTTCTAAGCTTAGTGTTGTTTTATGTTAGTATTGTTAAATGTTCCTTTCAAACACATTCAAACCTTGATAGCATGAATCCCATCAGCCCCAAATCCTTTAAAACACATTTTTTTTTAAAGCCCCTAAACCACCCATGGTAAAATCAGTGTGAATAATTCATACCTTTATAGCACGAATGTTTGGGACTAACATTCTATATAACACAGGAAACACTAAAACATGAATATTATAAGCCAAACACCTCTAAACCATGAATTCAACCTCTTCAATTTTATGGTACTAACAAACTACCATGATTTTTTACAGTGACTTCTACTAAAAAATTAGACAATAGGATAAAAGAAAATGTTTTATTTCACTTTCTCTTCTCAAAAGCATACAAAGCAATACAGCAATTATTTTTATTTGTCAGGATTAAAACATAAATCTTTAGTTTGCTTTAATAATTTCTGAAGAATGAATATGTAATTTAGAATATATCTGGCCATTTAAAATATATATTGCTTACAATTTTGGAAATTTATGGGTTTAATATTGTACCAGGTCCAGGCATTTTGATTTCTTTTGACACGTTTATTCAAATTGTTCTTTTCTCTAACAATGAACCTTCTTTACAAACGAGAATTTCTTCATCCAGCAGCAGATTTAGTTAACTACTATTGAACTAAATTAATACGTACAAAAACGCAATTCAGGCACTTGTACTCTGGGAACTAAGACCACCTGCATCAAGGTGCTATCTACATTATTTATAAGATATTAATTTCTTGTTACATAAATCCTCTCCAGCATGAACGGACAAGATCGTAGGACGGCTACAACTTAAACAGACAAGCCTAGGCAGTTGTCTCAGTTTATGTTAACACTCTGATTGCTACATAAGAAATTTTCATTGTTATTTTTCTCGCTTTCTGTCCTAGTTTTACAAATAGATTTGCTTAGTGAATGTTTTTTTGCTGTTTCACATGGAAAGTTATAGTGAAGTATACATTAGTGGAACATAGTAAATAAACGCAATATGAACATGTTATACAAACATCAGATTGGTCTAAAATTATCTTAAGAAGAGTAGCATACAATTCAAATTTTTAATTTTACGTTCAGGAATGCTGACACAACCTATACGACTTATTTTTAACCCTCTCTCTGTTATGGTTCGTATTACGAACCATTAAAACGGCCGCGCGTATGTTAAGGTTCGTATTACGAACCATTTTGCAGCGCTACGCTAAAATGATTCTCGTGCGATTGCGAAACGTCCGATCGCAATAAGAGTATACTCGTTTTAAAGATCGAAAACAGCACTACATTTTCATATATATACATGCTGTCATTGGTTGAATTTTAGTTTAGTTGTCTTTGGTCAAAGTATGTGTCAAGTTTAGTATGATCGAGTCAGCTGTCAGTAATGAGGTTTGTTGGAGTTGTTTACATTTCTGTTTGTGTTTAGTGAAAATGGATCCTAATTTCGCATTGTTTCAATAACATTTTTTTTTTTTTTTTTTTTATTTTATTTTATTGCGTTGTAACAATTTTAACATGTCATGCAATCGTCAATATTATATACAGAAATATTTAAAATGTGTTAAAAATTCTTAAACTAAACAACAAATGGTCATTCACCCCACATTCATATACATTACTACTACATTACTAACATTCATACAGCCACAATCACACTGCCTTCCTGTCCTGCTATTTAATCTTAATCTTCCCAGCGACTCATCATGAACTCATCCACAGAATAGAACGCTTTAGACACCAAGAGGTGTCTAAGTCGAGTTTTGAATTGAGTTTGGTTATTAATTGGAAATCCTTCAGGGAGTTTGTTGATTAGTCTGACACCAACTTGATGTGGCATGTGGTCTGATAGTGCCAATCTGTGTTGCTGTGTTCGGAGGTTGTCCCTGCCTCTAGTGTAGTATTGGTGAACGTTTCTGCCACGAATCAAGGAAGAACGTGATCTGCAGTATAGTATCACCTCATACATATAAAGGCAAGGTAAAGTCAGTAATTTTAACTCCCTAAAAGAATTCCGGCACGACTCTTTGTTTATAATAATAATAATAACAATAATAATAACACAAACATTGTTTCAATAAATTACAACACTTTTGGAGGCCAGTAAGGGTGGGAAGAAAAAGGACGCTGGCAGATGATGACACATCAGACTAAAAGTATCGATGAAAAATAATGTACATAGTTGTGTTTATTTACCTAACTTTTTTTCCTTTGATAGTATTGCTAAACATGTGTATATATTTTAAATCTACATTACATTTCTAACAACTTGGCTATCTTGAATTTTTCATTTCTTCAAAAAGCATATGTGCTAACTGAGCCAGAACTTATAAAATATAAATTTATAAATATTTTTTTATGTTTACTTCTCAACACCTTCGAAACCAATCAAGGTAAGGACTCAAAATATATTTCATATTATAGAGCATGTTTTTGTGAATAAAATGGTATACAATAAGTTTTAGTTACTGCTACATTTATATATTATAGTAATTTTTATGTAAAACCTTGCAAAATCGTAAAAACAGTGTAACATTTTAGGGTTATCAGTGCAACAGTGGGAGGGTTAAAAGGCACAAAAATCACATAAAAAATATATATGTATATAAATTAAAAAAATAAAAATGTCTATTACATGTGTATTGTTCTGAATTAGAATTTTATCAAATACGAGGTGTGTACCATTTTGGAAACTCGCCACTGTAGCGCTGCGGTCGGCCTTCAGCGCATGCACGCTGGATTCTACTATCAGTTGGCAAGCCACAGCCGCCATTAGAGATACATTCGACTATATTTAAGCTCACTTATGGCGGTTTAAAATTCTTCCTCAGATTAAAAAAAAATACCCCCAACTGTGAATGATGCGCTATATAAGTTTTTATAACGCTAAAGGCATGAAAGCAGCTGACATTCATCGTGAGTCTGTCACCAAGACATTTTGTTTTAAACATCGTAACCATCACTATTCTAATGTTCTAATGTCTGAAGTTTGTTTTTGTGATTCTCCGTCAGGATTTTGGGAACTTAGCGTAATCATAACTTTCGGTAATTCAAACTTTCTGTTTCTCTCATAAATCGCACTTCTTGACACCTGAAGACACAATAAATAACGATAAAGTTGTAAAGCGTCTGTTTTCTCTGACTTGTTTTGTAAACGTTTTGCACCAAGACATCAGTAACGAAGACAGTTTCCCACTTCGTTCCTCATCATGCACATTCCTACGGCCACCTTAAAAACTCTCACCCAATTCCATATCATCCTGTCACTCATTCTGTTTTCCCAATAAACTTCACTGATCTCTCGATAAATGTTAGCTCCTTTCATGCCTTTGGCGTTACGAAAACTTATCACAATATATACTTAAATTTGGCAACATTTTAAATTGAACGAGGAATTGCAAACAGCCTTAAGCAACCATGACGAATGGATCCGGAATGGCTGCTGTGGCTTGCCAACAGATAGTAGTACACATCGTGCATGCGCTGATCGCTAACTGCAGCGCTACAGTAGTGCAATTGCAAAACGGTACTTACTTTAAAAACACGCCTTATAATTATGTAATGACTGTATAGTTAAAAAAGGTACAAATAAAAAATAAACCAACTGAAAAAATCATAAAAAAAATTATTGTTGCCAATTTAAGAAACTTAGTTTAGTGACAAGACATTAAAATAAACCTTAAAAAAAACAAATAATTCATTTTAACGAAAAAAGAAAAAAAAACAAAGTTTGATCTTTTCCATTAAACTTACACCACTGTTTGAGGTCAATATTTTTCAGAGATAAATATATAAAACATTTAAGAAGTATACGAAGAAGGCTAATACCTCAACTTTCCTCAAATTTGTCCTTTCCATCGCGCCCCCACTGTAACATGAACTCCCTCAGGTAGGAAAGGAGTCTTTACATTGCATGGATAGTCTTGCACTGAGCTGTATTCCAGTGTATTTTCGATTTTTTGGATATGTTATCAATAACGTTATATTTATAATTTATCGTATGTTCATAACTTAACCTGTACAATTAGATTTTCTATGTATAAGTGTAACAGAAAATATTTCAAATATTTCATACTGTATTACAAGAAGTACCTAAACAAGACATTTAACGTCTTGGTGGCGCAAAGAAGAGGTTTTTCTATGAGTGTGCTGTTAAGATTTAATAACCATGTGGAGGAGAGGTGATCTCTATTTTCCTCGACCTTAGAATGTTGATTCTATAATATTTTTAGGCTCTCTTCTGCTCAATTTGACTTATGGTGGTGATGATTGTTTTATTATTAAATAACTTGTTGGCTGCTATATCTCACAATGTTTTGTGCTGTTATGGTTAAATATTAAAATTATTATTTTATTTTATAAATATAATGTATTTTTATTTCTGAATCTACTATATACACTGTATGGTTTTCAAAGCCAGCTACCAAACTAATAACACATTTAAAATCAGACCAATAAACAAATCTAAATACAATAAAATCTACAATACAAAGTATTTTTGTCTTAGTGTTTAAATATTGATCTGCCATCACAGAGCTAAATACAGGTTTTGTAACTATTCAACACCTGCTTCTCTGATTGAATGAAGGCCAACTAATCCTCACTGAAAAGAACGCAATGGGCAATCATTAACTATGTGATCCATAGTTTGAACTTTGACTCTGCAAACTGGTAATTTGCCATTCAATATGTTAATTCTGGTTCTCACATTAGCTGCCGTTTTCTGTAGGTGACTTTTGTAGGTGGGGGATGATGTTCACATCCGCAGCAATCATACGTGTCTCCTGAACGGTACTAAACGAACAACACATCCAGTCATATGCTTTCACTTCTTGGCGGCAAATTTTCTCCCCTATTCTATGTCCTCATAGCTGTTGACTAGCCTTCTCACCCACTCATATACTTTCACTTTTTGTCAGACTCCCTCCCCTATGTTATTTTCTGACAGGTAACCAACTCTCTAAACCACTCTGTATATTTTCACTCATTGACAGACTCTGTTAAAACGTAGAATAAATCTCCCTACTTTACATTTTAAAAGCTGTTCACTAACTCAATTAAGTTAAAATGTACAGTAAAACCCCAATTATCGGAAATAAAGGGGGCTGAGGCCGTTTCCGATAACGAACATTTCCGATAAATCTGGGGTTTTGTTTTAAAAGGTGATATTTTAACATTAAAAACTCATTTTCTTGCACAAATGTTTAATAAAAGGGACTGCTATACATAACAATAGTATATATATATACACACACACACACACACACACACATATATATATATGTATAAAGAAAAACTGTTAAAACAACCATTTAGTTAAAAATAATTGTTAATCATTTTGTCATGTCTTTTTCTGGCCGTGATGTCCCGCCATCGTTTAGTTAATAGTAGGTACATCAGCTGGCATGGATTCCTCACCACTGTACACTTACTTAGTTATTTGACTGGACACAAAAACACTAAAATAACAGAATAAACTGACTTAAAAGTTATTAACAGACTAAAAATGTTAATGTTTTTTCCTAGGACCGTTTCCGATAACCGGGGCTTTACTGTACTTAAAATATAAATTTTATATTTTTAAAACATATTTTTATTTTTTTAAATTGTCCAGATTTTGAAAGGGTTAAATATGTCGGCGCTGACAAGAAACAAATTTATACTAGACACAAAAACTTTACAACCTAATTCAAAGTTTAAATAGCACCATGTGCCTTCCCAATTACAAAAGCCAAATCATATAGCTTACTTTTGTTGACAGATTTCACTCAAAGTTGTGTCAGAGTACAGTATAGTACGTAACAACGTAGTAAGTAGCACTAAGCACTACTTATGCACATAGAACCATGACATTTACAGATAAAACTGAAAACTAAACATCATGTAACATTCGGAAAATTCACTGAATTACAAAAACAGAACGTGTTGGTAGATACAGAGTCACGCTGAGAGAGTACAATTAGTTTGTGGCAAACAAAGAAGTGATGCAGCATGTGTGTCTTACAGTCTCCAGGCAACTAACTGGTACACTACGTTGTACACCAGTAATGGATTAAAGTATAAAAACCCGACTGCAATGTAGGAAAAGAAACTTTAAAGCTCCTTTTTAGTTTTAATTTTTAATAAACCTGATTCTTATTACAAAGGCAAAACATATAAGCATTACTTTTTTCTTTTAATGAAAATGAACCTGGGAGGACTATGATGAAGTCCTAAACATATATTGGAATGAACAAATAGCTTATACTAAAAATATATTTGTGAAATTTGCAGTCAAGAAAATGAAATAATATGGCTGTAATGATGAACTTATTACGTATGATTCGTAAAAATTCTTTTTTGGAAAAATATACTCAAAAGCAATTTGACATTTGAATCTTTTTAAGCCATCTTCAAGTGCCAGTATACATTAACTAGGAAATATTGTATGTTAGATAGACATAAAATTACATCTAAATTGTATTGGATGAATTAATATTTGAAATGTTACACAAGCAATGTAACGGATATACATTATGTGTAATACTTGTTTCCTTTATACAGAGTGATTCAAGAAGTTCTTCCCTTACTTCTATAGCACATTTTACTAGTAAAAATACTGAAAAAATGTCAAATAAACGTAGGTCCAAAAATGCTATGTTAGTGAGTTGCAGCATGATTCCTAGGTAAAGAAATAAAGCCCTGCCGAACTTCTGAAAAGGTTTTGTCTGTAAAAATATTTGGTTGTATCTGATATATTTTAATCTGGAAAAGCTACAAAAATTGGTTTCATAACTGTACCTTTTTTAGTTTTTGAGTAATTTAGGATTAAATACAAGAAATATGGCCAAGAAATCCAGTTTTTTTACGTTAAATCGCAGTAACTTTGTTACTTGGGTAATAAATACATAAAACCTACAAACATAGATTGTAAAGAATTTATGTTTGAGAAAACTGATGACATAATTTCATCAGTTCTAATACATAGGGTCCTAGTTAAAAAAAATAAACAAAATATATGTACAACAAATTCAATTTTACTTAGTATAAAACATTCCTACTTTTAAAACATTTAAATATGCTGGCCCAACTTTACACATTTTATATAATAGATGTTCAAAATTGAAGCCATACATATTTATAATTCTTAAGTGTTTTAGTGTACTGCTTTTGTTTCTTATTTTTCCAGTACTTCAGTTTGTCTGCTCATCCAAACCCAAAATAAGGATAATAAATTGTTCAAAAGAATTTGCTCTTGTCTTCTTGTCTTTAAGTTAACCCAATCTTTTGACAAAATAATTAAATAAATAAATCTGGTAATTTTGCGGGCTAAGAGTGAGGCCTTCTCAGTTCATCGCAATCCTCAGTCCAAGAATTTTAATATTTAAGTGAGTGGACCCAGCATGAGTGTCACGATTAAACAAATTTGTATATATTATAAATAAACTACATACATAGATTTAGCCTTAAGCCAGGGTATGGTCAGCTTGTTTGAAGTTTTGTAACGGTTTGAATATTTATCAACAACTACAAGCATATTTTATTAGAGAATGAGGCACAACTCATTTAAAATATTTTCAACAACTAGCAAATTATTCATTCATTGGCATGAGAAACCCCCATGAGGTAGTGGAATGGAATTTCAACACCATTTTAGTGACTATGTAAGTTGTGTTCTTTTGCACAATCACCTTATTCATATTACCCGAATGCCTAAATTTGCATTTCTTTCAAGAGTTGTCGCAGATGCTTGAGGATATTCCAGGGCATCTAAGACGACATCCATACTTCCAGCATGATGGAGCATCACCCAATTTTTCACATGCTGAGCCTGTTCACTTAAAAATTAATTATCCTGGTTGGTGATGGAAGGCCTCACTTGACCTCTAACATTACCAGATTTAGCTAATGTTGCTTCCGGAAGATGAGATAAAAATGTTGTCTACAGACAGTGGCAAATTCTTATGAGGCATTGATTGTCCGTATTACGAATTCTGATGAGCATACAAGGTGAAGTTATGGATAGTTAACACATTGTGTGCGGGTTCAACGCACGCAGGAGACAGCAGTGCTTGCGCGTGCAGCGGATCGGTCGCCGGCGGTGGACGGATCAATACTGGCTTGTAGGCTTCAGTGTCGCCTAGCCCTTTGGCTTAGAAGGGTCGGATTTGTGCCGCATTATAGCCTGTTTCTCGCGTCACGTTTCGGTGTTTTTCGTTCGTGGATCGCGTCATTTTGAGCCAGTTGGCTACAAAATTCAATGTCTACTGGATGGATGGATGGGCTGTAAATATATGTAAATAGAGTGTATGTATATAATTGTGATGTATCGAGTTGTGTTTATAACTATTGTCACTGTTCTAATGGCGGCAGGCGTCTCGTGGCGCGCATAGGTTTCGTTGCGATGTGCGGCTCGGTCACCGGCGGACGATCACTTTGGAAGCCCAGATCTACCAGAATTGAGGCCATAAACTGGATTTGGTGTATCAACCGTGTTTCCTGACTGTATAAGGTATTGTTTTGGTACAAAATATTATTTTATTATCTGACATGATTTAACTTATTTTTTCAGCATCGAATTGGTTAAGAAACGCAACAAAAACAGTGCATGTACTGGTTTCAAATTATTAATCATTATGACCTCATTTTTTCAACATTTGCTATAAAAATCTCATTAAGTTGGCCAAATCAATCAATTTATATTAAAAATTTTTAATGTATTATACTAAGTAAAATTAAAGATTTGAATTTATTTCTTTTTATCCTTAAATTAATTTTGTCTGAAACAAATGTTCTACTATTTAAGTTCGAGGATTTTATGTACTTAAAACCAATCAAACAAAGCTTGTGTACATACAAACGTATACAAACTGGGTTTCATGCCCATATTTCTAGCATTCTAATCCTAAATTACTCCAAAACTATTTAAGTTTTAGTTATGAAACTAATTTTAGTACCTTTTCTAGGTCAAGATACAACCAAATGTTTCACATAATTTAAATTTCAGAAATTCATTATAGGTTTACTTCATTTTTTGCCTATCATGCTGAAATCTTTAGCTAGCTGTAACTCGCAAACAAAGCATTTTCATGTTTATATAATATTTTTTTCATCTTTTTACTAGTAGAATGTTCTGTAAAAGTGGAAGAAGAACTTCATGAATCACCTTGTGTAACTTTATTTTCAGATGAATGAATGGTTTAAATATTGATAATTTTTTATCATTTTCATTTCAGAAAACAGACTTCGCTAGTTGAGATTTCTCGATCACCACATCCCAAAAGTATTGGATTATAGGAGTACTATGGTAAAATGAATTTTTCACAATTCAGCTTCAATTCAATTTTACAGCAGGAAGTTGTAAACAGCAAGAAATACTGATAAAAATTTAAAATAAAATTGATCATTTTTAATGTAATTGAAACTATAGTTCACTAGGCCTGGAATATGAGAGATAGGGCGTCAGAAAACGCACCTTAGAAGTTAAGTCTACTAATACAAACACAAGAAACATAAAATTCACAATATAAGATACACATTTTTAGTACCACTTTTCAGTACTAACTCTCAGGTTTCAGTAAAAAGACTGACCATTTTTCTATACAAAAAATTAAAAAAACATGGGTTTTATATTTTAAGGATTTGGTTCTTAATGATGTGGTTGTATCTGAATACTTGAGGTGTCATTTGATATATGAACTGTTATAGTAGAACATAGAGTGATTTTTGTGAAAAAATGAGCATTTTAAATTTGTTTAGAGTTAAATACGTGAAACTTAAGATGTAATTTTTGACAATTTAAAAAAAAATAAAATAAAAACCATACATAATATCAACGTATGATCCACTTGAGTAAACCTTTAATAATTGTACAGTTGAAATAGTCCAGCCCGTTTTAGTCCGCTAACAGTAAGCTTGTCGACTCTCCACCAGTGGCTTGGCAATTTAGGAAGTAGCCACCTTAAGTTTTTAATCAGCCTTTTTAAACGCAAGGAAGCTGCCAGTGGCACTGAAAACTTGTATTATGTTTTAAAACTTTTAAATATTTCTTGTGTTTATGAACCATCTTTCTGGTAAGTTTCCTGATGCCCCATATCTCCTATTATATCAATTAGTTACTATGAAGAAAATGGCTCAATATTTTGAGATACAAGCTCTTGATTTTTTTTCCCTGTAGACTCTAATAAAATCAAGTTGATTTATTCAACTCACTAAACATATAAAATTTATCTTGTAGAGATTATTTATTTAATGTTTATTGAACAAATGACTGAAAGACTAAAAGGTTAGTTCCAGACCGATCCCAATCATGCATTGGTAAACACATGCATACCAACAGCTGTACATCCTTCTTTCTGCTCTCCTATAACTTGATTCTCCCTCAACTCATTCATCATAACAGGTAAAACAATATGTTACAGATTTGATTAAACATGTTGTATCGCACAGTTTATTGCCACAAATACGACACCAACAACGATCTTAAAAAAGTCTTAACAATTAAGTACTTTTAATTTATTTTTTTACTATTGCTTGATTTTACACTTGCTATAACAAATATAATCAAATGAAAAGCTAAAAATAAAATTCTAAATAACAGAATACATACAACACCACAAATTATATGCTGTTACTGAGCCAATAATGTACCTACACAACCTGACAACCGAACGATCAAGTTAGTTGTACTTTGATATTAGAGGAAGGCTATCAAGTGTGAGGAGAGTGAGAGAGAGAGATGGTAAGTGGATGTCATGCATGGCCCCAACTCCTGAGTTAGGAACAATATCGACGTTACCTCTCCCGAGCATTGTTGGCCTGTCTTCTCTCCTTCTCACGCTGTGCTTTGAGCTCAGGATCGTCCCCGTCCTCGTCACAGCTTTACACAGTAACAGAACGTAAGGGACCTATGCTACCCTAACGCCAAATAAACTAGTACTAAGTTAAGTTGTTTTTGTTAAATAATTTTTGTACTTTGTGACATAAAATGGCAAATGTTATCTATTCTATTTTAATTACTTTATTAATGCAATAAAAGTTTAACATTTACAAGATTACTATCAAGAAAATAATCACTCAGAATATAGTTTTCAGCTAAATATTTGCTTGGTACAATTCTTTTAGCTAAAATTTTGCAATTCCAACTTGGTAATCCTAAGAAATGAGAGTTCATAACCTTAATAATCACATACAAGTTTTTTTAATTTTATTGATAACTGTCAAACAAAAATATTTTAGCAATTTGTGTTTGCTAATTGTATATTTGCATTCATACAAGGATAACTAAAGAATAATTATGTCTAAATACTTGTATTTATTCAGTAGGACGATGCAGACCAAGAGTTGTGGCCCCCTGAGTTTCAAATATATGTATCTTTGAGTGTATAGTTTGAATTCCGGCTCCGCAATCACATGAATATAAGTGATCTCCCAGTTATGGCAGTTGTCAACTAATACAAAATATAGTGCATAGTATCTGGGCGAGACTAAGATTACTTCCTCTACAAAAATCATAGGAATACATCGTTATTGGAATATCCTAATCCTATATAGTAATAAATATTGTGTTTCCTTTCGCAATTTGTACAGCTCACCTACCATGTGCTTCGATCTTCAAATAAATACAAGTTCAGACAAATATTAGGTTATAAAAAAACCCATGTTGCCTAAATTCAATTAGACAATATCCAACCATCCTTTTCTACCATATCAAATTTTCCATCAATAACAAACAAAATCTTCACGCTCTTGGCATGTCAATATTTCAATACAGAAAGAGATATTATGATGTTCACAACTTTTAATCATCCCAATGATCATTGTATTGGGCACAAGGACTTCAACCTTTGAATGGTCGATATCATCGCAGGGGCGATAATTTTGTAAGCACTTATAATGGCAATTTCTCACGTGAATCCTGTCATGCATTGTTTTATATCCTGACATAATCACTAAATCCTACAGGGTTTTCCCTCCTCTAATCAGTTAACAATCAAATACATCAATACTCCAATATGTTGATGTACCATTTTCAATATACATACGGTACACACATTTCCTAAAAAGTGGGTTAATAAATGAAGAGCTTAATTATATTTAAATCTGAAGCACCTATCACTCATCTATCTTAGACAACTTGCTAAAAATCAGGCCAGGCCGTAGATTTAACCCGAGACCGTTAGGCAGGTTTATACCTTCATGTTTCTTTACATGAATACTTTTTTTAAGAGCGAAATTATATATTTTACAAAGACTGACTTATGTATCATATATAACAAATATCAATGTCTTATGTCAAGCAAGACTGACTTATGTATCATATATAACAAATATCAATGTCTTATGTCAAGCGAAAATGGAAAAGTCTTTGGACATCAGCATACGAGCGTTCCTGGCCAAGGCATATTTTACTTGTAAAAAGACTTCATCACTTCATAAAATTACACTATGAAAAGATAAAAAAAATATAAATAAATACTTAACAAAAACTACTACATACTTAGGACAAAATATTTGGAAGGTACGATTCTTATGTACCTAATTGTTTAAATCCTACATTATCTTGAGTAATATAAAGGGTAAACAATATGCTATCAGCCATCATAAAACTAAACTGACCATTTGTTTGCCAGAGACCATTCCTATGTAAATAGATTTGATAAACTCTACTAGTAAACTCTGGAAAACTATTTATGTTGAAAAGTAGCTATCATTGAACTCTTTAGAGCCGTTTGATGTGATATCATGTCATTGCTTATTGATGCAGAAATTCCAAGTCACCTTCGGTGTTGAATCGGATGAGCGCTTTGTATTATGGCCAAGTACAACATTAAGGATCGTAAGTTCTAGTCCAGCTGCTCCTAGTTCTGATTTCCATGCAACTAAAGTTTCACTAGTCTGTGGTATAAAAATCTAGGGCCCACCTTAAACAAACAGTGCCCAGCATGGTGGTGCAAGTTGAGGGGATCAGTATTTTTATTATAGCTGCACTTAACAACACCGGTTTTGCACACTTTTATCTGGCTGTTTCTTTACATATTTGTTTTATATAAGTGTACAGGGCACATAACTTAGCATATATAAATGCAGAAAAGAGCCCTCAGATTAATGATCCACTTAAAATTTACTGAATCCGTAAAAAAAATTCTTTTCTGAACTAAAAATCTTAACTGTATTTGGATTGTACATCTTTGAAACAATAATGCTTTTCAAATCCAGTCAAATAATCAAACAACAGGACAGTCAGCATAAATACAACACAAGAAATAAGCAAAATCTTGTCTCAGAGTGTCATCGCCTACAATTATTTAAACAAAAACCAATTTATGCTGGAAATAAATTCATGGGAAAACTTCCAGTTCAGCTTAAAAATGAGAAGAATGTTCAAAAATTCAAAAAACTACTTAAGGAGCATTTAACCCATTTAGCTTTATACTCTATAGAAGAGTTTGAAAACATTTAAGCTAAACTTGTTTGTAAGAACATTAGATATTGTATACGATCTATAATTTTGTTAATTACAGGATTAGATTGTGCTAAACATTAAATTTTAAATTGGATTATTTAAAAATACTTTTATTCTTAATTGTGACACTATTCAATGTACAAATTTTGTGCCTTAATGAATAAAGAAATTTGACTATTGACTATTGATATTAAAATAACTGGATATAAACAACAAACTCAAAATTATAAAATAAAAATTAGGACACTAAAAATAATTCCCAGTCTGCAGGGTTAAATAATTTTGAATTAGTCTAATGTCAGTATATTTTACTGGTAACTTATGTGACAGAGAGATCATTATATTGTAAATGAACAGTTTAAAGTTCAATTACAGTTTCTTGAATATTAGATTTTTATAGGTTGAAACATTGCCATCATATTATGCTACGAATAATTTTTAGAAGAATGTCCATTGTTATTTTATCATACTGGTAGTTTGTTGGCTAGTGTGAAAACTAATTGTTTAAAGTTCTCTACACTACTAAAACAATTTTTAAAAGAAACTATAAATTTCCAAGAATGTTCTAGGATTAATGATTTTGATGAATGAAGGGGCTACTGCATAGAGAAAAACTTATTTTATGCCTTAAATTTAAAAAGACTAATATTTTTAGATTAAACATTTACTTTCTAAAAAAAAAAAATAATAAGCTGCTGAACACTGAGAAGCCACAATAAGCTGCTGAACACTGAGAAGCCACAATAAGCTGCTGAACACTGAGAAGCCACAATAAGCTGCTGAACACAGAGAAGCCACAATATGCTGCTGAACACAGAGAAGCCACAATAAGCTGCTGAACACTGAGAAGCCACAATAAGCTGCTGAACACTGAGAAGCCACAATAAGCTGCTGAACACTGAGAAGCCACAATAAGCTGCTGAACACTGAGAAGCCACAATAAGCTGCTGAACACTGAGAAGCCACAATAAGCTGCTGAAAACTGAGAAGCCACAATAAGCTGCTGAACACTGAGAAGCCACAATAAGCTGCTGAACACTGAGAATCCACAATAAGCTGCTGAACACTGAGAAGCCACAATAAGCTGCTGAACACTGAGAAGCCACAATAAGCTGCTGAACACTGAGAAGCCACAATAAGCTGCTGAACACTGAGAAGCCACAATAAGCTGCTGAACACTGAGAAGCCACAATAAGCTGCTGAACACTGAGAATCCACAATAAGCTGCTGAACACTGAGAAGCCACAATAAGCTGCTGAACACTGAGAAGCCACAATAAGCTGCTGAACACTGAGAAGCCACAATAAGCTGCTGAACACTGAGAAGCCACAATAAGCTGCTGAACACTGAGAAGCCACAATACTTTTGAACATGAATACAACATTTCATAATTTTATATCAACTCGGTGTTAAACAAGGGAATTAAAGAAATGCAGAAAATAAAACTGGTTTAATTTCGGATACATTTTTTTGTGTTGGGACCTATGAATGGGGAATACATTTCAACTCCCGTATCTAGTTGGGCATAGAGAATGCCAGTCTGTGATATTTCTGGGTTGCTTGTGGTAGTGACTGAAGCAGTGTAAGTATAAATTCTATTACATGCTGATTATATTTTAAATTCTGTATTAGTATATTTAAAATATACAGTGTATATTTTAAACATTACTGCAAAAGAAGTAAAATTATTGAATGCCATTAATAAAATTCGTATGGGCAGAGGCAGAGATTAAAAAATAGATTAAAGATACACACTGAATGTATAGAACAATATAATATCATTTTTATATAATGTAATCAGAAGTGATAAAAACATGGTAGAGTTTAAGTGCTAGACAGTTGGCCGCACATCATCAATATACTTTCAATGTGACGTCTTTTTTTTATAGTTTAACACTAGTAAACTTTCCTTTCCATGGATAAACGGGCTTTTTTCTTTAAATTTTTATAAAAAAGAAAGCTACTTATTTAAAACATTTTTCTCACTGTTAAAAATCAGTGCTTTGGGATTTGTACACAAGTATTGTTATTAGTAATTAGCATATATCCATTAAAAGTTATTTTGTTAATCAATTGAAACGACTTCTGTACAGAATTTAAGTAATTACTTAATCAAATAAGAACAAACTTGTACAATTAACATGCAAGTGCTGTTTGTAAGATTTGTGAGTGAGAAAAATTAAAAGTAAATGTCTTAAAAGCCAACCATACAACAGATGCAAGCTACAGAAATCTACATAACTTTCCTCCCACAGGCACTTAAATAGAAACAAACACAAGCTGGTAACATTTACTATGTAATTTGTTTATAATAGACCATCTATCTTAATTGAGTAGTTTTTCATAACCAAGCAAGTGTCTGAATTATTAAGATTTTGTTTAGAACAGGAAAGCAGGCTTATCCTTTGGAAAGTCCATTGAAAGTGACATACATTAAAAGGTAAAACACAAAATAAAATAAAGGATAGTAAAACACCCATAGCCACTATTTTGTGATGAACTGAAAATAAGACAAGTGGCGGTGAAATATTTATATATGTATTTTATTGGTTTTTATTTTATTTTGTGTTTTACCTTTTTGTGTATGTGTCACTTAGATTTTAATTGTCGGCAGCGCAGCTCAGTAGCTAAGGCTTTGGACTGCGGATGGCAATAACCAAGGTTCGAATTCTTTCTAACTGATTCACTTGTTGAATAAAGTTCACACACTGTTTTTGCAGGCCATGCGAACTCGCAAGTGAAGTTTCTATTTTAAAAAAACGTAAGATAAAGTTTGTTACCACAAAGATTACATTATTACAATCTGTATCTGCTTGAGTATGGTTTTGTCTCCTGTTTACCAGGTATGTTGCTATCATTATCACAATCTGTGTCTGCTTGAGTATGGTTTTGTCTCCTCTTTACCAGGTATGTTGCTATCATTATTACAATCTGTGTCTGCTTGAGTATGGTTTTGTCTCCTGTTTACCAGGTATGTTGCTATCATTATCACAATCTGTGTCTGCTTGAGTATGGTTTTGTCTCCTGTTTACCAGGTATGTTGCTATCATTATCACAATCTGTGTCTACTTGAGTATGGTTTTGTCTCCTGTTTACCAGGTATGTTGCTATCATTATCACAATCTGTGTCTGCTTGAGTATGGTTTTGTCTCCTGTTTACCAGGTATGTTGCTATCATTATCACAATCTGTGTCTGCTTGAGTATGGTTTTGTCTCCTCTTTACCAGGTATGTTGCTATCATTATCACAATCTGTATCTGCTTGAGTATGGTTTTGTCTCCTGTTTACCAGGTATGTTGCTATCATTATCACAATCTGTGTCTACTTGAGTATGGTTTTGTCTCCTCTTTACCAGGTATGTTGCTATCAGTATCACAATCTGTGTCTGCTTGAGTATGGTTTTGTCTCCTCTTTACCAGGTATGTTGCTATCATTATCACAATCTGTATCTGCTTGAGTATGGTTTTGTCTCCTCTTTACCAGGTATGTTGCTATCATTATCACAATCTGTATCTGCTTGAGTATGGTTTTGTCTCCTGTTTACCAGGTATGTTGCTATCATTATCACAATCTGTATCTGCTTGAGTATGGTTTTGTCTCCTGTTTACCAGGTATGTTGCTATCAGTATCACAATCTGTGTCTGCTTGAGTATGGTTTTGTCTCCTCTTTACCAGGTATGTTGCTATCATTATCACAATCTGTATCTGCTTGAGTATGGTTTTGTCTCCTGTTTACCAGGTATGTTGCTATCATTATCACAATCTGTGTCTACTTGAGTATGGTTTTGTCTCCTCTTTACCAGGTATGTTGCTATCAGTATCACAATCTGTGTCTGCTTGAGTATGGTTTTGTCTCCTCTTTACCAGGTATGTTGCTATCATTATCACAATCTGTATCTGCTTGAGTATGGTTTTGTCTCCTGTTTACCAGGTATGTTGCTATCATTATCACAATCTATGTCTACTTGAGTATGGTTTTGTCTCCTGTTTACCAGGTATGTTGCTATCATTATCACAATCTATGTCTACTTGAGTATGGTTTTGTCTCCTGTTTACCAGGTATGTTGCTATCATTATCACAATCTGTATCTGCTTGAGTATGGTTTTGTCTCCTGTTTACCAGGTATGTTGCTATCATTATCACAATCTGTATCTGCTTGAGTATGGTTTTGTCTCCTGTTTACCAGGTATGTTGCTATCATTATCACAATCTGTATCTGCTTGAGTATGGTTTTGTCTCCTGTTTACCAGGTATGTTGCTATCAGTATCACAATCTGTATCTGCTTGAGTATGGTTTTGTCTCCTGTTTACCAGGTATGTTGCTATCATTATCACAATCTGTGTCTACTTGAGTATGGTTTTGTCTCCTGTTTACCAGGTATGTTGCTATCATTATCACAATCTGTGTCTACTTGAGTATGGTTTTGTCTCCTGTTTACCAGGTATGTTGCTATCAGTATCACAATCTGTGTCTACTTGAGTATGGTTTTGTCTCCTGTTTACCAGGTATGTTGCTATCATTATCACAATCTGTGTCTGCTTGAGTATGGTTTTGTCTCCTGTTTACCAGGTATGTTGCTATCATTATCACAATCTGTGTCTACTTGAGTATGGTTTTGTCTCCTGTTTACCAGGTATGTTGCTATCATTATCACAATCTGTGTCTACTTGAGAATGGTTTTGTCTCCTGTTTACCAGGTATGTTGCTATCATTATCACAATCTGTGTCTACTTGAGTATGGTTTTGTCTCCTGTTTACCAGGTATGTTGCTATCAGTATCACAATCTGTGTCTACTTGAGTATGGTTTTGTCTCCTGTTTACCAGGTATGTTGCTATCAGTATCACAATCTGTGTCTGCTTGAGTATGGTTTTGTCTCCTGTTTACCAGGTATGTTGCTATCATTATCACAATCTGTGTCTACTTGAGTATGGTTTTGTCTCCTGTTTACCAGGTACGTTGCTATCATTATCACAATCTGTGTCTACTTGAGTATGGTTTTGTCTCCTGTTTACCAGGTATGTTGCTATCAGTATCACAATCTGTATCTGCTTGAGTATGGTTTTGTCTCCTGTTTACCAGGTATGTTGCTATCATTATCACAATCTGTGTCTACTTGAGTATGGTTTTGTCTCCTGTTTACCAGGTATGTTGCTATCATTATCACAATCTGTGTCTACTTGAGTATGGTTTTGTCTCCTGTTTACCAGGTATGTTGCTATCATTATCACAATCTGTGTCTACTTGAGTATGGTTTTGTCTCCTGTTTACCAGGTATGTTGCTATCATTATTACAATCTGTGTCTACTTGAGTATGGTTTTGTCTCCTGTTTACCAGGTATGTTGCTATCATTATCACAATCTGTGTCTGCTTGAGTATGGTTTTGTCTCCTGTTTACCAGGTATGTTGCTATCATTATCACAATCTGTGTCTACTTGAGTATGGTTTTGTCTCCTGTTTACCAGGTATGTTGCTATCATTATCACAATCTGTGTCTACTTGAGTATGGTTTTGTCTCCTGTTTACCAGGTATGTTGCTATCATTATCACAATCTGTGTCTACTTGAGTATGGTTTTGTCTCCTGTTTACCAGGTATGTTGCTATCATTATCACAATCTGTGTCTACTTGAGTATGGTTTTGTCTCCTGTTTACCAGGTATGTTGCTATCATTATCACAATCTGTGTCTACTTGAGTATGGTTTTGTCTCCTGTTTACCAGGTATGTTGCTATCATTATCACAATCTGTGTCTACTTGAGTATGGTTTTGTCTCCTGTTTACCAGGTATGTTGCTATCATTATCACAATCTGTGTCTACTTGAGTATGGTTTTGTCTCCTGTTTACCAGGTATGTTGCTATCATTATCACAATCTGTGTCTACTTGAGTATGGTTTTGTCTCCTGTTTACCAGGTACGTTGCTATCATTATCACAATCTGTGTCTACTTGAGTATGGTTTTGTCTCCTGTTTACCAGGTATGTTGCTATCATTATCACAATCTGTGTCTGCTTGAGTATGGTTTTGTCTCCTGTTTACCAGGTATGTTGCTATCATTATTACAATCTGTGTCTGCTTGAGTATGGTTTTGTCTCCTGTTTACCAGGTATGTTGCTATCATTATCACAATCTGTATCTGCTTGAGTATGGTTTTGTCTCCTGTTTACCAGGTATGTTGCTATCAGTATCACAATATGTGTCTGCTTGAGTATGGTTTTGTCTCCTGTTTACCAGGTATGTTGCTATCATTATCACAATCTGTGTCTACTTGAGTATGGTTTTGTCTCCTGTTTACCAGGTATGTTGCTATCATTATCACAATCTGTGTCTACTTGAGTATGGTTTTGTCTCCTGTTTACCAGGTATGTTGCTATCAGTATCACAATCTGTATCTACTTGAGTATGGTTTTGTCTCCTGTTTACCAGGTATGTTGCTATCATTATCACAATCTGTGTCTACTTGAGTATGGTTTTGTCTCCTGTTTACCAGGTATGTTGCTATCATTATCACAATCTGTGTCTGCTTGAGTATGGTTTTGTCTCCTGTTTACCAGGTATGTTGCTATCATTATCACAATCTGTATCTGCTTGAGTATGGTTTTGTCTCCTGTTTACCAGGTATGTTGCTATCATTATCACAATCTGTATCTGCTTGAGTATGGTTTTGTCTCCTGTTTACCAGGTATGTTGCTATCATTATCACAATCTGTATCTGCTTGAGTATGGTTGTCTCCTGTTTACCAGGTATGTTGCTATCATTTCCTAACAATTTTTACTGAATCTTTAGACCTGGTGCTCAAAAATAGCCTGTGTTTATGATTTTTATTTAAGAATTGTTTAAATATAAATGTATTGATAGGTATAGAAATTTAATGATGTAATGCTGATAAATTTAAATGTAAATAGGAATGAACATATCTATTATCGTGATTATTTATCTACATGAAGCATATTATAAATAAGATATGATACAATGTGTTGCAAGATGTGAAGAACTCATGTGTTTGTTGTTTGGTGCCAGATTACTATTTTAAATATTTACTATGGATACAAATTTAGAATAAAACTCTTATCATCCAAACAAAATTTGTAAAGTGTCTTAAACAAAGTTCATATAATGACTCTATTTTACAATATTTAACAGTAATCTAGTATATTTACAACCATTTAGCCTTTCATATTACTAGGCCCATTAAGAAAAACTAAAAATAAAATGTTTACTTCTTTAACAATGCAGTTCAAAGTGCCTGCATAGTGCTTAATAGAATCACAGCGTTCTGCAGTATTTGCAACAATATCAATGCAGTTGCTGGTGCTAAAGATGAGTGTCTGTCAGATCTTTAAGATTCCCGTCACATAAGAAATATTTTCTGTAAGTACTTTTCTTACTGAACTGTTTGGATTTAGTTATCTCTTACAACACTATACTGTAGCTAAAACAAGTTCTGTAATTAAGATTTGAAATTGACGATGAACTCTTGAGCCTAAATTGCCGTGTTTTTTTGAAAAATTCATTTCTACATTTTTTAAACCTTGAAGTGACACTTGAAAATTCCTTGAAATTTTTTTGTGATTTGAATTATTAATAAATTATCTATTCATTGTTAATGTCTGTAAACCAATATTTACAGTACTAGGATATCTAGAAAGGAGATTATGTTTTCTAGTTTTTTAGCCCCATAGCCACTAGGGGCTGAGCCAGCAGAGTTGGTATCTACTGTTGGAGAAAAAAACTATAAACACTAGTTTGAAACATGCCTGTAAAGAACCGCCTACACTACAAAAATAAAAACCACATTAAAATATCCCTTGTTTATTTGTGCGTTTTTGAGTGTGAAGGAACAATTTTAATTTTTAAAATTTTTTTTATCACGGGTAGAATAAAAAAAGAGCCAGATTTCCAACGCTTTTTACAGAAGTGCTCACTTAATTGTTGCACATTCCTTATTACTGAAGCAAGCGACGTTGCCGCATTGAGGTCTGTTCCGGCGACTTTTCTTGGATTGTTCCCATAAGATCTAAATTTCACAAAAAACTATGAAAAAAAGTTTACATTTGTTTATAAAACAGTATTTGTGTTACCATTTTGATCTAAGATACATACGTTTAGCAATTTTAATTTTTAACTACTTATCTAACTCCTGTATAAACCTACTACTAGTATTAAAAGTGATTCAAAAACCTAATACTGAATGTTGTTAAATGTTTTATTTTTATGTTAATTTAGGGGTGTGCGAGTACTCAAAAGTATTTGATCGAGTATTTTACTACTGGAACTCGGCTCGAAGCTCCCGAAACTACTCGAAGTTCGATTGAGTCAAATGTTCACGACAACAGTCAAATGAACTAGTCGACGTAGTGAAAGAGTTCGTTTATTATGATTTGAACTAGTTCAGTTCAAAGAGATCAACAGAGCTGGAAAGGTAGCGATTACTGTAAATAGTTACCGTAGTAGCGATCACACATGTTGGCTGTCAAGTCTACTAGTCACTTGTAACCTAACCTAAAATAGCGTGAATAAAACAGAAGTGATGGTTAGTTTCTTTATGACCCAAGAAAGGGGACGAGAGATCCGGTTCAAGATGCTGAAAAAGACATGTTACCAATACAAATCTAATAGTCTGTGCACCATGGAAATTATGCATATTTTCGTTCATATCAATAATACCGTTCAATCAAAAGGGTCCCGAGAACGGGTCACTTTACATCCTAAGAATCAAACTTCCCATCTTTTCTAGGTGAAAGTTCATCTCGGTTGTAGTATACGTACGTGCAAGGAACCATTCAGCTCCTTTTCCGAAATGAAATTATTGTATATTTCTTGCAAGTCGATTGAGGTCCATTTTGTTTTTTAATCTGAGCAGGGAATCGTCCATTGATGTAAGAAAATATCGTATCATATAAAATATGGTAATGGCGTTCTAGCAGCGTGTGACACAACATTACTGATTTATTTTCCGTCAAATAAAAAAATAGATATATATATATATCCGTGACAAACGTCTATTAATTAATATTCCGAAAACGCCATAGATAGCCAAAACTGTATGTAATATTTGCGCATACGATATTTTTCCCTGTCAAATTGTTGAACGGTTTTCTGACTAGATTAGACAATAACACAGTTGGAGTGCAAAAGGTGGTAAAGTATGATAATTTTGATTAGTAAATTCACTGAACGGTTCTCTGTTTATAGTGACGTCGATGTAAACTGTTGGAAGACCTTTTCTAAACAAAATATGATGAATTTAGATAATCGGAAAATAATTTTTATTGAACTGAAGCCTTATCAAACGTCTCGTTTTTTATTCATAAGTTTATAGTTTAGCTGCCCAAAAACTTCACTGTATCACTAGTTGGCACTTAGCTGATATTTCAGACTGCATCTCGTCGCCAATATCGGCTAGACCTATTATATTAGCCGACAACGTCTATGGTTTTCATTCGATTACACCAGGTTTTAATGAATTTCTCATTATGACATAATTATTTATCTGTTATTCAATGTAGCCTCATGCATCGAAGTAGTTTCAAGTTGCACATATTTCATTAGCGATCATAATTAAAAAACTAATTAATCCTAATTAATCCAACTTTTGCCAACAAGCTTCGCTACGTTTTCGCGTTACACTTTGAACTGAACTACCAGATAAACATATCGGCCGGCTGTGAAACAGTATAATTGGCTTGCATAGAAAATCTGATCTGTGATATGAGTGAACAGATAAAATCTTTATAATCCACGTTGTTTCAATTAATAATATACTTTCTTAATTTCTTACATAATATTAGTTCTGAAAAAAGGAAAAAGGTTAAACAAAACAATACCACATAAAAATGTAGGAAGGCAGAAAGTACAACTTTTATTTATCAAATGTTACAGTTACAAACAACAAATCAAAATTATTGTGTTCAGTTTAGATGTATATATTTACGAATTTGGCAAAACTTAACATAGACTTAGGATGGTGTCTGCCTTTTACAGTTGTCTTGGGTGAACAGGAAATCCTTCTGTAAATACTCGCTCGAAAATACTCGATACTTGAAAAAAATGCCAACGACTCAACTCGAAAATCATTACTCGCACACCCCTAGTTTAATTACAATTCATAATAGCCATATAAAAGTTTTAAAAATAAGCTCCTTTCATGGTAGAAATCTAAAATCAATTCCCTTTCAGGAGTAATATATTAGTATTATGCATTCCTACGACTCACTTCCTTTGTTGATGTTGATGAAGTTCACTCAATGACTCAGATGTTTGCCATGACACCCTTTAACTTTGCACGTGCATAGGACATTAACCCCTGGCACTTAAACGGTTTCTGACTAATACCTTCGAAATGTACAAAACCTAGCGCTTTATGACAAATATCTTACTTCGTCTGCGGTATTGGTTTGTGCCACATCAATCTTGCAAAGTTAATGTTGTTGGAGAGTGAAACTGCAATGATTATTGGTGCTATTTGTGTGTTCATAAAACTCTAGGATTAGTTAGTCAAAGTCTTGATAAATATTCTATTAAAATTTCAATAAAAAAGTTCACTAAACACTCAACACAAAAATAAACAAGGGATATTTTAATGTAATTTTTATTTTTATAGTGTAATTGGTTTCTTTACAGCGATGTTTCAAACTCAAGTGTTTATAGTTTTTTCCCCGACAGTAGACATTCAGTAGGCATCCAGCCTTGCTAGCGAGAGCTCTATTTTGTTACTCCCTGTGATTTTGTCTGTTTAAAATGAGAAGCCTAACTAAAAAATCCACTAATTCTTTGGTGTCAATTTAATGGAGAATATGTTCAAACCTAGCCTCTGGAGTAGGCCGTTATAACACTTAACATATAAGATAGGTGGTGTGTGAAACACCCTGTATTTACATTGTAATATATTGAGAAATTAATTAATTTCATGATGCGGAGTTACTGTCAGATTCAAAAAGCAATGTACTCGAGTTTGAACCTCTACTACAAAATAAATACTCATTCGATTTTGTTGTGTTGCACACCAAAATTTAGCTTATTTAATTCTACGTAATATCGAGTGACAAATATTTTTTTGAAGACTTTGGAGTAAAGCTCAACTTCAAAAACTACTTAAGATAAGTCAGTGAAACTTTAACCACACGTGAAGAAGACCATTGTTTGTCATCTATCCAAATTCTAGAATTTTCACTCTTTTAAAAAATGTTCTATTGTAAATTTTGTAAACTCTTGCAATTTTAAAAATGGCCGATCATACAAACTTCCAAAACGGTTATAAAATAAAGTAAGATTATAAAACGCTAAGTGTGATAAAAAAATCTTGCGATTTTATATCACATGATAATTCAACAGACATCGATGTGTGGTAATTCGCGTGACCGGTTGGCACACCAGACGCGGTGTTGTCAAGTCATGAAGCTAGACTTCCACCCCGTACTAGGGGACTTATTAGCTATGAATGATAGACATGTTATAGCTAAAGGCTGATCACATTTCTATACTCATAGTCAATAGAAATGTGATTAGTATATCCTGCAAATCACCAATATAGGGTTGCTCTCATTTCACGTTACATTCAGCTTGTTACTTGTGAAATTAACATAATTGTAAATAAGTTATATTTTATTTTGACAATCATTTTAGAGCGATAACTTTTTTTTACCTGTCGTTGGAGGTCCAAAGCCCTCGTGAGAAAAGGTGATGGAAAATGGTGTAAATTAAGATAGAAAATATGATTGATCTGTTCAATACTTCCACAGTAATAAACTTTTCAAGCACTGTTTAAATACTTCCAGGCGCATAACTGGGCAACGCCACAATGCTCAGTTGAAACTGGTTTTAAAGTGCTGGGCCACGGGATTTGTTTACATATGTTTAAACATTTGTTTGCACATTGATGTCTGTTGAATTATCATGTGATATAAAATTGCAAGATTTTTTATCACACTTACCGTATTATAATCTTACTTTATTTTTCAATCCAGCATTTTTGAACCGTTTTGGAAGTTTGTATGATCAACCATTTTTAAGATTGTAAGGGTTTACAAAATTTACAACAGAAAATTATTTAAAAGAGCAAAAATTCTAGAATTTGGATAGACTACAAACAATAATCTTCTTCACGTGTGGTTTAAGTTTCACTGACTTATCTTAAGAAGTTTTTGTTTTAAGAATTTTTGAAGTTGAGTTTTACTCCAAAAGTGCCAAAATTCTGTGTTTTTGTTGTATTTTAAGCGCTATAAAAAATTCTTAGTCTTAAAAAAAATGTAAATTATATGATATTACGTAGAATTAAATAAGTTAAATTTTGGTGTGCAAGACAATGAAATCGAATGAGTATTTATTTTGTAGCAGAGGTTCAAACTTGAATACATTGCTTTTTGAATTCGACAGTAGTGCTATTCTTCCACTGAACCTCAAATGATGAGATGCTAAAAGTAATTTGCAATAGTGTAGGTAAGAAATTGATAGAAATACGTTTTAGTAATTAGATTTTTTTCAAACTGAGATCCTGCAATATTTAAAAGCACCAACTTGAACAATTATTTATGATATTATTTAGGTAAAAATTGTCCATAACAATTTTGTTACAGTAGAACCTCCTTACCACGAATCTGAAGGAGATTGAAAAATACTCTTGTTATCAAGGTATTCGTGATACGAGGTTGGTGGTAGTGTGGTTAAAACTGTCAAAATTCATAGTACATAAAGGTTCGTTTTTATAAACTATATTTTAGAACAAATCGTTTAATGTAAGTTTAATTAATGCACTCTGTACTACAGTATCTACATTGATGACATTCCTCTTAAATTCAACAATTAAAGCTGTACACTTCTTTTTTCTTTTCACCATGAGCTAGCCATATTGTCGATCACACTGAACGGTACAGAACACAATAGAATCAAACTAAACTGAACTAATCAATTTAACTGTCTAATACCACTTGCAATTCTGAAGTTGCAACAAACAGAAGTTGAGTTTTCCTGTTTCGAGAAAAAATAATTTGAAATATCAATTCATCTCAATGAGGTTTTCACAGAGAGGAATTTGTCTTATAAAGGTCAAATTCGTAGTATAGAAGTGTTTAGGCCTTGATATTTATACTTTAAGGGTCTTCATTGTCTTTAAAATCAAACAAAATCTGTGTTACTGAGGTAGTTAGTCCTTAAAATTTGTGTTATGAATGTATTTTTAACATTGAGTGTTATGAGAGGTTCAAGGGGATTTAAAAAATTAGTGTTATTAAGGTTCCACTGTACTACGATACAACGTTCAATGTTTATGTTAAAAAATTTATAAAATAGGATTTAGTTGTTACAAATTTTATACAATCATTTAGAAATGATACAAAAAACTAATTTAACACTTTAAAGCCTAAGCCCGAAGATAGATCGGGCGACGCAAACTGGCGTACTCGCCGACGCCCGAGAATAGCTCGGGCGCCCATATTTAATTCATTATATCTTTATTATCGGCATATAATCGGGTTTAGGTCATCTGAATATGTCTTTTAGTTATCTGTTATTATATTTTATCGGTCTATTAATTTTTTCTATCTACATCTGGTCTTGGATAAATATTATCGTAACAGCTGACGTGAGACAGCTGAGCGCGCACCGAGCGGTATTGTTTATGTTGTTATATTTTGCTATTATATTTATTATATGTTATTATATTTAGCTTATATTATATTTAGCTTATATTAGCTTATATTATATTTAGCTTATATGTTAGTATATTTTATATTATTATATTTAGCTATTTTTTGTTTTACATATTTTTGTACGTATTTGTAGCTTCTGTAAAAAATAAAAAATGTACAACACCTAAAGTTTTGCCCATCATTGAAAAGAGAATTTTCTCCCCTTTACAAAGATATATAATATAACCGTTTTATGAAATTTATAAGGCATTTACAATTTTTCAATGTGAACATAAAACCCCCAGGATTCCATGCCAAACGGAGTATTAAGGGCCCAGGCTTCAAAGTGTTAAAAGCAAGAGCCTGGCACATGTCAAAGAATTTTAAATTTAATTCTTTTAACAGTCCTAATCACATAGATCAAACAAAACCCACAATATTCAAATAGTGTTCAGTAATTTTCTCTATAACTAAGTGATTTTACAAATAGACTGAGAAATCTAAAGTAAAAAACGAAGAATAATGTTAAGTGTCTTATCGGGTAGTTTCTTCTTTCAAATAATGCTTGTTCCACAATGCAAGTGCGAGCCAATAGCATTTATTAATAAAACCATTGTACGTGCAGGGTGGACGGTTAGGTCAATACCACTGTACGTGTATAGAGTAGCGGATAGGTGTAGAGGTGGACGGTTTGGTCAATATGTTACCCAATGTCTGTGAGGATGATTATGGCTTACCACAAAATGAAAAATCTTTAAGGCAGTATCAATATGAACAGTAAAAGTACAAGGAATTGTAGGAATAAAGGTGAAGATGATGGTGTTAAAATTGTTGAAGACAACACACACAGTTTAAAAACACGAATCCAGTTATTTCTAGCCACACTCAAAAAATTCTTTATTTCTGCAAAATTATTCCAGTTAAAACAAAAAACAATAGTACATTTGTGGAACTATTACATACTAAATTATAGTAAAGGGTTCATGTATGTCGTTTCTTTCCTACTAAAGTGATAAAGGCTATTGAAATTATCGGAAGTTGTCAACTGCAAATTTCTCTAAATAGTTTAAGTGCTGCAAGCTAATACAGTTAACTTAACTTACCTTTCCCGAACATTGTTGGCTTGCCTCCTTTCTTTTTCTCGGTGAGCTTTAGTTGATGGATCTTCATCATCATCTTCAGCGCTTGAACAACTGAAATAGCACACCATATCGATGAGTTGCTAACTGTAAGTTTATCTATTTAATTCTCATTATTGCAAATAAATAATAAACTATATTCATTTGTAACATTATCAGTAAAACATAGACTAACGGTTATACAAAAATAATGGTAAAAATTGTTATATATTAATTAATTATGTAAAAAATAATTTTCTTAAGGTTTTCCAAACATCCAATATTAAGCATTGCATTTCAGGTGCGCCTTCAAAGTGCAATTATCGGCCTCAAGATACAGGCTCAACAGACTTAAACTGCTATACTTGTGTTAATGTTTCTCCGTTTACTGCATAACACAATTACTGCCCTACAATGAGTGAGTATAACTTATTACAAATTGAATATAGTTACTTTTAGTTTTGGGTTGTATAGTAATAAAATTATTTATATTACTTAACTAAAAAAGTACTAAACTAATTAATTAAATCTTAATCAGTTCATTTGTACTCATTATAACTTAATATTTTAGGGCTTAAATGTTAACAATGAAGGGATAAAAATATTTGTTTTAATGTATAATTAACAATTAAAATAACTTACCAACTTTTAAATCTGAAATTATTGTAAAAATATTGCCTTTTTTAAAACCTTAACAACCATAAAATAAGGTTTGTTTCTACTACGATCAATTTGTCAATTGGAAATCACACCATTTTAAATAAAGATAATCTTAAATCGTAAAACAGTAATGTCCTCTAGCTTTTAAGTATTGTAATAAATTTTATAACTTATTTATTTCCATACATTTTGTTAATAATAATTTTTCCTTTAAATACTAAATAGATAATAACTGAAAGATATTATCTACAAATTGTTGTTTATTATTTAAAATTATTAACATTAACAAAGCAAGTAGAAATTCGTAAAATATAAAATATGTTGGTGAGTTTTATAGAAGAAATAACAATTATATGTATATAAGTTAAATATTTTGTACTATTTATTTATTCACAAAAAGCTTTTTTCGATTATGACAGTGTTTAGTCTCACATGGGGAACAATTAAGAATAACGTGTTACAATGAAACCCTACTTTGTTGTTACCAACCAACCTGTCTCACCAAATTGTTAGTTACACCCTATATTGAAATTGTTCTAAAACCAAAAACTGCACTCCTCTAATCTGCAATAGACAAACTACAAACATGAAGTATATTTTGGCCTAAACTTGAAATAAACACATTGTTAATACTTACTACCGACGGGACCGTTTGGAACCCTTGTTGGAGTTGCCAAGGCTGGGAGGAGAGTTAGTGATGGCCACATTATTGAGAGATAGTTCACTGCTCGACGGTTTTGTGTCACTGCTGTCCGGAGGCTCTTTGCGTTTCTCTGTCAACAAAACAGATCCTGACAGGACCCCCATCCATTAGCATTACACTTACAAGTAAATATATCAAGAAATGTTATACCTGCTCTTAACTTCTGAGTATTCACAATGGTTTAGTAAATATGTCCCTTCCAGTCTTGGTAAATTAATATTTTGTAATGTTTCATGCACAGAACTAAACACATCTGACATGATTTTGGCTACCTATCACCAAGTCGGATTTTGCATTTTTATTGATATATCACATTTTAACTTTTTCTAATCATCAAAAGTGTCAAAAAAGTACTTACCAAAGACATGTAATTTAGTCAAAACAAAAATGTTAATGATTCATTGCACATTACAAAAACCATGCAATATATTATGAGATATGACAAGCTCTTTTTAAAATGTTATTGGTGTTAACAATTTAATTCACTCATTTGCCATAATCAATGCACTTATTGATTGCTATTCTTGAGGTAAATAATTTTATAATTTTCCATGTTAAATTAAATGCAATACTTTGTTGAACTTGGTGGAAAAAAGTATATGGGATTCTCCAAGCCCTTAGGCTAGGCGCGCACTAGACCGACCACGACCACGACCAATACCCCGACCAGTCGCATGCGGCCAGTTTTATAATAGAAGTAAGTGGAACGGCGCGCACTAGTCCGACCACGACTCACCGGTCGGACCCTGGTCGGACGACCAGAATCTCTGGAGTTTGGTCGGGCCGACTTGGGTCCGACCACGACACGACTGCAGCCAAAAATAACATAGATCACAATGGCGCGCCGCGCACTGCATCCGACAATACCCCCGACCCGACCAGTACTGAGTTGTCAAGCGAGCAGTGTACACCTGTTGTTTCGTTTGGATTGGTAACTAACTAATAATGTCACAGCTGACTTTCGATACTGAGGGTTTTATTATGGCTATCAAAGAGAGACCCTCTTTATGGGATCTGTCATCAGAAGATTATTCTAACAGAAATACTCCAAAATGCAACTCATCAAAGCTGTTAACCGACATTCTTGTGTAATTGAAAAACCGTTCTTCATACTGACGTAGTTCTCCATAAAATGTTGCAAACTGCCCTCTCATAGACCTGACAGCCAACATCGGATGCACCCAGTATCGCTTTCTTCTTCGCCTAACGTACCTACGATACAGATGCACAACAACTGCCAACTCTTCAACGTCCATCTTGTACTGAATTCAACTACTAGCTTGACATTCGTTGTCGTTGTCGTGGTCGTGGTCGGGGCTCAGCCGCATGTCTGTACGACCCGACCAGTCGGAGTATTTGTCGTGGTCGTGGTCGGTCTAGTGCGCGCCTAGCCTTAGTCTTGGCTTCAATACACATGACATATTCCCTTAGACTATGACATATTCCCTTATAAACCAGAAGACAAAGTAAATATTACTACTAAAATTGGTTTATATTTAATTTGCTCATCACCAAAAGCACTAGGAATAGACTAAAATTATATTTGAATATATATCTGAATGTTTTAAAAAATTTTTTACTATTACATTTACAGCTCTCAGCAAAATACTAGATCATTAAACTTAAAACACTCTTTTAAATTTGCAGAAGGTCATGTACTAACTTGTTGCTGCTGTGAGCCTTTCCAGCTTGATGCCGGTAGGGTCATCTGGTGTGGCCGCTAGGCTGGGATATACTCCATGTGGACTCGCCTGACAACATAAACTCATTCAATAACATTTACCTTAGTTTTCATTAATTAATATTGTACTTAAAACCTATATGTGTAGAACACACTCATGTTGTTTTATTTTTGATTGTTTATGTGTATTTTGGACTTAAGTGGAGGTGAAAATATAGTAAAATATACCTCAAGATGAACTTTCTGAACTGGTTCAATTATTATTTACTGTATTGAGGCATGTAAATAAAATAAAACAAAAATAAAAAGTATGGTAAGGAACAAAGAGAGATTTATAATACACACCAGTCACATGTT
The DNA here is from genome assembly GCA_035578905.1 of Stictocephala bisonia. NCBI lineage: Eukaryota > Metazoa > Arthropoda > Insecta > Hemiptera > Membracidae > Stictocephala > Stictocephala bisonia. Next base: position 3,777,039 of record JAQJVL010000020.1, read on the forward strand.
TTTCTTTTTTGCCTTTCTGAAAAAAATTATCTATGTCAAATAGGGCTGACATCTCAATCAACTAGTATGTTTATTTTCAGTGGATTTGTGACTAACCGGATCAATGTGGCAGCAAACTGATTGGAATAGGAGTAATTCTGTGTATGCCAGAGTTCCAGGTTAATTAATGGTATGACCTTTATGTGGGGATGATGACCTTTCAAATGTCAATTATACCTAAGCTATGCATGTTAAATGCTGTCTGCACTTTAATAATTAACTTATAGCATAATTAGAACTACATTATTATATTGATTTTTCACTTAAGGTTGATGACCAGTAGCAATAGTTAAAAACAGTTATGATACATATTCACATCCAGTCCTCTTTAAAAGCAATAAAATGTTTATATACTCTTTGTTAGTACATTACTGTACCTGTATAATACGTAGTTAATTGAGTAAATTAGCAAATAATCCATTTAGCTTAGGATTTTTTAGTCAGAAATGCAACAATACTATGAAAGAAGGCAGGTTCAATTAACCCAAAAACAAGTTTCCCTCTTGTACTTAACTTCAGAAGGTGCCAGGTGGCTGTTTCTTCAAAACAGAGCCTTAAATACTAATTTTAATGCTATTGTCATGGCCAATTTATTCGTATCCATAACAACCAGCAATAAAACTATCGGAACTTGATTTTATCGATAGTTCATTCAATGGAATTTAAACATTTTCTTCATAATATTATATATTATAATTTGGCAATAACAAATTAGGTAGCATGCTCCTCATAGCTTTCAGTCTTAATTTTCGGTAGTTGCTCGTTTTTATACTATTAATTGACTTAAATATATTAAAATGAAAAGAAAGCAGCACACCTGGTAAACTATAGATTGAATGTACAGAACTCTTATCTACAGTTTACCAGGTAAGCAGCTTTCCTTTTAATCATTTTTTACTGAAATCCACAGCCTAGAGCCCTAAAATCAACCTGTGACTTAATCTATATATTGATAGGTTGTCATGAGAATAGAAGGATATTTCTGTCACCCCATTATATCTCCTTTCCTGATCTTGAAACATCCTGCTCTAGGCAAAAATAATAAGGCTCTCGGTGCCCATAGAAGTAAATATACCATTCCTCAGTGTCTACAATAATTAAATTATAAAACACATGTCTGATGAGAGATCCTTACAAGATGCGCGTGTGCCGAGTCAATGGCATGAGGGTAGAGGGGCGTGGAATGTGTGACGGATGCCAGGGCTGCGTGTAGCCCCAGTTGGCTCTCTGCGTGATTCCGCAGAACATTGATGGCATCATCCAACCTCTCCTCCATTCGGGTACCCTGTAACATTACGAATTCATTTAAATTTTTGTTCAAATTTATAATTATTCTTTTTAACAAGAATATACTCCTGTGGACTTAATAAAACTTACTAAGACACATAATAAATCATTCTTGTAACCATTCTGAAACAAGTGAACATAAATAGAACATTCGATGTACTCAATTACTCTTTTCACGTTTTATCACGAGTTTATGAAAAATAATCTAATGGTACAATCTATTTTTAAGGACTGTTGTGTCACCAATGGTGAGATTAATGTGGATATTTGCCATTATTAACCCTTTTAGTGCCAGACAGTTTTTTGGGGTACTTACGAAAAATGCCAACCCATTTTCATAAAGGGTGTGCGAAGAATGCCAGGCCACTTTAGGCCATTTTGACATATTTTGTTAAAACATTCATAGCTCTCTTATTTGTTATTATAAATTAACAAATGGGGTCTTGTTTTGTTCGTAATAATATGTTTGTAGTAAAGAAAATATAATTTTGGGTTATTTACAAGATTAAAAAAAAATTATATTACAAAGTTTCAAAAAGTTTTTTTTTCTTTTTATTTTTTCAAGTTTGAACATACATTACTACTTTTTGTATAAACTAAACCACAGTATTAAAATATAGAGACTAATCTACATATAATTGTAAGTACACATACAAAAATTAAAACACTTACATTCAAAAACATAGTAGATATAAAAATCTTTGAAAAAACATGTAACTATCCAAAATTGGTAAAACCGTCTGATAAACAGCTGTTATTACGTCATGACAACGATCAGTAGAGTAATAATTTTTTTGTTGCCATATGGCATATTGTCTTCAATCCCTATGTCAAGTTTGAAAGCATTTGGTCGACAAATAAAATTACAATATAATAAAAACTTGACGTGCGCCCATGGCGCACGTCGGCAGTTTTAGCGGGACCGAGAGGCGTGCGCTCACGGCGCACGTCGGCATTTTTCGAAAAAACTCTGACGTGCGCTCGCGGCGCACGTCGGCGTTAAAGGGGTTAATGTGAATACAATGATGATTATTATATTTCAGACTTTGTTGTGAGTCCGTCACCAGGTGAGGTAAAACAAACATTAAACTTCAAACTTAATATAGTATAGTCAGCTTTACAGTTTTAAGGAAAACCTTCTACAATTTTAGGTAACACTTCTGTGATTATTGTTATGTATATGGTTTAATTGTAAGTGGTATAGGTATTTTTCCATAATTAGTTTTCTTATTCACATACGCTTTCATGTACAAATGTTTCTGGTTGTCTCTAGTCCATAGTATGCAGGTTATATTAAGACTTTTTTACAATACTTTCAGTTTGTTTTTAGTGATATAATGAGAGACTCACTAAGGTATATTTCACAGTTTGAAAGGTATAAAATAATTTAATTGCCATTCATCATAATAATGAAAATGTCCACAAGTGGGCCCAAATTCTACAATCCTTGTAGGTCCTCCATCATCCCATCATGAACTTAAAACCAAAGTATTTCAGCATATCACCCCATTAACCCTACCAGTCTTGGGTTCTTTTGGCGCATAGTGCACTGCTGGGACCTGTTCTTTTGATGCATGGTGCACTGCTGGGACTTGTTCTTTTGATGCATAGTGCACTGCTGGGACCTGTTCTTTTGGCGCATGGTGCACTGCTGGGACTTGTTCTTTTGGCACATGGTGCACTGATGGGACCTATTCAATTGATGCATAGTGCACTGCTGGGACCTGTTCTTTTGATGCACTGCTGGGACCTGTTCAATTGATGCATAGTGCACTGCTGGGACCTGTTCTTTTGGCGCATGGTGCACTGATGGGACCTGTTCAATTGATGCATAGTGCACTGCTGGAACCTGTTCTTTTGATGCATGGTGCACTGCTGGGACCTGTTCTTTTGACACATGGTGCACTGCTGGGACCTGTTCTTTTGGTGCATAGTGCACTGCTGGGATCTGTTCTTTTGATGCATAGTGCACTGCTGGTACGTGTTTTTTTTATGCATGGTGCACTGCTGGAACTGAGCACTTTTTCCAAGAAAAACTGCTAAAATGGTTTTTAAGAGCTGTGTTCTCCATAGAAAGTATATAAAGTTCAATATAGCATTATTTGTTATTGTACCTCCAAAACAGAAAAAAATTCTGATTGATACATATAAAAATATATTTTTTTTAGCAAATTTATGTGTATATATATATATATATATATATATATATATATATATATATATATATATATATATATATACAATAATCTTACAGAGATAAGATATTTATGAATGAAATTAATAGCTGATACAGGACTAATCTTTATTTATTCTTTGTAATGAAATAATGGTAATTACTATCTAATATTGGTACAAAATGTTTACCATTGGCTCATCTTAGTGTCACCTTAGTATTGGTAAACATATGTTGAAGTTGCCCATACTTAACAAAGTTTCTAGAAGTATCATAAGCATCACAATTACTTTCACATATATTTAGGTTTACGTTGCTAAAATTAAAATCACTGTTTTATTCTGACACAGAAACGTCAACATAACTAAGAAATACAACTATCACTAGCATTGTATTGTTGTTGTCTTCATCTGATGAGTAATCATCCAACAAATTATTGAACCTGTCTGAAATAAGTCCTAGTATTTGGACATCGGAAAATAAACATAATTTTTGTCATTGAAACATTCTTTTTTATTACCAACATCACACTTCACAATAGCAGAAGAGCAGACTACAGCGTAATTTTCTTCTTGTTCTTCAATTACAGACACAAAATATCAAACAACAAAATACATAATAAAACACAACTTACAGGGTGGAGCGCGGTAATTTGCTGATTTGGGAATGAAATAAAAAAATTATGATCATTAGAAAAATTTATTTTATATTTCAATTATACTGAACAGTAATGGAATTTTTAAATTACATTGTTTTAAATAGTGTATCTGGCAAATGTCGACCTTCGCTATCCACACACTGCTGCATACGTTTTCTGAACTTTTCATGAACTCTAACAAGCATTTCCACTGGTATTCTGCCAATTTCAGCTTCAATATTGTTACTTAGGTCTTCAAAGGTGTTGGGGCGGTTGATATACACCTTAGACTTCAGGTAACCCCAAAGGAAAAAATCACATGGGGCTAAATCTGGTGAGCGTGCTGGCCAGTTCACATCACCCCTCAAAGAGATAAGCCGTCCAGGAAACATTTGCCTCAAACAATTCATGGTAACCCTCGCTGTGTGTGCAGTGGCACCATCCTGTTGGAACCATGTATCCTCTAGTTCCATTGCCTCAAGAGCCGGCTGAAAATAATCCTGTATCATAGACAAGTACCGTTCGGAGTTCACAGTTATGGCACGACCGTTATCCTGAAAAAAGTAAGGACCAATGATGCCTACTCGTGATATGGCGCACCACACAGTGATGTGGTCCGAATGCAGAGGTCTCTCGTGAACTTCTCTGGGGTTTGTTTCACTCCAGTAACGCATATTTTGTTTGTTTACACACCCACTGAGGTGAAAATGTGCCTCATCAGAAAAAAACACATTTGCGTCACGGGGTACAGTTGCTAAAATGTCTTCACAAGAGGTCCGCCGAGTCAAATAGTCCCGTGCTGACAATTGTTGGACCACGCACATTTTATACGGGTGAAAATTCAGTTCATCATGAAGAATACGGTGGAGAGAACGTCTTGAAATGCCAAGAGCAAATGATTGCTTCCGAGCAGAGCGTTTCGGAGATTGCAGTACTGCTGTTCTAACTCTCTCGATGTTTTGTGGTGTTGTAATCCTTCTCTCAGGCCCCCTTCGTAGACATGACACATTCCCTGCTGTTCTGAATGCATTCACCCAATTTACAATTGATTGCCGTCCAGGAACACGTCCGCGTGGAGGAACAGCGAATCGTAAACGAAAAGCACGCTGCACTGCAATGATCGAGTGGGCATTTGAAAAATACGCTTCTACACAAAATGACCTCTCCTCACGTGTCCACTGCATGATGGCAACTGAAAGTCGGATGAATACAAATCTCCCGTCAGACACTGTAAGCCACGCCCACTCTCCCCTCTCTTCGACCGACAGTGCCGTCACAGCATGCAGGGCAAAAAAGCAACTTACCGCGCTCCACCCTGTATAATGAATTGTTTGGCACTCGATTTGTCAGATCAATAGTTATGAATATATTTAAAAATCAATTTAAAAAACGTTGAAATAAAGTAGTAATAAAACAATTGAGATGTCGAACTAGATTTGTAGTGTAGTATTTATAATAGTGGTCTTGTTCAAATTTAAATCTGATTACAAAAGTATTTACAAACTCTAAATAAAAAATGTATACTAAATAAACACTATTTTGACCATTTTGGCATTCATTCAATTTTCAATATGCTAATTATTTGGTACCAATTTATAATTATCAAATTTACTGAAGAAGTCATTTTTATGGCCAAAAAATATGCGTATAATTTTGCCCATTGTTACACATGCATCATCTTCCTCAAACTTATATGTCATAATATGATACATTTTGCAGTACCTAGTCTATTAAAATAAGTCGGTTTTAAAATGATTTTCAAAAACTAGTATACTTCTTAAAAGGAAAAATTTGCATATTTAAAATATGAGCAAATTGGCAAGCCAATAAAGTGATTTTACGAGGCAGTTTCATTTTATCTTGTTTATTGTAACTAGGCGGTGGTTGAAAATCTGATGGGTGTTCCAGTGACGGTCAAGAACTCAAGGTACCTAATAAGTGATTTTCATTCTGTTAATAAAAATGCCTATTAGGTTTTAAAATTATAATTTTCATTTTAATTGAAAATATCTTGCCAAAATAAAATAAATTTTTCCCAACTTCATTAATTTTAAACAATATAGATATATAGCTTGCATTTAATGTTTTTGATAAAGGGGTTTCCAATACAAAATGGACACAAAGAGAAATGTTATTTTCAACATTCTTTGCTCATTAGTGCAATAAAAATTGAAAATAATAAACTTGATTTAATACAGATTATTTTTATGAATAAATTTATAAACATGATAATTTTCATTTATTACTAACTAGATTGTTATCAATACATTTTTATTTAGAACTAACGAGTGCTTACAAAATCCTCTTAACATTACAGACATGCTTACGTAATGTATGTATATAACATAGGGTAAAATCAGTTTATCTAAGGTCAGCCGAACAATTATACCAACATACAACTCATAAGTAAAATTATAACTAAAATTAAAAAGAATATTTAGTATGCATTGTAGTTTTATTGACTCTTTTAGTGCTATGTCGCCTGGCCTATGGATATACCCATAAGTGCTAAGCAGTTTTGTACGAAAATGTAGTTTTGGTAAAACTATCATAGATTTGTTATTTGTTGTCATATCTTCATACTTTGTTTTTTTATTGTAACAAAATAAACAGAGAATACCCCTATAACAAGAAAATACACTCAACAGTATTTTTTATTGATGTAATTATAAATTACATAAGAGTGCCTACATTTATTTTTAAAATATTATTTTTACCTATTCCACTGTAAAGAGCAAATTTCTATGAAGAACAAATTTTGTATATTTTCAGTTCATTTTTATAAAAAAATAAGTAGTACAGAGGAAATATAAAAAATATTGTCCTCGCAAATATTAGTTGAGAACTTTACATTTGAAACATTTGTTTTGAACAAACAGGTAATTGTCGGGAACCGAATGGCCATATCGATTCTCTAATAGCTTTGGAATAAAATGACACTAATAGCGGCCAGTAAAATAAACAAACCTGTTGTATATATATATATAAACAACATAGCACTAAAGGGGGTTAATATTAAATCCAAAATTCAAGGAACTTAGTATATGCTTGTTCTTTGTTGTATTTAAGTATGACGAGTTAATGTTTTTCTAGATGTGCTGTACATGCCACTGACACCGAGTCATCGTGGCACACTAGCTCCAAGTAGTCAGGAGGACACTGCTGATACAGTAACTTTCTCCTTGTTGACTTTTAGTCCTCTACCCAAAGACCACTAAAGCCTGCTAAATTATTCCAATTTTATCAAAACTTTCTGCTCATCAAAAGTTGAACTAAAGAGCTGACAAGGCAAGAATAATTTCATGCAGTTGAGTAGGCAGATTACTTCATCTTCACCTTAAATATTTCTTTACTTAGTATATTCACGTGTCTCCTCTTTTGGAGGATTTTCATTATTTTGTAATATGTCCTTCATGCCACAACCTACTGTAGATGCAGAGTTGAAATTACAGTTGCAAAGAAGATAATATGTCTTATACTCAGTAAATTTTGTCCATGAAATAAAGAGGAGTTCTGTAATTTTATACCTACTCATATTATATAGCCATATATTTTACTAGATTATTTTGTGAATAAAACGGTTAAATACAGGTGAGTGTTGGGTTTTAGTTTATGTTTACAAATTATCCAAAATTGCTCTTCTGTTTATAGTATAAACCTGTAATTATCATATGATAATTTGCTGCAGTGTGGAAGCTTGCACAATCCACATCTATTGCTTATTACCACAATGACACTACAGGCGAATCTGTACATAAATTATTTAAAGGGTTTTATTATTCATTAGCAAGATGCTAATTGTCAAGATTTGGGCGAATATGAGGGGTGAATGAGTCTAAGTAGTAATTGTTACAAACTAAGATTGACTATTTATTAATAGCCCCATAGCCAGGGCAACTAAGGGACCTACAGCTTTACGTGGAATCCAAACCAGATAGTGTTGGTCTGATTTCAGATCTGACAAGCCTAACACTCAGTTCTCTCCCCCTAAACATCTAAACATTGAGTACCATCCTACTCAACATGGACACCCCAGTAGTATCCACGTCAATGACGTTTCCCTTGTATATGATACTTTTTAAAATGACTGAAAAAGTCCTATTAATAAACATTTATGTAAAGAAGATATCACTGATTACTATAAAAAAATATTTTACCAACTTAAGAAAATAAAATTTATAATCAGCACACAAAAAAGACAAATAAAGCATAATTAATGAGATTTTTCTTACTGTTTCCTGTGCTGCAACAACATGGTAATTGAATGCACAATCATCAGTTTAATTATTTATTATTTTATACTTTGCAAAACTTTTGTAAACTTAAAGTTCAAAAGTGTATTTATACATTGAACAAAGTTGCCTTTAAGTGTTCAATATAACTCAATACAGTTTAATTTGTGACAAAGAAATGAATGGGGTCGGATCTACAATTTGAAAATTGAACACATTGTGCAGTACATATTAACAAAACATTAGTACAGTATTATTTCACCATGGTAAACATCTTCTGATTTTTCACGGATTTAAATTTATACATTACACAATTGTAGTTTAGTTATTAATGTCATATGAATATACAAAGTGTCATATGTATTCCATTTTGTTGAAAATCTCAAAAGGCCAGAAAATAAAAAATATGGTACAGTGTAGAAGCCAGTAGCCGGAAGATGTAAACCTGTTAAGAGTTTAGTAAGCAAAATTATTTCCTACCTCTCTAATTTCGGTGTGGTCGCGCAAGAAACCAATAGCAGCATCCAGTCTCTGTTGCTCAGGGGCGGCCGGCTGCCCTCACACACAACAAACATAAATAAAAACAACAAACAACATACATGCAAACAACTACCATGCTAAACACCACAGCTTCGGTCAGGAGGCACCATTGTACTATTTCATATTATGTATGATTATATAGCATTGACAGGAAAAAAGACGAGCAGAAAATAAATCAAAAACACTTTTCTGAAATAAATCAAAAATATTATTTGCTGAGAACACAAACAAGCTCTTCAAGCTATGTATGGTTTGTCGACTTGCTTTTAATTTACTAATGCCATTACTAAGCATTACAAGATTGATACTGATATAATCTAGAATAACTCATAACTAATTTTGATTATAATGGGAAATAATTAATCCATCAAAAACCGATTTCACCACCTTAATGAATAAGCAGGGAGAATCAAATTTTCAATGCAAAAAGTTGTCAAATGCACAACTAGCTGCTGTTTACAAGTTACCTGATGCCATTATAATGTATTGTAGTTTGCTTAACAACTTTACTGACATTTTATTATTAAAAAATCATGAAATATCTAAAAAATAATGAAACTAAATTCAATAAATAATAAAAGAAATAAAAAAAATCACTAAATAACCTTTAAGGTAAAATTGTCGAGTTTTTATTTACTTCTTTCTAGAGTAAAAACATTTTCACAATGGAATATTTTAAAAGATCTTAACACCTTAAGAGAGCAAGCCGGCCACCTCCTCGGGTTGAAAAACATTTCCAAGCAAAAATAATAATAGTAAAAAAAAAAAAACAAACAAAAATAAAACAGTGCACTAAACCAAAGCAATAAAATGTGCACAAATATAAAGCTTTTTTATGCTGAAGCCTGAACAAAGCAGACCTCTTCAAAACTTACCTTTTAAAAGGCCCACAACTGGTGAAGCAAAGTCTCTTTCTTAGTGTAATCAGTACTGTTTGAAATTTTTGATAGTTCCGAATATTTTAGGTAATAATTTTAATTTGACGCAGTAACAGTATTATTTGTTTATTAATTAATCAAGATAATATTCAATTGAATTGTGAAATTGGATATACCATGGATAATTAACACATTGGGTTAGATATTCAAAATAGCTCTGTGCATACACGCATGACCCACATGTAGACTCACGGATCAGTTCTGTACCCCATACAGGCACTTTATTTAGATTGCATAGTTAATTGAGCTGTTGTCAGCTGCAATATTTATACTGGCAGCGTCATCCATTTCCCGTTTACAATGGAAAATATTCAAATGGCATGTGATATGCAGATAGCAGTGCTTGTTCTAGAAGTTCAAGACAGTTCACAATTACTAACCATGTTAATTTCTGCACCATTACATCGTTTTGATGGTGAAAGTTTACAAATTGGATTTGAGAATTATTTCCAGATCTGAATTTGAGAAAATGTTACTTGACAGTGTTTATGAAAATTAATTTGTCAGTGACAATAAAAATTTATCAAATGCAAATTATAGTGACAGATATGAGCAGATTGGAATATGTTTACATCTTATTTCTGTTTTAACGATAATATGACTTGTTATGAGCATGAAACATCAATAAAAGGGAATCATTTTATAATCAAAGACCTAAAAAAAAAAAAAAAAAGAATTAAATTCTTTCCAAAGCCAAACAAATAAAGGCTTATGTAACATTTGTTTCCAATATAATTAGATTATATTAACTTTTTAGACTTATATAGTTTCAAATAAATATTTGTTGCACAATGCTTTTGTATTTTATATAAATAATAAGGCCTAATCCAGTAATTGTTTTATGTGTATATAACACAGAGTAAAATCAAATATATTTTTTTCTTCTCTCAAGAAATTTTGAATGGTAAAAAATATGTTTTCACTAAACCATACTGTACATTAATTATAATCTTAAGCCAATAGGAACACTGTTATCACTCAGGTACATAGTTTTTCATTTAGTTTTTGAACGAAACAGGCTAAATTTATTTTTTATTAAGCTACCTGTATGTTTTTATTAAAAAAATTACATTCTTGTAGAAAATAAGTTGTTTATAGAAAATAAAAATTGTTATCCATACACATGGTACTAAAGAGTAGAATTAATTAATAACTGCTATATTTTACTACAAAAGATTTTTATTTGTTTATTAATCCACTAAGATATGAAATAATAAATGCAATAATTTTATTTATTTAACTGGCATCATTTTGAGGACAATTTTATCATTCAGAATTTGGTTAAAACACGAAAAATGTGTTTTCTTGGAGAGTTAGTGTTAAATGTTAGAAAAATCTGGAATTTTATGCATTTTTAATTGTTGGAGTTATGGAACACCCTGCACAAACAACTACTGCCCCAGTGGGTTAAAGCAATTATTAATTTTAAAAGTTTGTGAGAGTTCCTTGAAGTATTTGAAACTAATCTGGAAGATATGACAAAGACTTTCAAATAAAAGCTGTATGAACAGATATTTATAAATAAAATGTTATAATTATTCACATCAAAATAAAATAAAAACCAAAATTTCAATTGATTAACTAAATCCATAATTGTTGATAACTGACCATATGTAGTGTTCGGTGGTCTGGAGGAAAGTGCGGCGAGGCGGGGTGGGGGTGTGGAGGCCAGTTCTGGCCAGGCGCGCCCGGTGCATTCCCAGTTAGCGGCGGGGGAGAACTCACCGGTGTTGAGGGGTTTGAACTATAACTGCTTACACTTTGGTCTGTGGGATATATCTGGAACAGACACACAAGTTGTAACACTTTTATATACTCTATTGTAGTATTTCTAACCTGATTTTTATATTAACTTTTACACGTTCACTGTGAAGCACTGCTCGCGCCACACATCAAGGTGTGTTCCTGCCAAATGCATTCAGTCTGAGTGTGGCAGCGCTTGCGGTAAGTCACAGTGTATGTTACCCGTGTTATGTGCTGTTTGGTGTGGAATTCGTTTCTTGATCACTTCTGGTTTTTAGTGTACACTTTATTTATTTTTTAGTTCTGAATTATTATATTTTGAGTTGTTTGAGTGTACTTTATGGTTCTAATTTTAATAAGACATGGCTTCTACGTCCCTTGAGCAAGTCTAGTGATTCAGACACTTCCGTCTCATGCAATGAGGAGTGTGGTAATACCGATGATGAACAATTTTTTATTGACTCTGAGGACAATTTGGACGATGATACGACACATCCCGTCTGGTCAATTTGAACAGCTGGCCTCAAAGAAAGAGTTTGTGAGGGAGGAAAAGTTCCTAATTCCACTAACAGGTACAGGCAAGCTTATTGACTTTTTCAATGTTTTATTAGATGACAATATTTTTGCCACAATCGTGGAACACACTAACCGTGTTTACAAACAACTCTAATCTGACTCCTAAATCAAGGATTACCAAATGGAAAGACATTACCGTTCCTGAACTTAAACATTTCTTGGCTTATTTTTACATACTGTAAGCATAAAATTGAATCGTCTGAATGATTATTGGAAATCACACTGGCTCTATTCTCGTACTTGTTTTTCAAAGTACATATCATGAGACAGATTTTTGACAATGTGCGATACCTAAATTTCCAGGATCCTAATGCCCAACATGCTAATGAGAGAATTGCAAAAATTCAGCAAATTGTTGACTATTTCAACACGTAGAAAGAAAGCACTTAGTACCCTCAAAGAGAAATGTCCCTGGACAAATCCATGGTTCTATAGTGTGGCAGGCTTCTCTTTAAACAGTATCTAAAGGGGAAAAAACACAAATATGGGATCAAATTGTACACTTTGAGTGACCCCCATGGATTAATTTTTTTTTAGTATACTGTGGTGTCTTGGATGATCTGGGAGGCAAAGGCCATGCAGCAAATGTTGTGCTGAAACTGATGGAAAATAAACTTGGGGCTTGACAAAGTTTATTAGTGGATAATTATTATAACTCGTTTGATCTTACTGCAAAGCTGTTGGCCAGAAATACTTATTGCACAGGCACGTTGCGTAATGATCGTAAGCATAATCCTCAAGATCTAATGACTGGTCCTGAAAAAAGGTGAAACAATTGCCAGATACGCCAAAGGTGTTTGCATTGGGAAATGGAAAGATAAACGTGTTGTCACATACACTTAATTTGAATACAAAAATGAAATGGTGCAGTCCCTGAACAAGAGAAATTTTATGTGGTAAAATCCCTTGCCAATAGTAAAATATAATTGTTTTATGAAGAGAGTGGTAAGAGGCGATATGATGATGTCGTGTTATCCTGTGGAGCGCAAAACCCTGCGCTGGTATAAGATCGCCATGCATGTAATTCATATGTTACTCCTAAATGCACACCTGCTCCATTACACGTTTTTGATTAATTCTGGGAACCATAAACAGTCCTTCTACAATTTTTGTATGAGTGTCTTGGAGGATCTGTTGCCTAAATCACCTGAGCCACAACCAGCCTTGGCGATGCGAGGCATGGACCACACCCTCTCTCTACTCCTACACCACGACCTGGGAAAGGAAGGACTGCCGACAATGCAGAGCTAATGGCATTAGAAAACAAACTAAGTATGTTTGTAAGGCATGCACAGGTGCTCCAGACCTCTGCTCCCATGCATGTTTTGATGCTTTTTACATAATCTAAAAAGTTCATGTAAAGTTGTAAATTTGTGAAAAATTGTTTCTCTTTATATCAATATATTTTAGACATTATTCAGACTGATTACTGGGCCGTAGACTACTTAGTAAGTATGTGAGTAACAATAAAGTGAACAATAAATAAATCTGTGACGCAGTGGACATTCACGAGAGTGTGCAGGGAGCTGAGCACACCGTATTACGTGCAACTTTCAAAATGGCTGAAAAACTAAACTTGACCAAAACACTCACAGTGTGTTTTGGACACCCCAAGGTAAGTTGTTATTTAGTAAAAAATTTCAGGGTGGTGGATAGTATTAGTAAATGTGTACAAAAGCAAACGTGTTAAGAGAGTAAATTAATGAAGTAAATTTGCTCTTAGAGTAAAAATCGGGTTTCCTTCTTATTTATCAACATCAAAATCCCTTCTCAACATTTGAAGAATTTACATTTTTTAAACCACACCTTTTCAAATGTTGATACAATGATTTGAGAACATGAAATTTCATGCTTAATTATGTTCTTTTTTTGTCTGTTTATTTTAGAAGGGAACTTATAAAAAAGACTTTTGAATGGTTTTTTCAACTTCTGCATCAATACGTTTTGTTGGTGATGAATATAATAAATCGGATCGAGAAATTACTTCCAGATGTGAATTAGAGCAAATCTTACTTGACAGTCTTTATGAAGATTACTCTGACAGTGACAACGAAAATCTATCAAATGCAAATTATAGTGACAGGTACAAGCATATTGGAAACACTTTCCAAAGTATTTTTACATCTTTTCTAAGTTTAGCAATAATATGATTTGTTATAAGCATGAAAACATTAATAAAAGAGAATCATTTTATAATCAAAAACCCAAGTAAAAAAAGGAACAACTTCTTTCCACAGCCAAAAATAGATACAAAAATAAAATAGAAGCATATAACATTTGTTTCGAGGAGACTATATTAACTTTAGGCTAATAAGTTTCAAATTACTTTTACAGTAAAGCTGATTTCTCCAACTTTACACTACCATTAGGCAACCTAAACACTATTAATAGTATATTAAACTGTTTAATGATAATTAAAAGTAATAATAAAGAGTAATTATGGTATGATCAATTAAATATTATGTAACAAAATATACATAAAGTAAAATATTAATAAATAAAAACTATACTTACAGAAGCCAAAGCTTTTCCTAAGGTATCTCCAGGAGTTTGAACAACTGGACTATGAGAAGGGTAAAGAATTCCGGCTGGCGACTGGCCCCCACTTGGTCCACGAAAACTTGACATGGGTGGAAGCGGGGGCCCTGGGGGTCCACCAAGTCCCAGAGTGGTGACAGGGTCTGCAGCCGGGGCTGGAGGGGCAGGGGCAGCTGACTCACTAGCACCATTGGGTGAGAGAGCACCATATCCCTACAAAGTATAGTAATAAATATAATATCATTGCAATGGTAATAAAAACAGACAACAAGTTCATAAGGGACCCTCATCATGCTCTGAGTCAAATTACAAATTATCTTACCACTAACTCCTTTTGATAAAAATTTTAATTTGCATTTCCAAGCAATTAAAACAGTAACTGATTCTTATTGTTTTGCCGTTACATACAAATTTAACATGTTTTGTCATTCACAGTTTGTTGTCTTAAAACTTGCAAGCTCTTTGTATTTTAGCTGTTAAGCCACTCGCACAACCCTTTTAGAAGAAAGCAACACACTAATAAAAAGGATATACCTAATGAGAGTTTCTACTTAGGTAATGATTTTGGGATAATGATACGAGGAAATGCTTTTTTCACAGCAAAACTAGTAGGAAAAGATTTTAATAATTTTAAAGTTATAAACCAACATTTCTTGCCAAATTAAGTTTAGTACATATAACACTTCAAAATAGACTAGGACTACAAAGCCAAACACGCTTCGGCTATTGTTGTAAATAACGGCCTTATTCATCAGCAGAATCATCTGCCTTGCAAAGATTATAATAATTTAAAAAGTTACCTGAAACCTTAATAAATTTAATTCAATGTTTTTAAAGAAAAGTGTTTTGAGAATGTTTTACTACTTTGCCATAACTTTCAATCAAACAATCCCAAAGATAGAAGGATACAATTTCCAATTACTACGTTTTAAATAATGGTACTGAGCATTTTACATGACAGAACACTGAATGTTTGTAGAATATTGTGCAGCACCAGTGAACTGAATTGAAGCAGAAAAAACTCAAACAGTGATGAGCAGCTAAATGTTCTGTTTGACCCTCAGGTCAATGATGACTGCTATTCAAACAATTTGTTAGCTCCGAGCCTTGACGCTCTGTTGTTGCCCCAGTAATAAGACTAAGACAAGTTCATTCATAACTTGTCTACTTTCTGGATGACAACTGTAGTTTGGGAGAATCACTGCTTAGTACTATAAACAATGAATGGATTTGTCTCTATTTTGACTGACTAAGAATGTCTTCTATGATTTTTCCTTGATCTTAAAAAAAATGGTCCTTGATCATTTTGTAAAAAAATATAAAAATTAACAGAGTTGTTACATATCTTCGAGTTTAATAAAATTTCAAAATAATAACATTTCTGGAACAGTGCTTAGGACCGATGTCCGTTTCCATTGTATAGTTCAATACACACTAAACCAGACTGCTTTCCCTCCTAAAAAAGTAATTTTAAAATACCGCTTATTAGTAACACACTGAAATACATACTAAGTTCTTGTTGTTTTATCATTGTAGTATTACCACCTTTTTTAAATAGCTATATATTTCAGGAAGCTATGAGAAAACAAGACGATAATTTATACCGGAGTAGTTCATCTCCCAGTCACATTGTTCAACACTACCTCAATGTCTACGGCAAAGTTGTCTTTATTGATTTTTGTAGTATTTTACAAGTTGGTTTAATGTTACCTTTTTATCGCAAAGAGCTGATTGGATTGGCTTTACAGATTCACTTTAATGTTACCAGGAGCCAATCTGGTCAGCTCGTGAATAAGAACAAAAAAACGCCCAGAGGCAAACTAATCTGCACGTAACCCATACATGTACAATGGTTTTGACCCTCCTACCCATCTACACAACGGTGGTGATGATCTCCTGTCCATCCATACACATATGGTTATAATGGCCCATTCACCCACCCATGCACATAAGGTGACATTAACCCTTGCCCACCCATACATACACCTACTGATCTTCATCATCACCACTGTGAGTCTCTGAGTGAGTGGGAGGGTCATTATCACTGTAGTTGTCTGGGTGAGTGGGAAGGTCATAACCAATGTAGGTGTCTGGATGGATGGGGGGCTCACCACTTTAGTTGCCTGGGTGGGTAGAATGTCATGACCATGAATTTTCTATCTTCCTAAAGGTAGGTTAGTTTACCTCTGTATAACGAATTTGCTAACCACCAACCTCTACATAGCGAATTTAACATTTATACAAGGAAAGGTACCTCTTACACACTCTGTATAGCGAATAAATATTTCTATGTAAACTTTTAAGTTAATTTCGCTTCAGCTGGCAGTGGCTGTGAGAACCGTCTAGCTCCCCTTATCCCAGCGCTTCCTTCTGTTCCAGGATATTTAGCGTAATTTCCTGTACTTGCTGGATACCGTTTTAGTGCGCTACTGTGTGTTATTAAGGCCCCTACAGACTATACAACCATCGAATAGTCCATCACACAATTTAGTAACATTCTGAGATCTGTATTTTTAGCAAAATTCCGAGAATTGTACGAAGATCACATAGTGAGGAGGGAATTTTAGAGCTAGTACAGACATCTGTTTGATGATCACATGTCGAATGAACATTTCAATATTTTCATGCGACGTCTGCACTTAAATCATATAGTTTGGAGGCAACACGGCAGATCCGATGAGCGATTCGATCAAGTTTTGGTACTGCGCATTCGCGGGCCCCACTGCTAAACACGTCCCACTCCTTACCGCTACGCCGATACGTACAAGTTTGACTGGGTGGTTATTTTTTATTGTGTATTGATTACTTAATCAAATGAAACATAGAACAACCGCGTCCCTTTTGTCATTAAATAGCCTCTCTTTAATAGTTATCTCTTCAATTACTGAAGTCACCTCTATATAATGAATATTTTCAATCTTAACCTCAATATAACGAACCTCAACATAACAAATAACTCGATATAACGAAGTTTTTTTAAACCTCTTCAGATTCGTTATATCAAGGTTCCACTGTATATAGTTACGATACATTACTTTTGAATACACAAGTAAATGCAGTAATAGTAAATAGATTTAAATTAATTTAAAATCACTTTAAATAGATTACTTCAAATTGATTTAAATAAATTTAAAATCACTGTGTTAACTTATGCATATGGCAGAAATAACTATACATTTCATAAAGATTACAATGTGACCAAGCAATTATTTTTAACACTTTGGCCGCGTATTTCGTATTTTTACAGAGTAGCGTAACTTCCAAAGAATGTGGATCCTGTAGTTTTACGGGATCGATGTTTTAATTTTGTTAAATAGCCTATTGAGTATTAATATGGAGTCTGGTACTCTAAATGGTCTCTAGTGATGTTCATGAGCCATTTCACCGCTAGATTACGCACATTGTACAATTGTCTTGCAAGAACAATTGATTTGTAGCTACTAGACTGCACTGATATTGTCTGCACGGTTCAGAACCATTATTTAGTGAGTATACTCTATTGCAAAGTGTAAATAGAACATGTACATAAAAAAGTATTTTATTAGTACTTATTTTTGTATGCATAGGGCAATAAAATTATGTTCAAAATTATTTTGTATGATCAATTGCCCTTGGTTTGATTTTTTTTTTGGTAAAACACTATTACTAAAAGACTGATATTAAGAGATGAAAAAAAATCTTATTTTTTATTGTATACTGATATTTAGCACTTCCATAATTAGGCCCAGTACTCAAAGTGTTAAGACCTCTAGAAGCCAAGATAACATTTTACAACCAAAAAGAATATTTTGAGGATGATATGACTTATGCTAACTTTTATATTTATAGGCCAAGTGTCATTGCTATGTAACATTCAACCAAAATAGATTTATTTTATGTATTTGTTCAAATATTCGGTAATATATCACACATAAGCTGCAGTATAGCTACATTTATGTGCTATATTGCTGTATGCATACTAATTGATGTCTTAATACAATTCCATGATTTGAAGTACAAAATCAAAAATAACGTCTGTTATTAAAGGTTTTGAACACATCTAAAATATACATCATACTCACATACAAGACGTTATACTTACCATATTGTCATGAGGCAGATGGATGTTATTAGAAGTGTATGCTCCAGGAGCATTCTGGGTTGGGGCAGTATAGCTGCCCCCAGGATATCCACTGTTGGCACCTGATTGTAACTGCCCTGCTCCACCCCCGCCTGTCCAAGGATCTCCTGGCCCAGCACCTCCATCTAGACACACAGGAGCATTAACACAAAAGCTTTTAATTTATACTATACAACGTAATCAGGAACGGTTTAAATTGCTAATACTAATGATAGCAAACTGTGTCATGTGCAAGACTTTTTAAGATAAATCATACTACATTAAAATGCCAATGTTTGTTCTGTCAACGATTTTAGGAAAAGGAAACCCAAAATAACAGCTTATATAACAGCTAAAAACACTCACAGATGCAAAATGTATCTAAACCATGTTCCATACATTTTGGTTCCTGATAATATCATAAAATAAAAATTAATCCACCTGTGACTGGTACTATTACTAAAATGAAAAACTACTGGAGAGGCCTCAGATTAGGCGCTCAGCCGGTTCGGGTTGATTTCTGATATGACCACTAACAGTTTTTGCCCTACTGCTCCCGTCGTTTGGAAGTCACCTTAAGTGGTAACCTGAGCGCTGGCTATAATTGTTATAAATACCCAAAACCTTGGCATATAGGCATTTAAATTGCATATTATTTGTAAGCCTGTGAATCAACTCACATTTAGACACCTTTGGAATTCCCATAATCTGTTTTCAGATAACGTAATTATGTATTGTTTACGAAGTTTGTTTACTTTTACAATCTCGTCAGATGTATCGCTTGGATTGCTATTGTTGTTATTGTCGCAGTTTATTAGTTTTGATGTGGAAAACCGACATTATGTGTAGTATAGTTTCTTAATTATAAAAAATTACAATAGGCAGAATACATACAAGATATTTGCTTCAAAATAGGACTTATTTCAGAGGTTATTTTTGTAATCATTATATACATGCCTTCAGTATTTTTCATTGCTAAGCAACAGTATGAATTGTGAATTTTTAAAATTTTGTACCTAAAATATAATTATATAACTATATATTTGTTTGTTCAGTAAAACATTGCACAAAATATTTTCGTTTCAACACAGGATTTATTTAAAAGGTAATTTTTGTAACCACTATACGCATGCGTTCGGTACTTTTCGTTGCTAAGCAACAGTTTGGATTGTGAGATCTACAATAAAAAATATTATAACTATATTTTTGTGTTCAGTAAAACATTATGAATAATATGGCTATCTGATAACAGATTACAAATCACAAAAATATCCCTAAATTTATTTATATATCTATACATTTATAAATTTATTTTTTAATATAAATGTTTACCAAAACAATTTATTTATTTACTTTGATACTGTTAGGTTAGTTTTAAAAGGCTTTACAAAGAAAATGATACACGTTCCATTACCATAGTGCTATTAACTATTTTTTTATGAATTTTCAAAACAAACCTTACAAAATCAGTGAAAACGGTGTGACATTACAGAAATGACTGCAGACAGCACTAGGGTTAAGAGAGGGCTTCTTAGCCCTAATTTCAACTGGTAACATAAGAACTCTTATTAATAGTGGCACTGGTCTGTGGTAAAATTATTTCGGGACCCACCTAAAATAAACAGTGTTCAGTATAGGGAGTGAACGGGATTATTGTTCCTATTATAGCTGCATGTAAAAATGTGTTTTTACAAATTTTTACTGATAATAAGAGGAGGACTTCAAGTTCTTTGTGTTTCTTATCTAGTGTTTTTCTTATTTATTTGGACTTAAGTGTACAAGACATTAAAGGACATACAAATGACTTAACATATATAATGAAAAGTTAACATACAACTAGAAAAGTGAACACACTCGCATCATGTTCTTTACACAATTTACTCAAGTCTTTTTTGTTTTAAATAGTTTTACAGATTCAACTGCAATACCCAATTCATGATAGTTAAGAACGGAAGCTCCAATCCAAGAAGTACATGGGGTTATATAATTTGTTAGGAAAAATTTGAACTCCTCCTTGAAAAGAACATCAAAAATGGCAGTAGAATCCTATTAAGAGATCTGGCTTAAGAGATCTGAACCTTGGACTCAGGAAGGGGACAGTTGTAGTCACACAAAAAGGATCCTTAACCCTCCACGCCTGATCTGAAGTCCAGGGCTGAGTGCCACCAAGAAATGAAATTCCATACAGAGCAACATATTTCAACCCAGAATAGCCTCAAGTGAGAGATACCATCATTTTTGCATTTTCTACTCTGTAAATCTTAGTACTAAGGATTCTGCATTTACGAAAAGAAAAAAAATGTATTAATCCATTTATTTATTTTTTAAAATTTATTTATTTATTCATAAGACGCCGATCGTCAAGATATGGGCGAATATGGATTTCGAATGAGTGTGATGAGTGTAGATGAGCGAATGTAGTCATTGTTACAAACTAAGGCCGACTATTCCTTAGAATGTGTCATTAATTAATAGCCCAATGACAAATGAACAGCCGGTGATTATCAGCTGATCCCTTTCAAAATGTATTGACTTTGATTGGGATCGAACTGAGAACCTTTATCACATGAAGCTGGGATTGAACCAACTACGCTACGGACCAATTAATTAGAACAAGTAGAATTAGCTAATACATACATTTTACTTGATAAACTTCTTGCTAATAACAAATGACACAACTAAGAACACATGAACATAACTATAACTAGGGAAGATTATCAACTCAATAATATAAATCTAAAGGCTACTAAACAAACAACTTTTGGCAAAGAAGTGAAGCAAAGTAGAACAAAAATATAAAACAGGATAGATGAACAAATTAAAAAAAATTGTTTAATGAATGTAAGGCTACAATGACTTAAACAATTATAAATTAAGATAACAAAAAAACAGTTGGATGACGTTCGATAGTAAAAGATGTTACAAAGCCATTTTAACACATGAGTACGGCCCAGCTTCTCATGGCACTGAGTACTTCTCAGGGGTTCTACATATGGAGGAGTCGGCATATGTATGATTTAGCCTCTTTATATGATTTAGCCTTTTTTTATTCTTTTAGAGAATTATTATGAAACAATTTCAAGAGAGAGATTATGGTAGCCTACAAAATTCTACATATGGAAGAGTCAGCAGCCTTGTTTTTCTCTCTATATGATTTAGCCTTTTTTTATTCTTTTAGAGAATTATTATGAAACAATTTCAAGAGAGATTATGGTAGGCTAAAAAATACGTCACCAGCCTATTTGTGAGGATTACGTGGCATTAGTATCAATCTTGTATAGTTTTATTCAAACTCCAATAATAAAATAACAAGTTTTGGTACATAGTAAAAGAGGTATTATTACATACATTTTTTAAGGGTGAATAAACAAAAAGTTAAGTTTTAAAAGCATTTACAATATTTAGCCACCTATAATATAGATCGTAGTTCATAATTTATAACAATTTCAAACATGGTTATAAATTTATGAGCCATGATGTTAAATAGCCAAAACTTATTTCAAATATGTTTAATTTTTTTCTGACTACGCCACTGACATTTTCAACACCGTATTCAATCATTGTTGAAGAAAAACGATCGAAACAAATGGTTTTCGGCTATTTTTTGTCCAATTCTAAATGTTGGTATGAAAATTTATCTTAGTAATTTTTAAAGTTGTTTACTGGTTTTTCCTATCACAGTTTGAATATTTGGAATGTACAACATTTTGAAATTTTAGATTGGACTTTTGGAATTTTCCCCCAAGAATACGTCTGTCATACCTTAATATACATACTGAGTTTCATAAAGATCAGTTGAACAAATTTAAAAATTATTTTGTAAAAAATACAAAATGACAGATATCTGGTAAACGAAATGTTAAAAAAAATTGTTCTTGTCTTAAATTTGACCCATACAACCATTTCCTAGAATTTGGCACTTTACTTATAGGACAGCCTTTATACAGTAAAGTCTCATCTATCCAAAACAATTTTATTTGAAGTTTCGGTTTATCTGAATCCATTCAAGAAAAAGGGAAAATACATTATTCACTACAGCATTTTGTTTTACTACTGTTAGAAAGGATGTACATACAGTAAATCTAATTTGTATTATCCTTGATATAATATGATGAATACAAATACAATTAATTAAGTGTTATGGGACAGTACGTGATAATCGGATGAAAATAAGAAATTTGTTTAAACACAGTTTTATTTCATACTGAGCCAGAGGAATTACCACACTGATTGTTTTGACTGTACAACTTCTTATGTCAAATTTAGGTAAAACTATACAACAATATTAATTCTCACCAAGGTAATAAGGGTCAGAGGTGTACAAAGCAGCACTGGCTTTGGGGGAAGTGTAGCGTGGGGAGTCCTGACCAAACTCATCCGACCCATACTGAAACACAAACACAAGAAATCAGTACTGCAACACTGTATAGGGTTCATAAAACATTGTACCTCGCAAATTCCAGACATTCAATTCATACTATTAAAAAACATTGTAATTTGTAATAGGAGAAACATTTCTCAACATCAGCTTGGACTTACTTAAATACAAAATTTTCACTTTATGACCACTGACAAGACAGCTCTGCTTGGCATTAATTGTTGATTATAAACTATATTTCCACTTTGTCATCACTGACAAGACAGCTCTGCTTGGCATTAATTCTTGATTATAAACTATATTTCCACTTTGTCATCACTGACAAGACAGCTCTCCTTGGCATTTACTGTTGGTTATAAACTATATTTCCACTTTGTCATCACGGACAAGACAGCTCTCCTTGGCATTGACTTTTGGTTATAAACTATATTTCCACTTTGTCATCACGGACAAGACAGCTCTGCTTGGCATTAATTGTTGATTATAAACTATATTTCCACATTGTCATCCCTGTCAGACAACTCTTCTTGGCATTGACTGTTGGTTATAAACTATATTTCCACTTTGTCATCACTGACAAGACAGCTCTGCTTGGCATTAATTGTTGATTATAAACTATATTTCCACTTTGTCATCACTGACAAGACAGCTCTGCTTGGCATTAATTGTTGATTATAAACTATATTTCCACATTGTCATCCCTGTCAGACAACTCTTCTTGGCACTGACTGTTGGTTATAAACTATATTTCCACATTGTCATCCCTGTCAGACAACTCTTCTTGGCATTGACTGTTGGTTATAAACTATATTTCCACATTGTCATCCCTAACAGACAGCTCTGCTTGGCATTGACTGTTGGTTATAAACTATATTTCCACTTTGTCATCACGGACAAGACAGCTCTCCTTGGCATTGACTTTTGGTTATAAACTATATTTCCACTTTGTCATCACTGACAAGACAGCTTTGCTTGGCATTAATTGTTGATTATAAACTATATTTCCACTTTGTCATCACGGACAAGACAGCTCTGCTTGGCATTAATTGTTGATTATAAACTATATTTCCACTTTGTCATCACTGACAAGACAGCTCTGCTTGGCATTAATTGTTGATTATAAACTATATTTCCACTTTGTCATCACGGACAAGACAACTCTTCTTGGCATTGACTGTTGGTTATAAACTATATTTCCACATTGTCATCCCTGTCAGACAACTCTTATTGGCATTGACTGTTGGTTATAAACTATATTTCCACAATGTCATCCCCAACAGACAGCTCTGCTTGGCATTGACTGTTGGTTATAAACTATATTTCCACATTGTCATCCCTAACAGACAGCTCTGCTTGGCATTGACTGTTGGTTATAAACTATATTTCCACATTGTCACCCCTGTCAGACAACTCTTCTTGGCATTGACTGTTGGTTATAAACTATATTTCCACAATGTCATCCCTAACAGACAGCTCTTCTTGGCATTGACTGTTGGTTATAAACTATATTTCCACCTTGTCATCCCTAACAGACAGCTCTGCTTGGCATTGACTGTTGGTTATAAACTATATTTCCACATTGTCATCCCTGTCTGACAACTCTTCTTGGCATTGACTGTTGGTTATAAACTATATTTCCACATTGTCATCCCTAACAGACAGCTCTGCTTGGCATTGACTGTTGGTTATAAACTATATTTCCACATTGTCATCCCTGTCAGACAACTCTTCTTGGCATTGACTGTTGGTTATAAACTATATTTCCACATTGTCATCCCTAACAGACAGCTCTGCTTGGCATTGACTGTTGGTTATAAACTATATTTCCACATTGTCACCCCTGTCAGACAACTCTTCTTGGCATTGACTGTTGGTTATAAACTATATTTCCACATTGTCATCCCTGTCAGACAACTCTTCTTGGCATTGACTGTTGGTTATAAACTATATTTCCACTTTGTCATCCCTGTCAGACAACTCTTCTTGGCATTGACTGTTGGTTATAAACTATATTTCCACATTGTCATCCCCAACAGACAGCTCTGCTTGGCATTGACTGTTGGTTATAAACTATATTTCCACATTGTCATCCCTGTCAGACAACTCTTCTTGGCATTGACTGTTGGTTATAAACTATATTTCCACATTGTCATCCCTGTCAGACAACTCTTCTTGGCATTGACTGTTGGTTATAAACTATATTTCCACATTGTCATCCCCAACAGACAGCTCTGCTTGGCATTGACTGTTGGTTATAAACTATATTTCCACATTGTCATCCCCAACAGACAGCTCTGCTTGGCATTGACTGTTGGTTATAAACTATATTTCCACATTGTCATCCTGGACAGACAACTCTTCTTGGCATTGACTGTTGGTTATAAACTATATTTCCACTTTGTCATCACTGACAAGACAGCTCTGCTTGGCATTAATTGTCGATTATAAACTATATTTCCACTTTCTCACCATTGACAGACAGCCCAGCTTGGCATTTACTGTTGGTTATAAACTATATTTCCACTTTGTCACCCCTGTCAGACAGCTCTTCTTGGCATTGACTGTTGGTTATAAACTATATTTCCACTTTGTCACCCCTGTCAGACAGCTCTTCTTGGCATTGACTGTTGGTTATAAACTATATTTCCACTTTGTCACCCCTGTCAGACAGCTCTTCTTGGCATTGACTGTTGGTTATAGACTATATTTCCACATTGTCATCCCTAACAGACAGCTCTTCTTGGCATTGACTGATGGTTATAAACTATATTTCCACTTTGTCACCCCTGTCAGACAGCTCTTCTTGGCATTGACTGTTGGTTATAAACTATATTTCCACATTGTCATCCCTAACAGACAGCTCTTCTTGGCATTGACTGTTGGTTATAAACTATATTTCCACATTGTCATCCTTGTCAGACAACTCTTCTTGGCATTGACTGTTGGTTATAAACTATATTTCCACTTTGTCACCCCTGATAGGCAGCTCTGCTTAACATTGACTGTGATACACATGTAACGTTTCGGTTAGGGCCATGTGTATCCAATTGGTACTCGCAGACTATTCTTTTACCATTACAACTGTGTTCTCCTGGTCATTGACTACTACTACGCCCCATCAGGATTGGCCCAAAGCGTACCAATCAGGTGTACAATGACGTTGAAATAACACTTAACATTTTTTTACTATGAAATATATTTTACTTAAAATAATATCAACAAAATATTATAAAAGTAATAAAATATTACGATTTCTTATAATAAAGATAATTCAAACCCTAGTCTAAAATACAAGATAATAATACAATATTCAAAATCATGTCATAAAAATATGTATTGCTCAAAACTACCGGATTAGTAAAAATTCTCGTGAAGCATTATTTTTATGAAAGTATTTATAAAATGTAGACTATTTAAAATTATACTTTTTCCAAAAATTGAAAAACATTTATAAAACCTTATACTGTATTATATTAAAATAAGTCACATGGCCTACAGTAAAATACATGATTTTACGAGGGTCTGGGCCATGTGTATTATAAATGCACACACTGCATAAACCTTACTATTCCAGCTAAAACAAATTTGTTTTTAAATTTAAAGCTATTAGGATGTTTATTTCATTTTGTAGAATCTTACACCACTCTTGGCCCTGGGCGTAAATAACATATTTTTTATTGTTGTCAGGTCCTGGTAACATGCTTATGTATCAGATAATTTAACTAATTACTTGGTCACATTATAATGTATAATTAAGATACATACCTTTTATATGTCTAGTAAATGAATTGGTTCTAAATTTATTAATCAGTTTAAAACCCTTTTAAATTGATAAAGGATTTATCTTTTTACTCATTTACTGCATTTCCTTACGCATATAAAAGTAATGTATCGTAACTAAACATTTCATAAGGATTACAACGAGACCAAGTAATTAATTTTACAACCTCTGGAAGCCAAGAAAACGTTGTTTCAGGAAATTGATAGCACGATTGTTTCTGGAAAATTTAAAACTCTGAAATTTATAAAACTTATAGAAAACATTACTGTCAACCACTTTATAAAATATAAATTCAATACATTAACGGGTTTGTGAGTAATAAAATTTTAAAGTTGATGCACAGTGAAAGCTAGTGAATTCCGGTACCGGTTTTGTTTCATGTGGGATAAAAATACTTATAATAAATTAAAAAAATCATTGGACATAACGTACAATTAGACGAAAAAAACAACGGTGTGATTGGATTTTTCATAGGCTTCTTAGTTTCTTAATAAACAACCTTCAAACTCGGGTACACATAGTTTCTGCGCCGACAGTAGATTTAATTTAACATTATCTTTATTTGCCACTCAGCCTGATCGTTGAACGATATTCCTCATCACATAATGAAGTGTTAACTACGTACCGGCTGAGGATGACTCGCGTCGGTAATATAGCATGATTGTTTAGCATCTAATTGAGTTATTTGCTTTTAAATTAAAGAATTCAAAATAACATAAGGATTATATATTTAGCACTCAAATGGTGATCTGTGAGTATTACATAAAAGAAGTTTAGGTAAATGCCGATAGTTGAGGTCGTTCACTCGAGAGCGTTGGCAGACAGGCCAGCTGAGCAGTGAGTAGTACATTAAAGTGCAAGTCCCCCTCCCAGCGGGCATGTCGTGCCCACCGACAATGCAAGTTCACTGCAGTCTCCGGACCGTTGGCAGGCAGGCCAGCTGAGCAGTGAGTAGTGCATTAAAGTGCAAGTCCCCCTCCCAGCGGGCATGTCGTGCCCACCGACAATGCAAGTTCACTGCAGTCTCCGGACCGTTGGCAGACAGGCCAGCTGAGCAGTGAGTAGTACATTAAAGTGCAAGTCCCCCTCCCAGCGGGCATGTCGTGCCCACCGACAATGCAAGTTCACTGCAGTCTCCGGACCGTTGGCAGACAGGCCAGCTGAGCAGTGAGTAGTACAATAAAGTGCAAGTCCCCCTCCCAGCGGGCATGTCGTGCCCACCGACAATGCAAGTTCACTGCAGTCTCCGGACCGTTGGCAGGCAGGCCAGCTGAGCAGTGAGTAGTACAATAAAGTGCAAGTCCCCCTCCCAGCGGGCATGTCGTGCCCACCGACAATGCAAGTTCACTGCAGTCTCCGGACCGTTGGCAGACAGGCCAGCTGAGCAGTGTGAGTAGTACAATAAAGTGCAAGTCCCCCTCCCAGCGGGCATGTCGTGCCCACCGACAATGCAAGTTCACTGCAGTCTCCGGACCGTTGGCAGGCAGGCCAGCTGAGCAGTGTGAGTAGTACAATAAAGTGCAAGTCCCCCTCCCAGCGGGCATGTCGTGCCCACCGACAATGCAAGTTCACTGCAGTCTCCGGACCGTTTTAACCGGACACAATCAACTCCATTTTATTGTACAAAGGCAATCGTAAAACAATACAGTTGTTGATTAAACGTGGACGTGACTAAATTTTACAGCCACCAATATTCAATGGAATTATTTTTAACTCTATTATTTATATTGTTCTTATAACTTTTATAAACAACATATATGAATAAATATATACATATACATAAATAAAGTGCTCTTTTGAAGTATCAACAAAATACAAACTGTAATATGCAAGATTACATTGTTTGAAACCGTTGCCAAACTTGAACCCTTCCGAGCGTATGCCGATTATATACGCAAACATTTTTCTCCGAGCGAGCGGTGTGCGTATATATACACACCCTGATTTTGGCTCAACGAGCGTTTGCCGGGAATACCCGTCATATGAAATTTGAATTTGTTTGATCCCTACCCTGCCTCCCAAGGTCACACGCAATTCGTTATTACTGTCCGCGCAGAAATTATGGATACTCGAGTTCACGATACCATATCTCCGAAACGGTCCGTTCGATTTTAACGAAAGACCTACCAAATTAAAGGAAATATTGTCAATTTTTATACTACGAAGTTTCGATTTTTTACGTAGCTTTTTATAATTTATAAGACGGAAAAGTGGAAAATATCGGCATTTTTCACAATCTTTTTGGAAATCTCAACTTAAGGCAATTATTACAAAATATCTATTAAACGTATCAGCTTCAAATTTTAATAGCTTATATGAAGGTTACTTACAAACACTTTTGTAGAGTTTCATAATTTTAACGTTATTATTTTTTATGTTCTTGTAAATTTTGTAAACCTTTGTTAACTTTGTTATCTTGGGTTTAAAATTCCCGCTCAAAACAGTGTTTTGACTATCAATTGATTGTATGAACGAAAAATATAGTGTCTACAGAATATGATGTAATAGTGATTTGTGATGAATTTATATTTGTTAAACGTTTTTATTCCCGCGCGAGGGGCTGGTACGCAGGGAAACGCGCCGGGGATGGCTCGGGTTCTCCCACAAAATGAGCGCGATGTTGCCGGAATGCTATATAGAACGGGTTGGTGACTCAGACCAACCTTCCCTTAAACTAGCAAACTTCACCCTGTCATTAACCTCTGTGTGCACCGAACGGCAACATCGCACTCGTTGCGCTGCTTCGTCTGCTGCATTCTGCACCGCACACTTTGTTTACTTAGACACAAGTTACTTCGGCTTATGAATTCGATTTGTTCTGTTTATTTTATTTTTGTAGGTTAGTTCTGTTTATTTTTGCAAAAACTACCAGGAAAAGCCTCACTTGCATCTAGAAATCTGCTTTGAATCATATCATACTAAAGAGAACTATGCTTGAATACACTTATATTCTCATGTTTAGTCATTAGATTACACAATAAAATGAAATTAACCACTAATTAGTATTTTATTTCAAACTTACCTAACAACTGATTTTAGTAGAACAATCTAATGACGGGTAAAAACAATTTCCCTTAGAGATAATGACGTGTATATACGCAAGTATTATTTTTGGGAAAAATGTAAAAAAATTATTTCGGCCAAATATTAGTTTATTTTGCATATAATAGTTGATTTTGAAGCATAACATTATATATTGGTAAAAAATTCAGAAGTGACCCAACCAAGTTTCATATATTACGTTAAGAGTATAAATTAGCTCGCGAAGAGTTAAAGGAACAATATGATTTCCGTAGGAAAAATGAATGAGAATAACCAGGAATATAAAGCATAAACAAACAAAAAATCAAAACAATTTATTCCATAAATTATACAAAACAAATTCACACAAGTGTCCTATTAGAAAAAGTCACAGGAAAAAAACAGGACCTGTGTGTGTGACAAACAACGCTTAGTTTGGTGTACATTAAAATTAATATTTCAAGAATGTGCCAGCAAACTGCTTTTATATCATCTAACTTAAAATATCAGCGAAGCGGCTGAAATTATCAACGAAACCGAACTACAATCTACAAAAAAAATCGTCAACGATGGTAAAAGAACTTGATGTCCATGAGAACAAAAAAATTACCTGACAAAAATCCTTGGCGAAAAATGGAAAATTACTTCCTTTAAATGAATAAATTATTCCAATACCGACGCCCAATTTTTCGGACGTGACAAACATCTGCTTACATCTCAGGCGGAATGCTGGTACAGGGAAAAGTCTGTGGAATACGAAAACATGTGACTTTTAATCGTTCAGTAAACAAAATTAAATAAAAACCAGTACATTTAATTTCAACAAACATCAAATAAAACATATCCATGCAGGTAAAGTATCAAGTGTCCGTCGTGTGAGATCGGCTTCTTTTGGGAATGTTCCCGCATTTGTTTAGCGATGATCAATCAAGTAGCATGTCCACGTGTATAGATACTATATATAAAGCATATATAGTATATATATACACAGACAAGCAACGCGTCAACTTATATCTATTTCAACCTAACCTAACCTAACAACCCATGATGTAAGTGCTTACAACCTAACCTACAAACCAGAAGGGGCTGGGTGATAATTAAAGCGATGACGCTTAACGAGTATACCATTGTTGTGGGATTGACTTGTGTCCCTGGGGTGATCATTTCACTTGACTAGTTTATGTTTAGGGATAAAGTTGAGATAATCATTTAGTTATCTTGTTTTAAATCAACGTGTTGGGCCTAAGCTTGTTTATCTTTCATAAACTCTACTACTGTAATTTTACCTGTTTACCCATCTATCTGTATAATTAATTAGGAAAATCAGTTGAATTTTGACGTTAATGCTGTCAATACTTGATTAATTGATCATACAAAATTACATATCTAAATTGTCCTGTTCAAAAGTAATCGGAAAATACTATTTTAACCGGTTAATCAAACCAACATTTCCTCAAACGTTTACTTTACTTTAAATTAGGCTTACTTGGTAAAATCAATCCATTATATGATACCACGCAACAGAATAAACTATCTTCAAGATTGCAGAAAATCGGCACCGTCGAAAAGAAAAGATAATGATAATACTATCTTTAATATTAATAATATTATCAATTTTATTGTATTTAGTTTCGTATTTTTTTAAATGATTTAGAGTTTTCATAATTTTTAATTAACTTATTTCAGTAAGAATAAAACATGCACTCAGAACGGAAAATTCTTAAACATCTAATAAACGTAATTGCTTATCGAAAATAGTATGAATAGATCTGCTTTCACTCACTCACTTATAGAGTGAGTATATTTTGTTCAGTTTTTGTTTACCGCTAATCGGCCCATACTTTCTTATCAGTGACCCTTTCTTATCATCTCCAGCCTGATAAAAATCACCTGGACTCAACATGTGACGATATTATTTGGCCTTTCTTATTATCTGCGCCAATTAAAAAAAAGTGTTGTTATCGTGCATTTCCTATAAGATAGTTATTGATTTTTTAAAGTATAGCTTAAAAATGTAAAACTTTAATTTCAAAGACATATGTCAGTTTTTGTTAACAATTTTAGAAATTAAATTAAATATTTAATTTTTAAGATTTCGGAGTTATATATAACAAAAATTACTGTGGAAATTGCTATAGCCTAATTAATAGTATTGTATAATAATGTATTATAAATAGGCCTATTTATCTAAGATATTATAAATAATAAAAGATAATACAGGTTAAGTGCTTGTTTATGTATATTTTACTGTACCAAAACTAACTTTTAACTTTCAATTTCAGTTAATTTTCTAATACTTTAACTTTAATCAGTTAGTTTCAATTTATTCTAACTTTTAACTTCAATTAGTTACCTTTTTAGAGTATTAACTTTAACTTTATTCAGTTTAAAAAAATCATTAACTTTCCCAAGTATACTGGTCCTCAAAAATAAAACATGTTTTTTTTACTTGACGTTGTAGAGTCAATGTATGCCAGTGTACGGGAACAGCACAAATAGTTATTTAGTTCATAAGACACTCCATGGACAGAACTGTGCATTACAGGTTTGGACCAGTTCCAGGGTCCAATTGCTCGTAAAAATGATTGAATATTCTATTAATAGAGGGCTACTGTTTGTTTCTATTGGTCGATCAGTTGGTCTACTTCGTAGTGCTGGCGAATGGCTATACAAAGCGGCTAAATTAAACAACTGGCTGTATAAAGCAAGACATTGTCCTCACAACTGGCTGTTCCAAGCAAGACGTTGTCCTTACAACTGGCTGTACCAAGCAAGACATTGTCATCACAACTGGCTGTACCAAGCAAGACATTGTCATCACAACTGGCTGTACCAAGCAAGACATTGTCATCACAACTGGCTGTACCAAGCAATACACTGTCATCACGACTGGCTGTACCAAGCAATACATTGTCATCACGACTGGCTGTACCAAGCAATACATTGTCCTTACAACTGGCTGTACCAAGCAATACATTGTCCTTACAACTGGCTGTACCAAGCAATACATTGTCATCACAACTGGCTGTACCAAGCAAGGCATTGTCATCACAACTGGCTGTACGATGCAAGAAGACATTGTCATCACAACTGGCTGTACGATGCAAGAAGACATTGCCCTCACAACTCACCACCGACTTCAGCATATTTCTAATAACGTGTCGCCTTTAAACATCAATTAAATTTTAGTAACCGTCTTTATTTCTTTTATTGCCTGTGTGATCCTAATTATTAACATAACAACGAAACAAAAAATATACGAAGAGAACATATGATGTTGATGGTCATTTTGAAAATGCTCCAGACTATAGCATTTCTTAAAACAATATGAGAGCAATAGTCCATATCCAAGATATAAATAACCTAACAAGTGTCGTTTAACAACTTAAGTAGGATGTTTATTAGTATCCAAAGGCCAAAGATTATTTAAAACTAATTATTAAAATGTATCTTTAAATAGATTTTGATAAATTCAACAAGGTAGTCACAAAATATAATAATAAATCTCCTTAAAGTTGAGTAAATTGAATTAATAGCTTAAATTAAAACCAAGTAGACCTGTCCTGCGAACCTTAAACCGTCCTACGAAACTAGGACGATCATCATCGAGTTAGACGCGAGATAAATGGAAACACTCACCTTAGGAAGTGAGACAAAAAAACCTGCAAGATATTTTGGTGCAGTAACGCACCTAATTCATTTCAGCAACGAGCGCAAAAACACAATGTAACTCAACACAATAAACTCCTACAGCTAAACGTAACAAACCAGTGACTTCATCGCTGCTGTGTGCGTTAAGACATCGAGCTTGTCTTAAATAAAATTAATGCCACAAGATGAAAAATGTCGTAAAACGAATATAAAACACTTACCTCGTGGCTCAGTTGTCTCAAAGCTTAGATGGACGAGTTCAGCTTTTTACAAAGGTGATAAATATGAGAGTGTCATTTCAGATTACTTTAGATGAAAATACCTACAAACTTTGTGAAATGTATATTGATGATCTAAGGCAGAGATATTGAGTTAAAAACCAATTTTCTGGCACTGTTGGTACGATTGAGCTGAAAATAGTAGGACGGAATATTTGGAACTATTCATATAAAGCCTATTGATGAAAGGCACTCAATTAATAGCAAGGAATGGAAATCGAATGATTCCTTCGGTGATTCTGGATTGCAGTTTTAAATAAAATACTTTGTCGTCGACAAACAAAACAATGCGTAGAAATGTTGTTGATGTAGGAAACATACATGGGTAAGAAAGCAGGTCATTTATGAAAAATAAGGGCCCAAGAACGGAACCCTGAGGACTCCAGTTTCAGCTTGAAGATAGTCAGAACGATATATTTTTATATTATGTTCAATTTCAACCTATTAGATTCTATCTGAAGAACTGCAATAGAATCCAGTTGTTCTATTGACAATAATAAGCCTGGCATCTGTAAAGTTTTATCTATAAGAACAGAATGATCCACTACATCAAAAGCACGGCTTACGTCACAAAAGAGGCTTAGTGATTATTTGACTACATGGCTGTTAAGACATCCCCGAGAAAAAAAATATAACTGCTGGTTATGTATCCATGTTCGACCTGAAACCAAACTGGAAGTGGGTCAATATATTATTACATGTAAGATAGTGTACAATATAGAATGATTTTTCTTTAAAAAAAAAACCCCTTAAACAAAATGTATGGATATGAGACAGAACCAGTAGATCATTTTGAATTGCCTTTTTTGTTGTTTTTTAAGAAAGGGTTTACATGCCCAGAAAGACAATATAGACATACAAAAATAAGGGGGATTGATTAGGTGATGGCGGGATGAGGCTTGTCGAAGCCTGTGAACCATTACTGGCCGCGTTAGTCTCTCAGGGGGATTGATTTGGCGATGGCGGGATGAGGCTTGTCGAAGCCCGTGAACCACTCCTGGCCGCGTTAGTCTCTCAGGGGGATTGATTAGGCGATGGCGGGATGAGGCTTGTCGAAGCCCGTGAACCACTCCTGGCCGCGTTAGTCTCTCAGGGGGATTGATTAGGCGATGGCGGGATGAGGCTTGTCGAAGCCCGTGAACCACTCCTGGCCGCGTTAGTCTCTCAGGGGGATTGATTAGGCGATGGCAGAATGAGGCTTGTCGAAGCCCGTGAACCACTCCTGGCCGCGTTAGTCTCACAGGAGGATTGATTAGGCGATGGCAGAATGAGGCTTGTCGAAGCCCGTGAACCACTCCTGGCCGCGTTAGTCTCTCAGGGGGATTGATTAGGCGATGGCAGAATGAGGCTTGTCGAAGCCCGTGAACCACTCCTGGCCGCGTTAGTCTCACAGGAGGATTGAT